>NW_004624748.1:22802057-22812330 GCF_000247695.1 Heterocephalus glaber
TTCAAAGTTTAGAGTAAAATTAAAACATGAGCTTTATTGTAATTTCTCATTAGTTTTACCAAATTTGCAGTTATTTTATTTAATGTAATCAAGAACATCCTGTAATTCAATTTTCATCTCTATACTTATTTAGCAATGTAACTCTTAGAGAAAGTATATTTTGTGTATTAATTCACTTAAATATTTTACAACCTGATAGTTTATTGTCAAATGAGTCATTTTATGCTCATGTTATGTGTCTGTAAATATAACTCCATATACACAAAAGGAGTCAGCTATACATAAAACAAAAATAAATAGAGAAATTAATCCCAGTTGTGGATTTACAGACACCAAATTTGCTTTAATGGTTTGAAAATTCCCGAAACAATACATATACATATATGATGCCTACCAAAGGTAAAAACATTTAAAGTCCAACTAAACAAAGACATAATCAAAGTTTTACAAGCTTTGCACAATATTTACAAAATAAAATATTGTTTGAACAAAATATAAAGGAAAGGCTTTATTCTTTTTATGCATTAACATATGCTAATCTTAAGTGGATAATATTTTTGGATAATCACTGATGTATAACTCAAAGGAATTTAGAATAAAAATAATCAGAAGTAGAAAGGCTGAAGGAGAAATGGCCTGTGTGGGGCAGAAGAGTCCTTAACTCAGTTGAGTTCCAGAGGCAAAACCTTATTGGAAAGCTTTAGAATTAAGATGAGTAACTGAAGAAAAATGAAAGCTGACCCAGACATAAAAAGGAAAAGAAAAAGAAAAAAATGGGGGAGAAAATGAAGTCTAAGGATTGAGGGATTTATCTTTAACCTGACTATTCAGGTAAGTGAATGACTCACCCATATGTAGGGAATAAACTGACATTCATGCAATAGGCTTGTCATAAAATTCAGGAATATATTTACACACCAAAAATATTCCCACGTTACAACTATCCATTGTCCCAGTTCATTCTAAAATATCCTCAGGGAGTTGAATTAAATAAATACCATAAAACTATATATTTAAAATACATTGGAAGGGAAATATTTAATTACAGCTAGGAAAAATACAAGAAACAAATGAATTCTATTCACATGAATAAAAGTTCATAGTCAACCCAAAACTACCTGTAATGTAAAACAGATTAAAGTGGTAACTGTAATGATACATTAGCACAGAAAATTGGCTATTTCTATATATTTTTTAGATTAACAGATAAAATTATTGACCTGTTCAAATAGCATTTCTATGGTACATAAATTATGGGGTGTTTGTGATTTTATTACTGAAGAATCATTTTTGCACCCTATTAAAATACATTCACATTAGAGATCTGGTTACACTGTCAGAGTTTTAAAATATTATGAGCTCTTAAAAAAGTTTGTATGGATTAAAAATCTAAACATTAAAATAATCTTAACATATTCTGGGTAAGTCTGACATACAGCCTGGCGGCAGAAATTAAGTTGTGTCTTCCATTTGTATAGTCATACTTATATTTCATAAATAAAGAGAAATATCTTAGGGAAAGTACTAACCCTTACATGGCAAGTAAACTGATTGACTGTGATGGTGATCCTGTAAATTCAATTTCATAAACAGATTGCAATAATTTACTTTAGAGATTGTCCAGGTGGAAAGCGAGTATCATCCTCTACAATGTGCAATCATGACCTCTTCCTTTGGTCCCTGTTCTACTCCCCCACCGCTATCTTACTCTTTATCTTTTTTTATGCCCATCTATTCTCTAATAAGTAGGAAGTTTTCTCCAAATTTACTCATGATATCTCAAGAAAATACAGAATATTAGGAGTACAGTATGATAAGTTTATCAGCTAGTGCTAGGGGATTCTTTAAGAAAAATGAAACAGATTTACTAAGTTTGCTGTTTATAAACCTGATGAAAATTTAGCAATTAATTATTTTATATGAAGTCAATGACACTATCCTATCCCAAATTTTTATTTTTCATCCTAAATATAATCTATTTCAAAGCATATGTCCTTTATTTATGATTAAAATTTAATGCAGATAATTATTTGAAAAATAACCAATACATCTTTTATAAATGTGTTGCTATTTTAAAATTTTTATATCATGTGATATGACAGTAAAGAAAATTCTGTGTGAGACCACCTTTTGCTGTGACACTGAGGCATCTATAAACAGTCAACCTTGGTAAAAATCAGATTATTTTTGATAGGTTTTATGCCATTTCCAATATCAGTGGATAATGCAGGGTTATTATAAATTACAACAGTGGAAATATTGTTCAATAATGTAAAAAGAGAAAATGTAAATGATTAAAATGTATAATTAAAAATAAAATAAACTTATTTGTACCCACTGTTTAAATAATTATATTAAAAATATAGAACAAAATAAGCATTACAGAGAGTTGCTCCCAAGATGAGGTATATAATCAAAAGTTGTAGTAGGATTTCAATTCCTTATATATTCTAGATAGCAGTCCCTCATCAGATGAACAGTTGAAAAATGGTTTCTCTTGCTTTGTTGTCATTTCACTTTTGTTTCCTTTTCTGTGCAGAAGCTTTGAAGTTTGATGTACTTCTATTCATGTAGCTTTATTTTTGTTGCTTTTGGCATAAAGTCAAAAATACCAGCGTCTTGAAATGTTTTCCCTATATTTTTTCTAGTAGTTTCAGAGAGTCACGTCTTACACTGAAGTGATACATTTTAAATTGATTTTTAATAGGATGAGAAATAAGAGACAATTTTCAGTCTTCTGAATCCAGATGTCCAGTTTTGCGAGCACTGTTTGTTGAAGAGGCTGTTGTTTCCCAATTTGTGTTTTGGTGCTTATAACAGAATTAGTTGGCTATAGATGCATGAATCCTTTCCAAAATCTCCACTCTGTTCCCTCAATCTGTGTGTCTGGTTTTATGTCAATATCATGCTATTTTGGTGATGACTGTGTAGTATGCCTTGAAATACAGTCCTCTGGTGCCTTCAGTTTTGTTCTTTTTGTTCAAGACTGCTTTATTTAATCTGTTCTGCTTCCATCTGAATTTAAGATTTTTCTTTTTTCTTTTATAGTTCTCAGAAGAATATCATTGGTGTTTTGAAAGAAATAGCAATAAAGTTGTAAATCCCTGATAAAGGATTAATACCCACCATATATAAAGAGCTCAAAAAACTTAAGAAAAATAAGTAATCCGATTGAAAACTAGGCAAATGATATGAATAGAAACTTCTTAAAAGAAGAAATACAGGATTTAGCTTTTATGAATTAGGCTGCTATAAACACTGAATAAAGAAAATGTGGTATCTATTCGCAATGGAATACTACTTGACTGTAAAGAAAAATGAATTTGAAGCATTTTTAAGCAAATAGATACACTTAGAAAATGTAATGTTCAGTGAAATAATTCAGACACACAAGCTTTAATACTGTATAGCATCTGTCATTTGAATAAGACAAAGTACAAAGAAAGAACACAGCAAAGGATGAATAGGAGACAAGAGATCTCTTGCAAAAAGGGAAAGAGTCCATCAGACCAAGAGTGAGGGGAGAGGAGAGAAGAAGGGGAAATAAGTAGAATAAAGAAATGTCATGTATAGGAACCTGATAATTTCAGAGAATATAAACATTGAAGTATATGTCATACACATGAGGTAAGATTAATAATATCAAGAAGAATGAAAATGGGGGAAAGGGAATTTAGAATAGAGAGAGAAGTGGAAGTAAGGGAGGGAAATAAAAATAAGAATCTAGCTGTATTATGTACATTTACTCACTCCCAAAGATGGGTACAAATGACATTTTCTGAAAAATGTACTAATAAAAATAAAAAAAAGAAAAACTACAAATGACTAAAAATTACATGAAGAAATGCATATTATGAACAGTGATCAAGGTAATGCAAATCAAACTTACAATGAGATATACAATACAATGAGATACACAATATACAAATATATATAAATATTTACAAATATAAATATAAATATACACAATATATTATATTATAATATTATATTATAATATATACAATATATAAATATAAATATATCTATATCAGCACAACAGTAAGTAAAAAGAAACAAAACTAATGGGAATATGAACAAATAGGAATGTCCATACACTGTTGGTGGGAATATAATTAATACAGCCATCATGGAAAAATATGGAAGTTCCTCAAAAATTAAAATCATATCCACTATATGATCCAGTTATCCCACTTCTGTGTTTGTGCAATTGAAATAAAATCAGCATACCAAAGAAATACGGCTCTCATGTTTATTGT
This sequence comes from Heterocephalus glaber, assembly GCF_000247695.1. Next base: position 22,806,317 of record NW_004624748.1, read on the forward strand.
GGAATTATTTACATAGCCAAGGAATGGAGACAATATGTTGAGTGGATAAAGAAAACATGGTATATAATAACAGAGAAACATTATTCAGCCATGATGAAGAATGAATCTCTTGCAACAAAATTGATGGGACTGGAAGAACTATGTTAAGTGAAATAAACTAGATACAGAAAAATAAATAATACGTGTTCTCACTTATATATGGAAGCTAAAGCAAGTCACCCTGAATATAGAATAGTGATTCCTAGAGTTTTGGAAGGGAGTGGGTGGAGAGGGGGTTTTAAATAATGTTTGAGCACATTGATTAGTTCATGCTGTATGCATATGTTCAAATATCACACTATTCCCCTTTTATTACCTTAATCAAGTCTCCAACTTTTCTAAGTATCTAAAATGTTTAATTATTTTACACATTACATTTTACAGTTCCAGATAGATTTTTTCCTTTAGAATAATTTCAAATTTATATTTCTGAAGTAAAAACAGATGCAGACATGTTTTTAGTGGACTAAATGTAAATATAAATCAAGGTATAAATAGAATATAAAACAAAAGATCATATAGATTATAAAACAAAAGATTATATAGAAAGGAAAATATAGTTAAAGTGTCTAGAGAGTATTTTTTTTCTTTTTATTATTTCTTCGTTTTTATTTTTTCTTTGTAAAATAAATTTTGTAGGCAGTAGGCAATTTCAATATCAAATTTAAATATTTAAATGATAACACTTATTGTGAACATTTAGGTCAATAATTTGTAAATGTTAAATATATTAAATGCCTGCTATGTGAGGAGAGATGTTTTCCCAATTAGATCATTATTGAAATTTCTCAAGTTGCAAAGTCATGTACATTAGCAAGTGTTCTAGATTTCATTTTATCTAAACTTCTAGCCATATTGCAGTTGGAGAAGCACAACTACCTTCCAACTGATGAGATTTAAACAATGAAATAAAATCCCTAACTCTAACACCAATCTGCTTGAAATCTTTTCTCTTTGAGATGATGGCTAAGTGCCGCAGCTCTTTCAGAGCTATTTTTACTTCTGAGATTCCATGGAAACAAATTTTCTTCACCTTGCCTAGGGTTTCTCACATAAAATACCCTAACATAAGATTGATCTCCGGGTAATAACTCAGAACAAATAAAATGATTTGAGGTTGAATAAAATTAAAGAACATGTATTTTTCTCAGGACATAAGTAGAAAAAAAAATGAGAAAATGTTTAAAAATTAATTAGAATGATTCAGTATAAAAAAACCTAAACCGGAACTTTGAACCCTTCATTTGAGCTCATAATCAATTCAAATTTTTGAAACGGAAGCCAAACTCTGAATTCAGTGTCATATAGCATTATATAAAGTATAAAACAATAGCAAAATGACCTTTTTTGTATGATTTGTTCAATTTTGCTTTAACTCTTATTTTGTAGTTTTAAACAGTTGATGTAGTGATTTAAAATTGCTTTAATTTTCATGCCATAAATGTGGGATGATAAAGTTAGAATCTTTTAATAGATTTTAATGATTGTATGTTTTTCATTATATGTCTATCCATAGTTTACTAAATCATTTCTCTCTCAACATGTAAACTACTTAAATATTTTTTCATTGCCAGAAATATTCTGTTAGCTGTCATTTTGATTAGAATTTATATTATTAGTTTGCTATTATTAATTTGAGAGCTAAAAATGTGGATAGCAGGGTCAACTATTTCAACACTACATGGCACTTCAAATTTTGTTGTATTATACCTTTTTAATTTTGAGAGTACACATCTCACAATGGTGACACAGAAAAGAAATTCATGGCAAAGTTTTTGTTGAAGGAGCTGAAGTTGAACTGTTTCATCTGGTTTGATATTAAGTAGTGTGATAAAACACAAAATCTAATACATCAGACTGTCACAGTTGATGGGATTTTACCTTCAATATTCAAATACAATACCTGTGTTTCTAAAGCTGGCCACAATTTGAGATAGTGAAAGGTTCTTAAGGCTAATTTCTTGGCTAAAATAATTCAGGAAATAACTATTATAAAGCTGCAATTTATCTGATTCTTTAATTGTATCCAAGGTTAATCAGAAATATCTGAGGAACTATAGACTGAGATTTTTCCTACTAGGCCTTATATAAATCAAGAAATAACATAAAGATTGCTATTATGTGTCCTTCACATATGACATGAACTATAATTTAGTTCATTGCAGTCAATTGTCAATAACAGCATTTGACTAAAAAAATATATTTAATACATATAAAGGACCAAATTTTGAATAAATTCACAGAGGCAAAAACTTGTTTTTAAAACTCTTTGTATTTTGGAATATGTTTTTGTTTCCAGAAGAGTTGCACATATTGCACCAAGAGATGCCATACATTCTTCTCCTAGTATTACTTGATGTTAAGACCTTATATAATCATGGTAAATATTTTGCTTTCAATAAAAATTTTTGGGATCTAATAATGTTGATACAATACTATTAATTATATGATAGATTTTTCCAGAGTTCATCAATTTTTCCAATAATGTTAGTTATTCCACTTTAATTTCAGATGTATGATATTATATTGCATTTAGTTGTCACGTGTTGATGTCTTTAATCTTCCAGGCCTCCTCGAAGTGATCCTCCTCTTCTGACCAGATCCTGCCTCCTGACTGCAGGTGAGCCACACCTCCTCTGTGATCCAGTCACCTATCAAAAGCCCTGCCCATGAGCACATGAGGCTTTGATGGCCATTTTAGATCTAAACCACAGTGACATCTTACTAGGAGTTACATTATATAAATGTGACTCATTAATAGGGATGTATAACCATGACCACTTGGTTAGGGGAACATTATTTTTAAATATAATTTTGTTTCAATGGAAGGATTTCATATTTTACATAATTCAATGCTATGAATAGCATTCTGACTAAAATCAGTATGAAAATTCAAATAATGATAGCTCTCTATTGTTAATGCATTATTTATAATATACACTGAAAAAATTTATGTCTATTAAAGGCTGACACCTTCATGTAACCACTTAAAATATTTTTTTCTGATTTGTATCTTTATAAATTTGGAATCTTTCTAAAAGCTATTGAATTTTCCTCAGAAAACCAAAGAAAGGAAAACAGTAGAAATTTGTTACCAATTTGCAATTAACTAAGGTACTAGATTAACTATTATTCACACCTGTAAAAACCTATGGATTCCAAGAATATTAAGTATGTTCTAAGCTGATGATGATACACTAGTAAATCCACATAATTCTACTTTTTTAGTCCAATCTTATTGAGTTGTATATTTACCAAGGGTTTTTCTTAGGGTTACAAGATGAGTTCATTTTATTGAATATACTATTTAAATTAATTAAATATTACATAAAAAGAAGCTTCATACTAAAAGATGAGAAGACAAACTATCAAATATAGTTTCATGTGTTTGATCCCCGATACCAAAGAAACAAAATTTCAAATTCAATGTGGATAAAAACTGTAAATGGGGAAATGACTTATAAATTGTTGAATAATTAGGTTATGAGAATTATACAATATACTTAAGCTATAGATTTAAAGAAAGCATACTAGAAAATCACAAGTTGGGTAAACAGCAGTTAATAATAACTGAAGGTGTGCTTTGGCCCTGCTTAATCCTTAATCACTATAAGGTTGGTCAGAACTTTCACACTTCCACTCTAGTCTTCGTTAAATGTTATAGCAATTTCTACATGATTATCAGTGTGGAAGGTTGGAAAATAATCCATATATCATGTAAAAACACACATTATTAAGTTATTCACATACACCAAGTTAAGTGTTGCTATTATTCTCCAAATAAACAAATAACTATCTCTGCATTTATCTGTAAATCTCTGGATTTCTTAGGTTGTTATTTTTGTTGTTGTTGTTGTTGCTTTGTTTTGTTTTTTGATGCGATCTTGCTATGTTACCAGAGTGAACTCAAACTTATAAATCTCCCATCACAGCTTCCAAATAACTAGGAGTACATGTGTGTGCCAAGCCCAGTTCTTCCTTGATTTGAGGAAGTCTTACTTTTAATGACAGTCATTGTTTAGTAGGAATGGGTGGATGTCTGTTTAAGTACTTTACAGGATATTTTCATCCATATTTTTAAGAATGTTACAGTATTTCTTACTGTACCTGTAGCTTTAGTTCGTTCTTATTCGGAAGGAAAAAATGAAAAGTCTAAATCTTTAAATCACAATATGTATGACCTTTTCTCAAATTCTAAATTGTACCTATCTATATTTTTTATAGCACTCCTCTCATAATATCTGAAGCATAACCAGGATCTCTGAAATTTAATGAGAATCCTTGGCCCCAAATTCTAAGTGCAATTTAAATAAATTTACACAGCCACAGATTTAACAGCATCTATTTTCTCTTAGATGTTTTTATCTTTGGAACAATAAAAACATTTGAAATGTGATACGCTATAAGCAGTTAAACTGGCAAGTCAGGATACTGTGTGTAGCTATTCAGATATAAGAGCTATACAAATTGTCTGGATAAAAATGAAATGTAATGATAGGAAATAAAACAAATTATGGATATATGAAGTGTAGAAAATCTCTTTTTCTCCCAGGAAAAATGTTTTCATATCCCCATCTACTCAAGGATCATAAGAGAAAGAAAAAGTACACAAGGAAAAATAAAAAGCACAAATAACCGGGTGAATAAATGGTATACAATTATACAACAGTGTAACATAGTACATATTATATTAGTCAGCTTTCTTTCAGCGTAACAAATACATGAGATTCTCAGCTTATAACAAGAAAAGGTTTCCTTTGGCTCTCTGTTGTGGAAGTTCAGTCCATGACTGAGTGGCCCCATTGGTTCTGGGACTCTGGAGGCGGCACATCATGAAAGGAAGCACATGGCAGAGCAAACCATTCACTTCCTGCTTGGATGGGAAAAAACACATGAAAAAGGACTAGGAATCCATCATCTCCTTCAAAGTACATCTTAAGTTTCTGGATGAATGCTGACTAGACCTCATCTCTTAGTTTCTACTACCTGTGTATGGCACCAAGCTGGGAACTAAGCCTTTGTCAAATGGACCTTTGGAGGACATTTAAGATCCAAATATTGGAAGATATAATGGATAATACTGAGTTGACTTCTTTTTTATTATAACTATAATCAATTGATTATTGTTTATAAATAATACTAAATATTATAGAACCTATATTTAATTTATATCCTAATACAATATCAAAATGTTTTGAAGTAAGAGTCTACTAAACAAAACTCATGCCTAATTAGAAGGTAGGTGAAGGAGTTGATTTTTCTGGAGTACAGTATCCACTACTTAAGCAGCCAAACAAATAAAAGATAAAGATCATTATTCTGACAATCTGAAAATACAACTGCTTTGTTAATTAACTCCTGCTTGAGATTTTAGCAAAGAGTTAAGTAAGAAATAATTTATAAGCAATGACATGTAAAATTTTTCACTTATGTGTATGTTAATACTTCGGTGTTAGATTTTGCTACAGCTATAGTCATTTTATGAATCTGTGTAGAATATAATGAATAATATTAAAGAAACTGGTGGGATTTTTAGTATTGTTTCTTCTAAATTTGCATTAGAATTTGTATGCTGGATATTAGCTCAAAAGTTCTGTGATTCTGTTCTGTGCAGTGAACTGGATAATTGAGGCAAATGGCTTATTAGTGCTGTCTCAAAGAACAAGTTTTTACTATCTTGCAAGGTGTGTTGGATTAATCTTATAAATTTGAATTTAGACAACTACTTCAATTAGTATGTTCCATAAAAGGCTTTATATTTATAAGATTATAAGATTTTTTAAGTTTCTAAGCATATAATTGTTCATAGGTAATAATTCTATCTAGATTTTGTATATTTATTATCATCTTATGAAAAATGATATTAGAATATATTTTTTGCACCTTGAGACCATAATGTTAAGTGAAATAAATCAAGCTTAAATATACTGTGATTTGTTTTATGAGAAATCCAAATTATAAATAGCAAAATAAAA
>NW_004624748.1:22814968-22826399 GCF_000247695.1 Heterocephalus glaber
AAAGATAGATATTAAAAAGTATAAAAATAGAACTTTCTCAAAGGGGATGAAGAAAGGATGGGGGAAGGGGGTAAAAAAGGAATTAAAATGTGTTATGCACATGCATCAACTCCACACAAGGAATGTGAACATTTTGTGCTGAAATTATGTACAGTAACACCTTGGTTCATGAATGCTTTTGTTCGGGAACAATTCAGTTAGCAAACAGAGGTTATAGGCAAAAAATTGCTTCTGAACTCCACATCAGGTAAAAAACACAACAACGGCCATCTTCCCCAGAATTGTGGAATGAATTAAGTTCATGAACCAAGGTACCACTCTACTAGAAAAAAACAAAGAAACAGTTAATACCCAAATAGGATTTTCTTTTTTGTTTCAATAAGCTGCACCTTGTTGTTTTCAGTTTGTTCTTACCCTATAACTTAAAATTATACATTCATGAATATACACTAAAATATATTTATAAAATAATTTAGCAATTTTTCTCAAAAATTTACATATTTAATGAATGACATAATAGATATACTAAAAATTGAAAAGTTATATTAGTTCACAATTCATTTATATATTTGGATTATAGCTTCTATTAATTATACAACTCAATAAATTTTTCTTAATAAATTAGGCAATCATGATGAGTTTTGAATTTACTAAATTGTGGCTTGATCTCATTTATTGCTATATCATTTTTAGTCATTTTTATTTCCTTTTCATTGTGGCGGTGATTGAACCCAGGGCTTCCTGAGGTATACTCAGGGCCCATCTTCAGTATTTTCAATAATATAGGATTATTTTATTTAGATTCATGCTTTAAAATAGTGTTTGAAAGAATGAATGAATTTTATACTTGTTATACATTTATTTATTTACTTATTTATTTAGATATAAGGTCTCACTCTGTAGTCCAGACTGACCTTAAACTCCCTGTGTAGGCTATACTTGACTCAAACTAATTAAAAATACATGCTAGTTGTTTCTTCCTTATGCAAATAAAACTAGAAAATGACAAATACCACAATAAATGTTATTGTGCCTTATTTCCCTTTGATTTCTTTCAGAGAACTAGCCATATATGTAGTCAGAGCTGTTACCATCAGAGCTCATTTTGCCTTCAAAAACATAAAATGCAAAACAAACTGCTTAATCTTTTTAAATACTGTGTGGAGCTATCTGGACAGAAATTCATTGAATTTTAGTTATTATCTTTGATCTAATATACTGAGAGAATATGTCTTAATCACTATCTTGGTAGCATATCATATTTAATGCAAATTATGCTTATTAATGAAGTTATCAATTAGCTGTTTAGTATATTGCAAATACATTTCTAAAAACTTAAATATAACCTCATTTATATACACTATCACAGTGTCTTTATAAGTGCTATTTACATTTCCATAAAATGTTATTCTCTTAAAGATTAATGAGGTATATATGTTTAAGTGACTCATGAAGCTAGATATATTCAATGTAAATTAATTTTTAAATTTTTAGATCATTCTCTTACTACTTTATCTATTTATTTATTTATTTATTTATTTTGGTACCAGGGATTGAACTCTGGACTCTTCACTTGCAAGGCAGGTGCAGTGCCACTGAACTAAATTCCCAGCCCTGTTACTACATTTTTAACTTTTAAAAGTCTTTCAAATATGGAAACAAAGTTCTTATTTTTTCTATGGCTGGGGATCAGAATTGGGTTAATTTTATTTAGGGACAACTTGAGCAACATAGAATGGAAAGAAGCTTGATGATAGAATGTAAACAACTATGAATAAAGGGGTCCTTTAACTTTAAAAATATCTTAACCTTTCATTCATCTTTTTCAATTTTATTATGACTCTTCAAAGCCATGTTGTAATTCAGACTGAAGAACTAAAGAAATGAAAACTCAGAAAAAAAGAAAGGAAAACTCAGTAGAGGAAATATTCATTAAGAAGCTAGAGGATAAGCATACATAGATTATAAACATCTTCATTTTATTGTAGCAGAATAATCAAAGATATCTAGTACTTATGTTTTGGTTGCTCTAAATACCTATATAGTCCATCAGTAGCTCTTCCTTCACCTACTATCTTCCGTCTTTATCTTAAAAATTTTTCTCTAGTTTCTTAATTAATATATGAATAATATTTCTTTGGAAAAATAAGGCAATTCATGATTCTTAAAAGCAGGGCACAAAAAAAATTCAAAAGTCTAACAATTTAAATTACTCTACTATTATTAGATATTATTGTAAAATGTATACAGTGAATTGAAGAAGTGTTTAATGAAACATTTCCAGAACTGCTAAACCAGAGAATAAGTGCATATTTGATTTCTGTTTTCTGATTACTGATCTATGACTAACTAGATTCTGTCATAAAATTTTACATCAATAAAGACAAAATGGAAATGAAGATAAATTACTGGCTTTCATGAAATTAGTTATATTCAATTAAAATGAGTTTTTAAATTTTGAGATTATTCCCTCACTATATTTTTAATTTAAAAAAATTTTTCAAATTTAGAAATATTGTGATAATTTGGATAGTTTTATGCTCACGATAGCAAACATTTGTAAAGCTAATTCCGTATGTTTTGTTGACATGAAGGACTGTATGTACAAAATTTTATTTGTCTTTGAAATCCAAAATCTCAGGAAGAAGGTTGCTATTGATGACTCAGTAGCCCTAGTTTAATTTAATGTAATATTTAATTCAGTTTATTTTGCACTATGATGGGGATTGAGTTTGAACCCAGGGCCGTCACACTGACCTAAATTTCCAGCCTCCTTGCCCCTTTAATTTTAATTTTGAAACAAGATCTGGTTAAGTCACTAAATTTTATGGGGGTGACTTTGAACACACATTCCTCCTGCCTTAGTCTCCCACTCCAAGACTGCTGGGATTACAGGCTTCCACTACCACTCCTGCATTGATGAACTTTTTTGTTGTTGTTTTTGCGACTCTGATTTGCTATGTAGTTCAAGCTGGCCTTGAACTCATGGCAATCCTCCTGCTTCATCCTCCCTAGTACTAGAATGACAAGCATGCAGCACACCCAGAGTTTGAACCTAATTCTTAAAGTTAATTTAAAAATTACTTTATTCCTTTGTCCTAAGTATGGATACTGAATATTCTTCATTGCATTATACATAGAAGATCTTTTACGTGAGGTAGTGCAAAATTAAACTCAAAATTTACCTGCACATATCTCTTTTACCAGTTTATTTTTTGTTCCTCAGTAACTATAATTATATGTCTCTTTGTAGTTTGAACTGATTGAATATGAGTGTAAAATAAAGTTTCTTATTTTAAAAAAAAATTCTATTTGGTTATTGTCCTAAAGAAAAAAACTTCCACTGATGCTGCCTCATCTTGGTCAGTGTCCACAAATACTTGGATAACCTGCTCATATTTTGTACCAGAGAACACAATGGAATAAGTTACGATTTAGGGCTAATACTTCATGCTTTTGTATTATTTCCAGTATTGTTTGCAGTTTCCATAGTTTTGTTTCCGTAAAGTAATCATTCAGTCTTTCATTAGTCTACAGGGACTTACTGAAGATTTGACTTCTGTAATCCCAATCTGTGCAATAATATTATACATTAACCAGGCAGAAAAGATCTCTATTCTTATGTAAAATATTAATATTATCATAGTCCTAAAGATTTTTAATTGTGCATTTAGTTTTAAAACAAATACTACTGAGGGAATGTCACCAGTCAGGTATTATATTTGTCCCTGAAAATTTAGTAGTGAACACAACAGACTAATGTTTCTCCCCTATTGCAGTTTAGTTTTTACCCAGAGTGGTGGGGAAAATATACAAATAAGATCTATCTACTTCCTAACATCTCTCTTTTATTTTGCTCCTTACTTATAATTTGAAAAAGGAATAAGAGATGAAGGATGGGAGAGAGAAGTTAGGAAAGAGCCATTTTAAAAAGTAATTGAACAAAGAAATGGAAACAGAGCTTTTGTAAATGGGCAGGGGAAGAAGAGTTGGCAGGAGCAGGGAGGGGGTGTAAGGGACAGGATCCGAGTGGGAAAAAAGAATTAATACATGCAATACACATGCACAAACTCCCCACAATAAATGCACTGCAAACATGTACTGATAAAACAAACAAAAATACACAAATTTGAAAAAAATGCACAAATAAACACATTAGATGGGAAGAAGTGATGTGATGAATAGCACTATAGAGAGAGAACTAATAGAGTCCTCCATCAGTGTGGGGGTCAGTAAAAATCTTTTTGATTAGTTATTATTCAGAAAAAAACTAGAATACCATATAAAGTGAAAAATTCAAAAAGAATGTTTCATGAAAGTAAGACAAATTATTCATTACCAGTATATGACTATATAAAAATATTCTTAATTCATTTAGGTAGAATGCAAATGATCATGAATGAAAATTTTGATTTGCAAGGCAAAAAAATAAATCTGCATAAATAAAATGTAAGAAAGTGTAAATAAAGAATACATATGAATTACAATTGAATGTCCTTTGTAAATAAAAATGACAAAAAGTAAAATACTCTAAACTATAGCATATGAATCATGAAGGGCTCATTAATGTTAATTCTTTTTAAAATTCTTATACTATCTGGGCAACAGGTAAGCATATTGATGTATTTTAACATTTGGTACATTAATTTACACATGAAGTAATTTCTAAAAAAATCTAACATCAAAATTCTATGTATTTTTTTTGCAGTTCTGGGGATCACACCTAGGACTTTGTGCTTGCAAGGCAAGCATGTACCACTGAGCTAAATCCCCAGCCCTCAAAGTGCAATTTATGACTTTCCAAAATGTACAGGAAGAAAAGAATGAAAAATATTTATAAAACTTTTAATACAAATGAAGTCTTAAGGGAAAGGGGGACACATAGTAACAGAAATAAATGAAAATGATAAGATGATAAAAATAATTAACCAGATGAGACACTATATTTTATTGGAATCAATGTTCAAATAAAACACCTTTTACATCTTGAAAAATATTTATCCATATTCTCTTTAATGCCATTCTAAATCATAAAAATTCACAAATGTCAAATTGAAAATAAAACAAAAACTGAAAATAATAATAAATATAAAATCTATGTAACTACACAAAATAGTTTCTCAAAATATAAAGTATTACTGAAGATAAATGCCATCACGTGATGCTAAATAGTTCAATTCATCCAAATCATGTAAAATTATTTACTTGTATGTACTTCATAATTTTAAATCTATATAATGTCTAAGTAGGACCATAAAAAGAAATAGAAAATACACACCTAACTATGAATATTTTACTTAACTATATCAGTAATGGATAGATTGGTCAGTTTTAAGCAACTCATCTGATAAGCTATCATAACTAGAATACAAAAGTCCTTACAGCAGTAGATAGAGTTCAATAACTTTTTTCAGTCACAAATGTATATTTATGAAAAGTAACCTCACTGTGTGCTATAAAGAAAGCCACTGAATTCTAAAGGATAAATATCGTATGAACAGCATTGTCTGTGAATAGTTCTGCTAAATTAGAAAGTGAAGCATAATTAATATAAGCAAGAGAACTCCATGAATTTATAAATTTTAAAAAAAGTTTTGTAAATAATTGATAGTGCAAAGAAAAAGTCATAATGGGTATTAGAAAATAGTACTAATTTTAAAAAGGAAAAAAAAGTAGTGCTGATTTTAAGTTACTACAGATCAAACTTGTAGGGATAAATGAAGTGACACTCAGGTGGAAATATATTAGTCATTAGGTGAAAATAAAGTGAAAAGCAAAGTTTACTAAACTAAATCTGCAAATTTAAAGGCTAAAGAATTGCAATTAGAATGAAATCAAAGAAAATAGAAGGTAGACTTTAATAAAAAGGTACATAATGTCCCCGAAGCCACATTGTTTACGTGTGTATCTATTTTCTTCTTTAGTAGTTTTTTGACCTTGAACAAATAACTTAAGTGCTCCAATTTCCTCATTTATAATGTATGGGTGATAGTAACAGTATCTGACTCACAGAGATGTTGTGAGGTTTGAATGAGTAAGTATATAAAAATACTAAGCATTAGCATTTTGCTGAGTCCTTGGTGGTTAGCCTTTAGCATTAAAATAGCAGAAATTACATAGTGATAAAACACATCCTATGTCTTTACCATAAAGAAATGGTAAATGTTTGGAGAGATAGGTATGTTTACCCTGATTTAAACATTATATGCCGTATACCTGTATCATAAACTCAATAGCCCATAACTATGTACAATTTTTCATATATCAGTTGAAATAAACATAGTAATTAAAAGCACTTTATGTATCATAAACAAATGCAAACTGTATATTTAAAAAGAGTACCAACATGGATATACCCCTTCCAATACTACTTTAAGAAACCAGAGTTGGACAAATCAACAGTGCTCTCACATCCCAAACAAGACAGGAGAAAGGAGCCAAAATGCATGGCTCTTGACAGCTCTACTGTAAAGGGTAACATACAAAATGGACAATAATATCTGGAGGCCTGTTGGCAAAAAGTAAGGTTTTAAAATTTTTTAAGATGAGCTAAGGAAAGGCAAGTTTTTATGCAAGTTCAGCTGAAGAAAAAAATGCTGAATCTTTTGAGAGATCGAAGAAAACAGAATTATGGGATGGTAGACAAAGGCCATGAAAAAGAAATATTTCTGAATAAGTCTTAGCTTAAATAAACAGTATACCTTTAAGACTGTTTCTTAGTAAAGCTCTACTTCTACCAAAGAAAGAGATGTTAATTTATGAATAAGTGATTATTGAGAGCCAAAAATTTCCCACCTAACTTGCCAAAAGGAACACAATGATTAAAAGGGTAAGGATGATCTAATGTCTAATCATTTATTTAGAATTTTGAGACAAGGAGAAGGAAAACTTCAGTCAAGAATTCAGAGCCAGAAACACTAATTTAAATGAAACTATATCCTTGAATCTCCCTCTACTGTAAGACTTTCATATTTGCCTCTCTACCTTAAAATATTTTTTGTAGCCAAATATCATGCAAATATCTGCCTGGCTCACTTGTTCACTTTGTAGAGGTCTCTCCTGAGCGGAACCAGAGCCACCACATAACATAGACAGCATCCTCACAAGCTACCTAGCACCCTCTACATCTTCTATCTACTTATTTTTTCCCATTAATTCTTGTCATTTCCTAATATTGGATATTTCTTTGTACTTTTATTTGTTGTTTCTATCTCCCATTTGAATGCAAATTGCTTGAGGGCAGGGACTTAATTCTTTTCAGTTTTGTATCATCAAAGTCTTAAATAGTACCTGACATTTGTATGATAGTAAATAAATGCTAATGGCAGAAGGAAATGAATGAATCCAGTTGTTTTTGCCTACAATTTAGGTATCAATCTTCCTTCTTTCCTGTAACAACACATATTGAATCTCAGTTCTGTTAATTTTAATTTTGTTTAAATCTTTTACATCTTCCCATTACCCTACTCCAGTATACTGCTATCAATTATGTGTAGCTTCATAGCTTTCCAAATTTTATTGTTTTTACCTGATTCCTTAACTTCTACTTAACCCCTTCAAATCTATTTACTTAGAACCAAAGTCATCTTTTAAAAGTGAAATCCAGTATCATTATTTCCCATGGCTAGTGAGAAATAGCCACTTTCTGGTCCTTATACAGAAATCCAATTTTATTTAGAAAATCCAAATTTCTTAGCCAGTCCCTTGACAACCTATAGTATAATAATTTACAAATCCTTTTTTCGGCTTCACTTTGGTCATATTGGTATTTTGATAATCAGCTTTACTTTAAAATCTTAGAACCCTTGGTTTTGATGTATTGTATATCTAACACTCCTTTCTCATATTTCTGATGGAAGGCACTTTCTTATAATTTATTACTCAGTTTAAATAACACTTGTTCAGACATATTTTTCCTCACTATCTCACCTTTTATGTCTGTAATTATTCTTTCTTACAGATCCCAGTTGACTTCTGTTATAGCACTTATGTGGAAATGTGGCTATTATGGGCTTTAATATTTGCTCAGTTTTTTTGTTTGTCTATATAAAATACAAACTTCATCATAACAAGGGCAGATGGTCACTCATCATTGTACTTACAGCAGCTGCAATCAGTTTGAACACGTCATTGTGAAGAGCTGTAAGGGACTGGAGGTTTCACTCTGATTGAAAGATGTTAGTTGGCCTTGATGTTACAGACATTGGCAATAGGAAAAGATTTGGTGGGGGTCAGAGTTGAACGAGTTTTGGACAAATAGCACAGGGTTCAGCTTCTAGTCCAAATGCGCATCGGTTTTTCCCCTATCCTAATCTCATGGGGGTAGTAGTTGCAGCCTAGATGAAGTGTGCAAACAGATTGGGTTGATGTAACTACAATGGAACTCTGATTTTTAGTGAACCACAACTGTTTAAAGGACTTTAAATCTACTCAATCCTTATTTTAGAGTGAGAGACTTTCTTTTTTTTTTAATCAAAAAAACAAATCTATTCTTATTTTGATAGAGACATGGTCTCTAATGCCAATGTTAGTTCCTGTATAAATATCCTTAAAAAGGTAGCCCAGAGCAAAAGCTGACAATCCAGCCATGCAGGGTAAGTGTGGAAATACAAAAGCTGTGGAGAACTGTCTTCTAAGAATAATGAGAGTTTAATAACTGTTTCCTTTTTCATTAAAAATCAAACAATATTTTGTGTGTGTGCTGGGGTAGTTGTGGTGGTAAGGATTTGAATGAGTAAATGGAAATTTAGCCAAATTGGGAAGGTTTTATAGATGGTGCCTGACAAAAGTACATACTTTGAAGTTCCCAAGTTTTCACCTGACAGGACAGCAGAAACATATGCTGCTAATGAACAATTCAGGAAAATATACATAATGGGAAAGATTCTGTTTGTGAGCTACGTTTTAGGGTTCTTTTTTGACCTAATACTACATTATTCCTTAAGGCATTTCCTTTTTTTAATTATTTAACATCCATTTATTAAAAGGCTTTTAAAAATGTTATTAGTACATGTTTGATAGTACTTAATGTTTATATTCCTTGTACGGAGTTGGAAAGGTATATAATACACGTTCATTTTTTTATCCCCTTCCCTTCATAATGCATTCTTTGTGCATAATTTTTACCAAACTGCTCATTTCATTATAAAAGGGATAATGTCCTCAAAACATAAGATTCTCAATGCCTAAATTCTCATATTTCAGTCTTGTGATTTTATTATTTCTGTACTTATTTTGCATCTCGTTTCTACTGAACACTACCTGTCCATACAGCAATAATGAGGATTGGCTTTCCTTCTACATGAGTTTTATTTATTCCTGTCTGGATGTGAAGAAACCTGGCTTTTTTTGAAACCTTGGGATAAGGTTTTGGTTCACATCCACCTGTAAAAGAACAGGAGTATTATAGAATTTAAGCACCAGCTCATGGTGTCTATACTACTTTTTAAGTTATTCAGCCAAAACTTCTTTGTTCAGTGTAGTAAAGAATTTTGTATTCCACCCATCTGTTGTGGTGAAATGTAATTCTCTTTCAATTAGCCAATGAGCTTTGCCTATGTGCCCTTTCTGTGACAGAAGCTTAGTTAAGCACAGAGATTCACCTACTAATACGAAAATGTGCCTATCCAAGCAGAGCTTCCAATTAAAGATATACTTCAATAATTAATTGCAATAGACTTACAATTTTCATAAAAGAATTATAATTACATACAGGTGCATTGCAAGGACAAATCCAGTGGTAGCCATGAATGGGCACAGGACTGATACAAAGAATGTCTCTCCCTTTTACAAAAAATGACAATATGTTTGAATAACTGAAGATGAAAAGGAACTCACTAGGCAGAGTGAAGGTGAAACAGAAGAGCAGAGGGAAAAGAAACGTTACAGGCAAAAGAGATAATGAAATTAAAGAGTCACATGAGAGCATAAATTCTGCTCGATATTTTTAATGAACTCTCTGACCTATCTCAATTTCCTTGTTGAGGGTAAAGTGCTGTTGATACAAATGAACTTTAAAACTGTATTGTAACAGTATCATTGTTATCAACTCTAGATATCCTTGTGTGTTCTGAAATGGATGTGCCTCTGTGTGCATGACAGGGTAACAGTTGACAGGACTCTGTTTACTGAGGAGCCTCCTCAGTGTATGGGACATGATCCAGAGTGGGAGTCTTTAGCTTGAAAAACATTATGATGCCATTGTCGAGAAATTTTTAACAAATATTAGTTAATTTCCATTATTGCTGAGGCAAGTAACAGGGAATAAGTTCACCATCAAAAAAGATTTAAGTTTTAAGTGTGTTGAGACAGTCAGAAATTAACTGTTCAGTCAATATTTGTTCAAAATTTTTGTCTTATAAATATTCAATCAGAAAATATGTATTTACTCTTTACCCATTGGTGCACATAAAGAATATTCTAGATAATTATCTAAATTGCTGATACCTCTGGAGCATGGGAATTCTTCAGAATAGTTAGAAATTAAAAATATCTTTAGTCAGCTTCGGTTTTTTTCTTACTATGAAGTCCTTTGATATTGTGTAAAGTGTAATTATCATCAAGGAAATTATAATGAAAATATAGAGAAATTATTGGCCTGGGGACAATATTACAGACAATATAATGAGCCATCTTATTTTGTATATCTGTTTCTTTATTATGCTGTTTTAGATTTTTTTTCATCCAATTCAAATCAGTTACACTTGCTCATAGGGAGAGTATTTTGAGGGAAACTAATGGCAATGTATCTTTTACTTTACTAAATATTTTTATTTAAACATTCTAAAAAAATGCAAATGAATAACATCTAAACAAAGGTAAGAAATTTCCAAATACTTAGTAAGATGGGTCTTAAGAAGCTTTAACCTGAGGTCTGTAGATGCCCTACCGAGGTCACGAGTCACGTGGATCGCACCAGGACGGGTCTCTGCAGACAGGCAGGTCTGTGGATGTCCTACCGAGGTCGCGAGTCAAGCGGAACACGCTGAATCAGCCTGCACCCTGGCAACAATCCACTGGACACCACCCCCTCCTCTGTACAGCGACCTGGTTCCACACTACAAAGACGCAGAGGACACCAGGTCACCAGACCAAGGTACTGCCCCCCCCTCCCGATCCTGGCCCAGAGGTAGGGGCTTCTAAGCCGCCAGCCCACTAGTCCTGGTCCAGAGGAAGGGGCTTCTGGGCCACCATCCCTACCACTGCTCCCAGCCCCTGCCCCACCTCTCCCAGCTCAGAGGAGGTGATCTTCGTGGGTGCCAAGAGCACGCCTCCCCCATTGAAATGACAAAACACTTAAATAAGTCTCAAAGCCAGACTTCCAGATCACCGGAAGCAACCCCAAAGGAAAATGAGATGGAACACTCTGATACTCAACCACCTGGACCCACTGAACTGGCAACAAAAGGGGATCTGGAAAAAATGAAATCAG
>NW_004624748.1:22831540-22844186 GCF_000247695.1 Heterocephalus glaber
AGGGGTAGTGGGAGGGGCAGGGGAAAGGAAAGAAGGGAAAGGAAAAATGATGAGAAATGGGAAAAATGGAAATAAAGTCTTTGTAAATAGGGAACGGTGGAGGGAGTGAAGGGAGGGCTAGGAATGGGGAACAAATAAAAACCAAAATGCATTATGTAAAGGTACAATTCCCAGTGAGAAATGCAATTGTGTTGTATACCTGAAATGCACAAATAAAAGAATTTAACAAAAAAAGGAAGCTTTAACCTACTATACTTCTCATGACGTTTTATTTCTTCTAAACTCATAACTTAATTTCCTCATTAAAAATTGCTACCAGAATCACCAAACTGCCAGAAAATTTTGATGGCGCTATCACAATGCAAATTCATTTGCTCCACAGATGCACATTTTTATAACCTAATATTATGAGCAGATTTATCATTATTACTCCATAATACTCCCATACATGTATGTTTCTGTTTGATTATCATGAAACAGGAAAGATAGTTGAGCATGAAAATTGATGTTGGATTAAGGGGCTTAAGTTTTTAGACCCACTTTAACTTTTATTTTTCAACTCAGCTGCAGAGGATGAATGCTGCAGTAGATTTATGAAATCCAAGAACAAGGGACTTAACATTTTGTTATCATGATGAAAATAAAAGCCAAAATTGATAAAGATTCTAGGGAAAGGGTCCATTTCCTGCCTCCTCTCTGCACACTCTCTGATGAAGCCAAGTATAAAAAGTACAAAATTAAGGTTTGAGGCAAAAATAGTATAAACAATGTATGATCTCTTTTTCTTTGCTTTGCTCATTACACATGGGTTTCATCAGGAACTACTCAGAGTGACAGCAGATGATGAATGGACAATAGTCGTTATCAACATCCATTTACTTAACCTCAACCTATGTTGGTTGACACAGCATATTACTATGAATATAAAGTCAATACTAGAACTCAAAGATGACAGTTTAGATAAAATCTAAAATTTTGATACTAAATGCTTGAATTATCCAGTAATTTTATCCTAGGCTGAATGCAAATAAACTCAGAAAAAATGTATTTTGCAAAAGAGCATTATTAAAATGAAATCAGGAAGGATAACTACTAATTCTCTATTTTACATTAGACTTTATGGTTTTCATTATACCTTGACATAAATAATTTTATTTGATCCTCAAAAAATATTATGAGGTTGGTAGTAGTTTAATGATAATATCTAAATTTGGAGATGAGAAACTAAGGCTCAGAGAAGAGTAGCCAAGAACTGAGCTACTCAGTGAAAGGACCATTGTTCAAACTAATTAGTATTTATTAAATACTTACTATATACTAGGTCTTGTGAAGCACTGTAGAAAGAGCAGTGTGTTAAATCAACATGTGGCTTAATGGAGAGAGAACCTTAATCAAATACCTATGATGTAGTATCTATCTTAGCTTAGGCTATGAGGGGAAATTTCCATAGACTAGGTGGCCTAAACAATAAACATGTATTTCTATACACTAGCATCGACTCAACAAAACATGCTGAACTATGTTAATTTGGCACTATTAAATTTGTACTTCAAGTAAACAAAGATTACAGTAACCAGATAATGATATAAAAGTCAGTTCTCTAACAAGAACTAATAGCTCTTAGTACATATTTCACTAAACAAAGAACCTAAGTACATAAGACAAAAACATAAAACAAGCAAAATTATAGATCCATTAATATTAGTGAAAATTTCAAAACACTTCCCTCAGTACTTGACAGCTAAAGCAGGTAGAAAAATCTGTAATAGAATATTTAAATCTATAGAGCAACATCCCTCAAGTGTATGCTAAAACTGCAGAGTGCACAGTCCTCTCAAAATCATGAGAAATATTCACCCTTAATAGACCATGTTCATAGCAACAAGGAGGACTTTAGCATTTCTAAAGAAATGGAAACCCTGCAAATTAAGCTCTCACACCATTTTGTAGTAAAACCAATCTAGTCCTTTTCTTGAAGAAAGTCATGGGACTGCACCCTCATGACTTCATTTAAACCTAATTACTTAATAAAGGCACCATCTACTGATATCATTCCATTAGAGATTAGGCATTTAATAGGTTAATTTCAGAGGGATACAATTGTGCTATGTATTCATTAATTTTAATTTAATCTAATCTATGTGATCAATAACATACAAGTGGGAAAAATAAACCAGAAAGGACCATAGAGAATGTAAAAAAGATTGCCTGTGTTCTAAAATCAGATGCATGATAAAAATATTTCACTGACATTAAAAAAAAGAGAATCAATATTCGGGGGATAAGTACCACAGATGGAAAAAAAAGAACCAGTACAAAGGCTTTGAGTAGAGAATCTATGTGTGAGTGAAAAACAGCAAGAAGCCCAGGGCAGCCAGAACACAAAGAAAGAAACAGGAAATTGGGAGAGAGGGCAGTGAGGCCAAATTCTCAGACAAAGAGTCAGGCCAAGCAGTGAAGTAACAATGGCCTTGTGTATTCATCTCCATGCACTAACTCTAAGTCCAGACTACACTGTTTATATTATTGTTTCTTTAAAAAAAAATAACCTCTATTTTTTCCTCTTTTAAAACAAAAGTTAAGATACAATCATTGAACCTCTTCACTGGTATGATAGCTGGTCAAATTGGCTACACCTCAACAAGTAATTTTACCTGCTCTATAACTCCCTTTCTAAAATTTCAAGATAAGAAAAAGATAATTCTTAACTATATCTCACCTTATAGATCACAGTTTCAAAATTTAGATCTTATATGTTCTATTTTATTTTATATGCTTATTTCTTGGAAATTATTCTTCCTAATTGATACCAAACTACACACATTGTAACAATAAATAAATATTCAATATAAATAGTCTCTAATTCAATTCCTCCCTACTATTAAAATAAATCATTATTACTTGAGATAAAAGTTGAAGTCTATTGATTTGAAACATTACTATCCGAAGAAGAGATTCTTTAAATATTAATCTCTATATAAAATTGATTTATAGCAGTATAAGCATAAGTATTTGAGAAAGAGGAGTACAATTGTTTGAATATTTCCTCTAAAATTCCTATATGGGAAACTTGATTCTTACTCCAGTATTGGAAGGTGAGAATTTAAGAGTTGAGTAGGTCGCAAAGTTTCTCTTCTCGAAAATGGATTAATACCATTATAATGAAAGTGGGTTTGTTACCTTGGGAATGGGTACTTTACAAAAGTAAGAGTCCAGTCACCTTTTGCTCTCTTACTCCCACTCTTACCCACCTGCTTTTACCTTTCATCATGAGGTGAGACAGTGAGAAGGCCATCAATATTGGACTTTTCACCTCTGTGACTATGAGAAAACAGACTGATGATCATTATAAATTAATCTGTAGTAGTCTGTTAGAGCAGCACAAAATTAAGATGGAGTATCACTGATGTTTGAGTTGCTGAATAAATTTATATATACCGTGTTTCCCCCAAAATAAGACCTAATGAGGACATAAGCCCTTGCATTATTTTTCAGGATGCTCATAATAGAAGTCCTACTTCAAAAATAAATCAAAATTTAAAAAACCCCCCCAAAACAGAATTAAGACATTCAGCCAGAAGCACACATACAGTACATCAGTTGAAACACACAATGTATTTAGTTACAAAATAATAATAAAAACAATTAAATACACATAAATACTATTATTGACATTAATAGTTAAAACAGTTGATAATATAAATTATAGTTAAGTATTTATAAATACCCAAGTGGCTGTCTTTATGAGAGTTAAATGACCTTATAAACAGATGAACTTGAGATTAATTCCTGAATGACCAATTGGAGTACAGACACACCACATGAATAACGTGCAAACTTGATAACAAATACATGTGATGTGTCTAATGTAAATCTTCATAATTTAATATGTCTTGTGTTGTAACAGATGTACTTAATGTACAGTTGTGAAATAAAAATTGCTGTCTGCATTTTGGTGCCTGAATTTTGGTCATTTTTGTGTGGACCATCATTCTTAACTATCATCATTTTTTTCCCCACTCCTTTCTCATAAGTTTTCAATTAGTACTGGATTTAACGGAATCTTTGTGAGACCTTGCCCTCAATAATATGAGGGTGAAGAATTTATGCGGTAAAATCACTGGCAGCAGTGTTGCAAATGCACTACGAGCAGGCTACATGGACGAGAAGTGGTCATTTAGGGAGAGCTCTATTGCTGGACATGCCAGACATGAGAGATTGGGGCAAATGGTCCTATAAGAAATGGAATATATGAATATATATGAAATATAAGAGATGGAATATATACATATATATATATATATGCAAAACCTTTGTTTGCTCTTGTTTCTCATGATCTACCTTATAACTACTGTATTAATGGAATCATTTTATTTTAATATGTCTAAATTACAACTCTTTACCTTTAATGGAAATAAAAGTGTCATGAAATAGGAAGGCAGATTTAATAGATGAGCTTCCATTAAAAATACAAACCTTCCTTTAGATATAGTTTTTTTTAGAAAAGTGAAGTTCAGAATAAGGGGCATGGACTGGACAATCTAAATATATGTGGCTCCAAGTGCTATGACAGTCTTTAAAACTTACATATTTCCAAAATATATTTTCAGTGTTTGAACTTTGCCTTCCTTCCTAACATATTTTTGGAGTCAATTGTTTTTACATTTATTGTAATAGAATAATGTTATCCTGAATTTTTAAATTATTAAATATTGCTTAAGAGAAAAATACATCATAATCAGATTTTCTTAATTACACTTAGAAGGCTATTTTATCCTGTTTTCCTTATTAAAAATAGGCATGCTTTTAATCTTCCCATTTTTAAAAATTCTTTTTATAGGATTTAATTTTCAGCTTTTATTTGGAATCAAACATGTGAAATGGTTTTTGATACATTAGCAGGGGAAATTCTGAGGGAAGGATACCTAAATCCCATGTGGTTTGGGTCTTGGTTTTCTTTTGCTTTTTGTTTGCTGAATATGGAAGTCACAACCTCGCATATGCCAGCCATGGTCTCTACCACCGAGCCACACCCCAGCCCTTTGGGCTTGGATTTTTTTTTCTTTTTATTACTACATGTTTCAATACACAGTGATTACATTCATTATGTAACATCGTGAACATACACATAAGCACTCTGGGAGCCTGAGGCAGGAGGATTACAAATTCAGTCCCAGACTTGGAAAATTAGCAATTTAGTGAGACCCTGTCTCAAAATAAAATTTTTAAAGGCCTGGGGATGTAGCTCAGTGTGAAGGTCCTGGGTTCATTCCCCAGTACTGCAGAAAACAAAACCAAAAAGCACATATAGATTAGCAAGATATTGTGGAGACTTCGCTTAAGAAATCCA
Organism: Heterocephalus glaber; assembly: GCF_000247695.1. The sequence goes on from NW_004624748.1 coordinate 22,836,891, forward strand.
AGCCCAGGAAAGGCCGAGGATTTAGCTCAGTGGTACTGCATCTGCCTTGTAAGTGCAAGGTCCTGAGTTCAATGCCTGGTATCAAAAAAAAAAAAAAAAGAAAAAAAAAAAGAAAAAGAAATCCAAGCCCAGGGCTTAGGGATTTAGCTCAGGGGCACCATGCCTGTCTGGCAAGGTCAAGTTTGAGTTCGATCCTTGGTACTGGGGAAAGAAAAAAGAAATCCAAGCCCATAAAGAGATGGAAGGAAGAGGGAAGGAAGGGAGGGACAGAAAGGAGAAGTAAAAAGAAATACAATGAGTTATATATATGTCCATTGATTTTAATTCTTACCAAGAAGTTATGGAAGAAGTAAAGGTTATTATCTTTCATGTCTTTTAACTGTCATGCCGGCTTTCTTTGTAACCAGACCAATTTATGTGACTGTGACTTACTAAAGACAAACAAAGAAGCATCATTACAGCACTAAGATTCTTAATAAAAGTTTAAAATAAAAACCTGACTATAATATTCAGTAGATAATATCCACAAGACACTATCAACTATTACATGTAATTGAGCAAGAAATATAATGAAAAGAAATTGTAAACTATTTTTATTTCTGAAAGCTAAGTAATTATTTTATTGAACAGTATCTATTCACTGTGAGCTCTGTGCAAATTCAGGTTTTATGCTTGATTGCATGTTGTTCAATAGGTCCTAAGCAAGATGAAGCTTTATTTCTATCTCACTTATAAGTGCCACCTGGTAAAGTGGCTACGCTCCTTCCATCCCGCAGAATTTTTCCCCCTGAGTTTTTATCAAATGTACAAACCAGAAATTTCATAGAATAACAACTCTGAAATCTAAACAGCATAGAAGAGAACAGAGGTCCCCAAAGAATATTCACCCTTTCTTTGAGCACCTGACCTAGAGGCTGCTCCTGCAGCTTTCCTTTACCTTCTGACAACTGGAAAGTATTCCCATGGTCATAGCAGAAGAGAGGTCTGAAGTTATTTCCCTTTCTTTCCCTGCTTTCTCTCCTCCCTCTTCTTTTCCTCCTCCTGTTTGTAATTTTTTTTGTTTATTGGAAAGAGACAGCTGGATTTAAACTAGAGGGTGTATTACAATGAAATATAATTAATAATAAATATTGGAGACAATGAAATGACCACTTTAGCAGTCTCATTCAGAAACACTGCATTACATATTCTGTTCTTAAAAGCTGTATTTATTGAATTTCCAGTGATTCTATTTCCCAAAAATAAATAGGTACTAATGAAAAATGTAAATGCAAAGTGATACATATTAATTGTCATATGTTTATCTGTAACAGAAGTTATAGGCGTCATATTTTCTGAAAGTTACTATGAATTTAAGTAGATGATTTTATAATTTGAGGTGTTCTTCTTTTTTGGATTTTTTTCTAGGAAGTCCATTCTGACCACAATATAATAAAGATATTATCATGTTCTATTATCTTAGATATTTAGGTCATAAATGCTCCTACAATTCCCTTTAATATATAGTATAAACTATGATTGACTTTATGTTTTAGTCACATAGTAATTAGCTTCTTCCAAGCTTTCTGTTTATGGTTGAAGTTTTATCATATACTTTAGCTTCTGAGCATACAAGATTGACCAAAGAATCTGCTCTTACTGGACCAAAATATTTAGTGGGGGACTTACACAATAATCACATTTAAAAAATTTAAATAGGAACGCTATAATAGCAATAATAATAAAAAGATTTTTAGAGTATTTCTAAACTTTGTGTTTTGTATCAATTAGCTCATTTTCCTTTTCTTTTTGCTACATTTAGGCAGAGAAAAAATTCAGGCTATATAAGCCATTTATTCTCTTCCTGAATTTTTTTCAATATTTTCTTGAGTATTGGTTGTTTAGATTTTTGTATCAATTTCATAAACTATGAAAATAAATATTTGGAGTTCATATATGAATTGTCCTGACTATAGTTTCCTGGGGAAAATACGTATTTTTAAAAGTTATCTTTTTCTCTATGTGAACCTATCTCCTTATTTATTTGGAATCTTTAAAATTTAAGCTAAATTTTGAAATTTTGAACAAAAGGCCTCATATGATTTTAGATAAGTTAGATGCTCCCTGATATCATTTTAGTATTTTCTAGTCATTATTGCTTATATGCCAAAAATATTTTAGTGTTACTGCAAAATTTCATATTTGGCAAATTTTATGAACATTCTTTAGTTCTGGTAATTTCTTAACTCAAATGGATTTTTCAACTATGTGAATACATAAACTATTGTGTTGGTTGACACTAAGTAATAATAAGTTAACAGTAAATATGAAAGAATCCATGATTCTTATATTCGATATTGAGTCTCCTGTGTTCCATTATTGCTTTTCAGAATTTTCTAATGTTTCTTGGGCCAGATTTGATAATGTGTGGTTTTAAGTTATTTGTGTACTTTATTTAGATTCATTTATAAAGAGAAATATTATCTCTCTTGTATCTTTTTGATAGATGTAGGATATTGAGGGATTTCTGGTATAATTGCTTTATAATCAGATAATATAATACATGTGATTTAATATTACTTTCATTTGAATTATTTATTTGTTTCATAACTCATCATGTAGTCTTTACTGGTTAATATTTCATGTTCCTTTGAAAAGAACTTGTGTTTATACTTAGTGTTACTATGGGTATGGTTATGGGGTTTAGTTGTAACATTTTATAGGTGTCGGATCTTCATCTAACCTCTTCTTATTTTTTCTCTTTTCCTGATACATTTTGGATTGTGTATTTACTAGTACTCCATTTTAGTATCTTGTTATTATGTATATTTATTTTGGTTTAGTTTTATACATTTCCTAGGGCAGTGCTCTCTGTTATATTCAATGATGGAAATACTCTTTATCATTGTGTCCAATTTAGTAGCCACTAGGCACCTGTGACTGTTGAACAAATGTGCAGGAGAAAACATAAGACTAAATGTCCAAAAATTTACTTGTCTTTATGCTAATTGTTTAGATTGTTAAATCTTCCTTTAAATTTTGAGGCTAGTCTTATGCTGAGTTCTGGAGAGATTAGTAGTAATTTATCAGTTACTTCATCATTTGGTTTTGTCATATGCCTACAGACTATGAAAATGAAAGAGAGAATTTTAAATTCTTAACCCATGCCTCCAGATATCACAATAATTTCTATTTTTATTATCTATAGAACAAGTAAGTTAAGGAAAGTATTATTGCATTATTTTGAATTTATAATAATAAATATTTCTAAGATACAGGGATTTAATTCCACTTGCTTTTGATCACAGTGATGCAAGATTCAGATCACAGTGATGCAAGATGCAGATTCAGATAAACAGAAAGTACTCAGGCACAAAACAACTATTTAGTTTTTTAAAAAATGAACCTTTTATGTGAAAGTGGAAGATTTTTGGAATATTATAAATACTTTTCCATATTCTGTAGAAATCAGTTGTCAACTGAGGTATGAAGAACATAACTTTCATATTATTTTGTTGGAACTTGAGCTAGGCTGGGCTGTAAAGAATCTAATATTAAGTATTCAAAGTAGCCTTTTGGATGCCTTCATTTGAGTTTACTATGAAACTAAAACAAGTTGTGAAAAAAAATTTTAGAATTAAGAGGAGTGTGATGGAAATGGTTCCATGATGCCTTTCTGGAGCTGCACAGAGGCACAGAGTAGCTACCACAGCAATCAAATATTCCACATTCCCTTTCTTTCTTTGAAAGTCATTGTTGGAGGTGTTTCTCCTTGGTAATTGTTACCATGGAGACTAATAACAGCATCACTGTTGGACCTCCTTTTAACCACCATCCTTCCTACCTGAGGGGGAAATTCCTACTGATTATTGGAAACTCCTTTAGGAAAGTTTAAAGAGAATAGGACAACATGAGCTTAGTAACTAAGATAAAATTCACAGGAGCCACATATTTTTCATTGGCTACTTATTAGGATTCTTTTTTGTTTTTGTTTTTTAAGTCACAGCTCCTTGTCAGGAGCTTGGTCCTGACAAGACCTAGTAAGTTCCTATTGTCAAAGATATTATTTTAAATTAAAAAAAAAATGTTTCTTGAATTGTCTCTAGCTATGTACCAATTCTCCCTATTAGTCACAAGCTAAAATTTTTATAAAATACAGTGAAAATCATTTAAAAGTGAATTAAACAAAAGCATAGAAAACACAAACCCTATTTTCATTATTATATTCAACAGATAATTACTTTGACACTGTTATAAAGTTTCTAACTATTTTCTCTTAATTAGTTTATTATTCACATTTAGATCTAACAGTTCAGACATGAAAATTGGTTGCTTGCTCTCAAAGGGTGAGTTAGCTCATCTATCATTTGCGAAAATATTGTCTATCTCCTTATTCAGAGAGTTCAAGAAGAGGATAGAGAAAAATGTATAATTATTAATTTAAAGATAAATGTAAAGATTCATCCTTACATTTCCTTAGTGTCTAGAAAAATGTCACATATATGGAATGAAAACAACACTGCTTTCAAAATCTAAATAAAAATGTTTAAAGTGTATACTGGGACATTATGTTTGGCTGTGTAAAGAATTTTCAGTGATTTTTTTCCGCAGACTGGCAGATGTCACAGTGAAATTCTGCCATCAACATATGACACTCAGCCAACTAGCAGTAACAATCCAAGATGTTAACCATGAAACTGACGTGAGTAGAATAAAAATACAGACTTCACAGCGCACTTTCTAAAATGAAAGAACAGAATCATCCTTAAATAGCTTTTGTATATTATCCATTCATATAGTGAATGGGGACAGGGAAACGATTTTTAATAAACTATTTTTCAAAAGGAAGAAAACTAATGTGTTCTCAAGTAAGAATATAAAAGAAATATTCTTAATGGAAGACTGATACAGAAATGATCTCATCTATCATTAGAGATGAAAATTTACTTGAAAATAGTTTGCAAATTAAAAAAAAATTATAAAAGAAATATTGAGTGGTTTGATATTTTTGATGATTAAAGATGATGAAATAGAAAAAGAAATAGTGATAATTTTAAATAATTTTTGTAATGATTTTGCCTTTGAAAAAAATCCCAGCAAATCAAAATATGTCCTTCTTAATTCAAAATTTATTTTAAATCTTATATGGTTCCATTAATTCAGAATTACAGATCATAGTATAAATACTTTGATATAAAACTTAAGATTTTCTTGAAATTAATTACAATGAACCAAATCTTTTGAAGTTTTCAGTGAAAATGTTCATATGAAGATGATACAATAAAATAATTCAAAATTTTTAATTTAATTGAACACATGATCTTTCTCATAAGGAACAAATATAGCATGAATTAGTATTGCATATAAATGAAGCAGAAGGTTTTCCTGATTTAATTAACATGGAATAAAAAACTATTCCATTGTAACAAGTAGCCTAATAAATATATGAAAAACATGTACGATGTACAGAAAAACATAGACAGGAAATGTTGTGATAGAAGCGACTTAACAGTAAACATGGGACAAAAATATTTTTGTATATGTGCTGCAGAAGGGAACACAACATGGCATAAAAATATAAAGGAGGCAAGTAATATCATATATTTAAAAGGCGGTGAAATATATTTGCTATAGTCTGTGTTCATCCAACGTATGAAAACCTCTTAACACTAATATGATGGTACTAGACCCTAGGATTTTTGGTAGATAATTAGGTTTTGGAGATGTCATTTCATAAATTCAATTCCTGTTCTTGTACAAAAGATTCCAGAATCCCCCCCCCCAAACCCCTCTACCACATGAGAATGCATTTATGAGATACCCATCTATGAATCAGTAAAAGACGTAAGGCTATTAATCCTCTCCAAATATTTCCACTCACTTCAAATCCTCTTATATCATCATTCTTCTCATTTTTTGAAGTAGTCTAGAAGTCCTCTTTTATGTGTTTAGTTGTGTTGTCCTGGCTGCTTAGATATCCTAAGATCAGTTCAAAATGTTTACCTGTAATTGTCATTTTGACTTTGCAGAAGAGCCAGAAGTCACATGGTGGCAGATCTGGTGACCAAGGTGGATGAGGATGCATAATAATGTTTTCTATGAGCTTTTTTTTCTATTGGATAACACTCAGCAGCAGCCTTCACAGTGCTTCTTAAAGCACACCCTGTAAAGACAGTCACAAAAGAGGACTAGAATTGCTTTTGAAAGTGACCAAAATAATGGGATAAGTTTGTGCATAGCAAGCTATCGTATTTTAAGGAGAATTAATGGCAATGTGTAACCATTTTTAAAATTTAAATAGTCACCAGGTAGTTTAATCACCACATATATCATAGAATACTGATTAGCCATGAAAACTTGAAGTGCTACCATGTGCCACAACATGGGTAGAACTAAAAGATATTGTGTTAAATGAAATAAACCAGTAACAGCAACAGCCACACCGCATCATCTCACTCAGGTGGTATCTAAAAATATTAATCTCATAAAAGTTAAATTAGAATGGTAGTTACCACAAGTGGAAAAGATTAGAAGAGGATGGAGAGAGATTGGCAATTGGGCACAAAGAATAGTTAGGAACAATATGTTCTGTTATTCTATAACACAGTAGGGTGAAGACAGTTGACGGTAATTGATATTATATCTTAAAATGGATGTTAGAAGTTTGAGTGTAACTTCCAACAGGAATGATACAGATTTAAGGTGAGGGAGAAGCTAATTTCTCTGATTTGTTCATTACATAATGTACACGAGTCAAAACATCACATTGCATCTCATAAATATGTACAATTTTTCTTCATCAGTGAAAAATTAAAATTTAAAAATGTATGCAATTTCTATATAAGCTCATGAAAACTGATCTGAAGAGGCCTTTTGATACTGGAGTTATGGAGTTGTCTTTGTACCTCACATTTGTAGCTTCATATTTTTTCAAGTAGATAATATGTCTACAGACAGAAGTATGTTTTCTGACATATTATGTTAAGATATAGTTTAATAAATTCTCATCAACACTGTTCGACAACAAAATCTTTGAACAAGTGTAAAAATCTTCCAATATTTACCTTTAAATGGAAGCAATAAAATTTTGAAAATATTAAAAGTATACCACAAATTGGGATGGGGATTTAGGTCAGTGGCACCGTGCCTGCCTTGTAAGTGCCAGGTACTGAGTTAGATCCCCGGTACCAAAAATAAATAAATAAAGAGTATACCATAAAAAAGTTCAATTTGAATAGCACCTATTAAAGAAAGTATATTCCTAGCTTGAAAACCTACCTATATGACAACAGCAGGCTCATAAACATTTTAACTGAT
>NW_004624748.1:22845486-22901760 GCF_000247695.1 Heterocephalus glaber
ATGTAAATATACATGTAATCTTTTTAAAAAGTAGGAGATTCTGAGATGATTATGCTTTTTATATTTAGAGAAAAAATGAAAATAGGTCTAACTGAAAGATTTATTTTCTTTTGTGACTATTTTTCTTTTCTGTTTGTTTAGCAGCTGCTTCTTTTCCTCATGGTCTACACATCTACCAAGCAAGAGGGTTTTTTTCTTTATTGAGGTGAATATGCTAGATTTCTCTTGATCCGTGTATTCAAGTTTAGTATATTTGTTATCAGCTGTATTTACAAAAGAAGTGTGATTTTGGGAATTAAACTATCAAAATATCAATAATTATTTGCTTACTAATAGCAAACTGGTTGTATTTTGTTACTATGAATATATTATATACTTGAATCTAAATTCTGCAATTGTCTTGTACATACAGGGTCATTTTTTTCTACAGTCTTGAGTATATCTTCTTCCACTTTTTTCAGGGAGTTTAACTCATTGATAAAGAAATCTTCATTTAACAGGAATGCAAAACTTCACACACTGCCTACGTGGTATCCTTAAACATTTCTTATGAGCATCACTAGGCACTCTTTTTGGCTATAGTTAGTGTAAATGTTAATTTTTATCCATTTTAAACTCAAATTTATGTTTGACACAATATGGTGAAAACTATGATGTACAAAAATGTATTAAGCACAGTCTTTGTTACTGAAAAACTATTATTACAGATCAATAAATATGCTGAGCACGATGAAATTAGTATACTTTTCATTTTAATGAAGTTGGCATAACAATTCCTTTATTAACAAAATATAAGTTAAAGTTCAGGACTTTATTATAGAGATACCAAAAAGTTAGTGTTGTAGTTTTCTATTATTTCTATTATTTCTGTAACAAATTTCTACACAGTTTATTGTTTCAAACAACACACATTATGTCACAATTTTGTAGATAAGAAGTAGCGGTACAGAATGGTTGATCTCTGTTTAGAATCTTATAAGGCTAAAATTAAAGTGTCAGTAGAACTCTGTTCCATTTTGAAGGCCTCTGCGACTGAATTTGCTTCCAAACTCATTGAGATTATTGGCTCAATTCAATTCCATGGAGTTTTAGTACTGAGGCCACATTTCTTGCATTATTATAAATAGCCCTTCTCAGACTTCTAAGACATTTCTCATTATTCGCCCCGTAACTTTAAAACTAGGCATAAGGAGTTTCACTCAATAATCTCTCTCACATTTTTCATCCTTTGCATCTTTCTGACTCCATTTAGAAAAGGTTTTTGCCTTTGAGAAGTCATATAATTAGATTGGGCTGGCATGAATGATGGATAATGCAGGATAATCTCTCTATTTTACAGGTGTAAACTTAATTAGATTTTCATAGATTCCAGGGATTATAGATATTTTTGAGTCATTCTGTCTACCACATTTAGCACCATACCTATTTGGAATTTTATCTTGCCTTCTGATCACAAAAAGCTGTACATATGTTCACTACAAAGTGGTGTTAAGTTTTAGGAGATATTTTATTTTCCTCATCATTCAGAAGAAACTGTTTATTTGCCTTAAACTTTTGGAACTGAGCCAAACAACAGTGTTGCAAATTATTTGACAGTGAATTATATTTATCTACCTACTTTCCTTCTCATAGGTTCATTCTAATGATTAAAGCAAATTATTCTAGTGCTAAGAAAATGTAACTAGGTAACTGTGTAGAAGAAGAGAAACATGACAATAGAAACATACAATTTTACCATTTCTTACAACCTTTGATTCAGAGTAAAAGATTTTTCTCTAAAGGATATTTTAGAAAACAAGTGGATATAATTCAGGATTGAGATAATATTAATAGCCAGTCAGAATTTCATGGCTTGATTTCATCATTATACTTACAGCAAGTGGAGTAAGGTTAATATTCATGTGCCATAGTCAGAATGGACAGAATAAAGCAATAGTTGCAACATGTGAATTAATTTCAATTGTTTTATGGTGCTTGGCTGTGCCCTACTATCTGCAGGTGAGAAGATAAGATTTTTCTGCTTAAATTATAGATCAGAAATACTTATTTCTCAGCTTTTTTTATATATTTCTTTTTAAGACCTGATTGTAGAAAGAATGGTCTATAATTTCATGAAAAAAAGTGCTGTGGTCAGGAAACACATGCTTTTATGGAAATCTTTAATCCATGAAAAATGTGTGAAAATAAATATACATGTACTATCTAATCTCTTTGTATTAGATGCCAGATACCTATGTTTTAGATTTTATATGTGTGTGAAACTCTAACAATTATCTATATAGTTAAACTTCTAAATTTAAATAAACTTTAAGAACTAGTTCATATACAAAATAGGTCTCTCAATAAATATCTTTTAAATACAGACTAATTGGGTGTCTACAGCAAAAATGACAAAGAAATTCCCTGTTAGTTTCAAGCATTTTTGTTTCTAAATATATGAAAACATTTGAGATTTTTATTCCTTAATAATATATTTTTAGATATGGAATGTAGTTTGCATGTTTATGACTACATACTTATCTATAATAATTTTTAAAGTGGCTCAAGCTTCTATACACCATATCTCTTGCACCACACATTTTTCAGATATCAGTAATTCCATTAGAATGCATTTCTTCAGCCTCATGAATCCTTCAAGTATTGTCAAATGACAATATCTGAGTGGTTTGTTTATACATTAGCATTTGAATATCACAGTCTCATTAACTCATATTCATTCAGTTACAGTATATATTTTTTGACTTTTAAACAAAATTTGACAAAGCCAATATCATAGAAATATTTTTTTCATTAATTTTTTTGGTACATTTTAGGTAAACAATATGCTGACATTCATTTTTGGGAGTTTGTACCTTTATATGACATATCTTCGTTCATAGAAAACTTTTTGATATTAATTTCCCTAAAATGTTGAGATATCTCTCATTTAATGAGTAGAAATCTTATTTTGAGCTACTGGGCATTTAAAAAATATGCATACTTATAAATGTACAAATGTATTGTGATTTTTTATAAGTCATGATAAAATTTATTTATCTGAAATCTTGTATTTATTTTAAATAGTTTTGATAGGTAACTATGATTTATTGGAGGAAAGGAATGGTTGGCCTTATATCAGAAGTAGGAATACATATTATCTTAGTCAAAGAAGATAAGAAATATTTTATAATAATTTTTCACCAACATAAACCACCAGAAACAAATGGATTTAAAAAAGATTCCAAATACTCCAGAAAAAAGTTCATAAATTTTGACCAACCCTTCCAGGTATTAAAAAAATAGCACTATGAATTCACTAAACAAGATCAATAAAGACTGTAAGCTAAAGCCCAAGAAACATAAGAAAAGAAGATCTTATCATGGATTGTTATTTGAGGTGGGTCCTAAGTTAATTGGTATGTACCTCATCAGATACAGTCTGATCGAGATTCATGAAAGGAATACAGAGAAGAACATGTGAAGATGGTGGCAGAGACTGGAGTTATGCAGTCATAAGAAAATCAATGCTTGGAACTGCAAAAAGCTCTAAGACACAAAGAAGGATTCTTCACAGCCACTGGTAGGAATAGAGCCCTAATGATATCTTTATTGCAGAGGCCTTCTGGATTCCACAGTTATGCAAGAATTAGTTTCTGTTGTGTTAAGCCATCAAGAGAAGTCCTGGAAAGACAATATTGAGTATATGTTTTCAGAATCATAAACAATATCTGATAAAATTTCACATATTCATGATAAAATAGCTACTTAGAACAATAGACAAAAAGTCAATCTCTTGATGAGTACCTAACCAAATCCTTGAGCAAGCAATGTATTTTATAATAAAATATTGTAAAATTTTCCAATAGTAACTTTGATATAGATTGACTGTTATGAAAATTTTATACCTTAAATTGGTTGTTTCAGTTAGAGCAATGACACTAAAAAGTAAATAAGAATTGGAAGGGAAGAAATAGATTATGAATATTTGTTGTGCATAAGATCATTCATATAGAACTGACAGCTGTTCTATTTACAATAAATATGTGGGCATAACAAGGTCAATTTAAGACAATGAATTTTAATTTTCTTTAGCAGCAACTAACCATGAGAAGATATAATTTAAAATTATGGCTCATAAAATCAATTTGGGAAAATTTTAACAGTCTTCAATAAAAATGAACCATGTAACCAGTGGTTTAATTTCTCTACTCCTTGGAATATAACCAACAGAAATATTTTACAAATATACAATACAAATATTTTCCAAATACACAATAACTTTCATGAAAATATCATTTGTACTAGTCAATAACTAGAAATAAGTCAAATTTCATTGAATTATAAAAATATACTAGGACTATCTAAAAATGATCACAAAGAATTATCTATTATTTATGATAACATGTAATATTCAAGATGTGCTCCACATATAACAATACATAATGTTTGATTCCATTTTCAGTGTTCTAAAGCAGGTAGAAATTTATATGATGAAAATAAAGTTATTTGCTACCTTTGGGTTGAATGAAGACCATGACGAGGACATCAGGGCACAACACTGCCTTGACTTTTTGAAATGGATTTTCACTTTATGAAAATCCTTTGTGTTGAAGTAATTAGAGCCTAAGTTATTACATGACTACTAAGGGCATACATTATTTCCTCAACAGCTAGGAAATGTATAACAAGTATTTAGGTGGTGAAATAGATGACAGGAAAGCTTACACATTGCCATACACCTTTTGGCAGATGACTGAAAAACTGGGGCGAAACATTTAATTCTACTCAAGCACAGAGAAGAATTTGTATTCCTAGATATCATCCAGTGGTTTTTAGGATCATAAAATGTAAATGTCTGAGTAGTTTGTGATATCACATTATGGAATCCATAGGAGACTTGGTGGAGAAGAAAAGCAAAAACAGTACTATTTTCTTATGATGAGAAGTTATAGAAGCATGTGTATCAAATGTTATATTACTGAATTTTGGAATTAATTATCTAGACTTACCTTGTTCACTGCCATGAATTCCATAAGCTCTGTAAGAAATCAATGTTTTTTTTTTTAACTGCTTTAGTTCCAAAGTGTGGCTTTGAGCCTTGCATCAAGGAGCAAACAGACCCTCATCCCTTGATCTGTATCTTATTAGTTCACCTGAGACTGTCTGAAGCTACTGACAGTTCACAGCCACAGAAGAGTTGTTCCTAACTAGGGCTCTGCCAGTTTCTTTCCCCTCTCTTCGGATTTTCTGTAGAAGAAATAGGGCCCACTGAAGTACAAACCATAATGTGTATGTGCCTTTTACGTAAGGCAGAAAAAGGTGATGGCACCATGGCAACCTTCAACTCATGGAATCAGTGAATGAATGACTCAGGATTCTTTCTTCATCAGGTTGGTTCTGAGACATGATTCACACATTTGAGAGTCCCAAGTGAAAAAGATCCCTGGTCTCCCTCATTGAAACCTTGATCATAATCATCCATTTTAGAGTTTTTCTTTCTTTCTTTAGTTCTTCATTTATGTTTCTTGAGACTTTTTTCTCAAACAACTTGGACTTAACTTCTTGTTTTAGAATCCATCTTAAAAAAGTGCTCACCTGAGACAGCAGATATGATAGTGCTCACAGGGAAACTGTTCTTGTAGTTGTCATTTCCCTTCTGACATTAGTGCTGTCATTGTACTCAAATACTAGAAATTGGTATTAAAATATCACTTATGGATGGGAAAAGGGAGGGTATATGTGAAAATAATTTACAGTGCTTCTTAAGAAGGGATTGGTGGCATGCTTGTGAAATCCCAGCAACTGAGGAAGCTGAGGCAGGAGGACCATGAATTCCAGCATGGCTGGGCAACTTAGCTACCCAGGGAAAGCCTGATGTAAAATGAAAATTTTAAAAAGAGGTTGGCATTGTAGCATATTGCCTAGGGCCTAGGTTCAATCTCCAGTCCTACTAAAACAAAAAATGTGGTTATTGATAGACTTCCCCCTGACTTAGGGAGGCTGCTTTATATAATAGCTACCTTGTTCTTCCCAACATGCCCCTAGTCCCTCCAAAAGAATAACCTAATACTTGCTCTCCTCCTAACAGCTAGTGACGTCACAGGCTCCACCAGTCCCTAGCCACTACCTCACTCAACCCCACCTCAGCTCCTACAAGGCCCACCCCAGCTCCTATAAGAAGCACTCCCCATCCCGGCCATATTGCTTTTGTCTCTCCTTTGTTTAGAGACAGCCTGGCAGATCATACCTGCAATAAAGGCTTGTTGTGGACTGGTCTGGTCTTGGTTTTCGACTTTTTTACCTGACAGTTGTTAAGTAAGGCAAAATAAAATAGAATAATTCCTTGGTCAGATTTGCTCAGGAATGAAGAAATCAACAGTGAATGAAAAGGAATGATAAATTAATGAGGAAGAGTTTTTACATTTGCATTTATCTAATCATATCTGATTTACTAAGTGAAGGTATTCTTTTCTTGTTGTTTTGTTTTGGTACCAGGGATTGAACTCTGGCCCTTATGCTTGTGGGGCAGGCAGTGGAACCACTGAGCTAAATCCCTGGCCCAAGGCATTCTTTTTTGATTACTGTTACAAATATTTACCAATTCAATATTTAGCAGTTATCAACAACTTGCCATTTCTCTCAAATTTGCTCCCCTATCCAGAAGAATGAAAAGACAAGAAAAGAGAAAAACAAGCAAACAAAGACAAAAACCACAACAACAAAAATACATTTTGGCAGATTTCTAAACCAATGTTTCATATTAAATTTGTAATCGGAAACATTAGCTAATTGAGTATAGAGGTTATTGGTTTAACTTGCATAATTTAATTGCAATATTGTCATAGCAACACTAGCAGGTGAGATGCTAGCTTAATCACCAAGATCAAGATTGGAATCCACATAAAAATACTTAATCTGGGTACAGCAATGATTATGAAGACTTCTACTTGCTAAAGATAATAAGCTATTGGCACTTCAGTTAACTGTCATAGTTCAATCTGAAATTACTTGGGCTTCTTGAAATAGTGATAAAGGTGGAGGATTTATGTTACTACATGAGAAATTGTTTCTTATTTACAGGAAATATTAATGACTGTGTAAAATTGGTTAGTCCTGTAGAGATTAATTTTTAATAATCATTTACTCTTTTTTAATCATGTAACTGGAAGATCAAAGGAAGCAAAATGTTCAAAATAATTATTTTGAAAATTGTTATCAACATATTTTCCTGAAATTTGACATTTTCTACTGGTTTCAAAATGTGCTAAACTTGCAAGCTGTTGTTTGTCCTTCACAACAGAACAAAAATTTTTTCTATTATAAAAATTATTCTTATATTTTGGGAAAACTTATTTAATATTTAAAACAACTGATTCCATAAACTTGAATTTGTAAATAAAGTTCAGTAAATTATGATGATTATTTAAATTTAATAGATGATTACCACTAGTAAACTGTAATTTAAAATAGAGTAGATTTCTATTGTTATTTTGATTACAGACTAAATGTCACTTGAAAACAATGTATCATGGGAGAACTTTCAAAAATCAGCTCCAATATCTGATTTTTGGAATATTAGTTAAGTTTTTTTTTAGTTAAGTATTAGTTAAGAAAAAATACATTGATATTGAAATGTCCATACTGTATTATTCTATCTAGTATCTTTATTTCTCAAAAAAAAAATCACAGCAAGAAAATTAGATCTGAGTGACTCGTTGAAGTAATTTCAGTGAGTAGAAACTTACTTACTCATATACTTTAAATGATGTATTTGTCATATATATTTCACCGTATGTATGCCTATAATCTTTCATTCAATTTAGCCACTGCTGGAGAGGTTGAGATTCCTGCAAACATTTTCAATGTTGAGATAGAAAATGAATAGATAAATTAACCATAAAACTTAATAAAACATGTTAAAATGAGAGTTTCAAATTATCAATGCAAATAGTAGAAAACTATTTTTGTTTAACTTAGTTGTAATAGTTCTTTTCCAATTTCTTATCTTTGTTTTAATAATGAAGCTTTTTTGACAATATTTTTAAAAGTTCATTCTGATATCTAAATTATTCAATAAAAAATATTTGAGCTTACATCTAAATCAGATTGGTTTCTCTGTCATCATCCAAGTTTTCCAGACACAAACTGGCATCTCTTTGTTCTTATATGTTCTCAGTTTTGAATATTGCCATCTATCCACTTTTCTGTTTGGATTTTAAGTGTTTTCCCCCATAAAAATATTTATGTTTTATGTAATGTATTAATTTTTAATACTTAAATATTTGTGGTTGTTTCACAGAGCTCACATACGAATGACATTTTAGTGAAACAAAAATTATTGGTGTAGTAATGATCTCTTTCATATCTCTTCATAAGCTGCTAAATTATCATCTGCTGGTTTTTATAGATGAAAAGTCTAAAGCCAACTTGAAAATAAGATACTTATTTTTAGGCTTGCCTTTTTGTATGTTGATCTTGTTTTTAGATTTAGATTCCTATTATACATTTTTTCTTTCTATTTTAATATGAATTACAAAGCTATGCATAAATATAAGCACATTATCATACCATCAAATCCAGTAAGAAACCTTATTTTTGATATTAGGACTTCTTGTTTTAGATCTGGCATATTCCCTTTGATTATACTTTGTGGTGGATTAACTAATGGTCAACTTGGAATGCCCAGCTGAACGGAATCATCACAGTCTGGACATGGAAAACCTACCTGAGGATTGTTGCCAACAGCATAAAAATAGAAATGGAGGGAAAGATCATTGGCTGTTGATTTTCTGGAAGCTTGCTGTGATTGGGTTTCCTGATGCGAACTTGGCTGTTCTCATCAGAGGAGGAGCTCAGGTCCTCGCTGTTGCAGGGAATGGCTACTGTTCTTGTCAGGGAAGCTCTGGTCTTTTCAGTGAGCAGCACTTCCTGACTTCAGAATAAATCCCTCAGCCTGGTGGCACAAATCCTTCACCCTGCTTGCGCCAGCTTTCTAGCTTCCACCTTTGGCCTTTGGGCCTTCCCAGTGCAGATATTCAGTATGGACAAGCATGACATAACGCTGTGGGGTCTAGGCCACTGTCTGGACTCATGGAGGACATTACCTTGGATTTTAGGCCTTCAGCTGAACGTGTTTGGGACATTGCCATAGGATCCAGGTCCTTGGTTGGATTCTTTGGGTTTCTGTGTGTGGTTAGATCTCTTGCATTCCTCTGTATTTAACTTTTTGGGTGACTATTATAAAGTAATCTTATAAATTGTATCCTGTATTAAATCTATTTCCCTTGCAAACCCTGACAACAACATTTTGAAAATGACCTACATTGAGGAAAATTCAATGTGGTTAAATAGAAAAAGCACAAACTTTTAACATACAACCACAAATTATTTTTCAAATGAATTTGGAAGATTTAATCTTAGGCAATAAGGAAATAATAATGTTATCTGGATTTGTAGCATTAAATAAAAACGTAAAATTTCTATGCTGAACACTGATGGATCATTCTCTGGTTCATTTGATATACTTATTCTTTTAGAAACACTTATCAATGAATTCTCTCAAATCAGTACCCAATATTATTATATTTTACATTAACTACCTATCATCTATCTATTATCTGTCCTCTGTCTCTATATAATAAATACTAGTAAGTGCTACACTGCATCATTTTGTTGAGCGTCAAGAAGCCACAAACATAAATGTTGAAAATTTATTTTCTCTTTGATTTCTGAAGTGAACATCCAAAACCCTCTTTTACGGGCTACTCTAAGAGTGTCTGGACCACAAGTAATTAAGCTCCCACAATTAATAGTTGAAAAAATTTTATAGGATTAGGAAAATAATTGTGAAACCTATGACTTGCTTTTGCTAGATGGCTACAAGGGTCTTGTACAGAGCATTCATAACTTAGTGTAGTTAACAAATCGTTCCAATCATAGCCACTCAATGTCTTCAGCTTGTTTTGACAATATTTTCAATCCTAAAGAACACGGGAACATATTTTGTCATTTTTTTTCTGGCACCTGGAATCTAATTCTGGACCTTGCTCTTGCCAGGCAGGCAGGGTGCTGCTGAGCTACATCCCTGGCCCCCACAGGAACATATTTTGAACAGTTATTATGTTATAAAAGTATGATATTCCCTCTGAATGTACAGGTTCTGCACCCATGGATCCAACCAGTGGAGGAATTAAAACATTTTTAGTAATACATCTATATCAAACTTGTTTAGGTATTTTTTCTTGTACTAATTCTCTATATAATACCATATAACAACTATTTATAAAGTATTTACATTGTGTTATTATAAGTAATCTAGAGATGTTTTAAAGTATACAGAAGAATATTTTTAGATTACATTCAAATACTACATAATTTTATATGAAATATTTCAATATCTTTATATTTTGTGATTGACAGGAAAGAACCCAGCCATGGATAACAAGAGAACATTATATCTGTCCAATTAATATCCATATCCACTTATGTGTTGTTCTACAGCATAAATGTAAATATATTCAGGCTAATAGAAACAAAAAGTATTCAAGCTATTAGCTATAATTGTGGATGACAGTGTCCACAAACTTGATGCATTCATGTGTGATTTGGACAATGGAAGTGAAGCAGAGCCTCATTTTCTGCTGCTATATGTGATTTCTCCTCCTAGCAGTTAATGATATGATGATAGAGAGTTTTTCATCAAAACTATTTCAACATTTAGTCTCTAGTTTTGTGGAAATTTTAGCTTCCTTATGTTTAAATTTCTTTCTGATTGTACCACTGGTGACTACAGCATTTTAAATATTCATCTTTTTAAATTTCACACAGGAAGTATTCTGCATTAGAGAAAGATTTCTTACTATACATCTCACAATAAATAATAAATGCATTGGTTCCCATTCTTCTCAAGGGCTCACCTGCCTAAGTTAATGGGGTAAGAGCCAGTGAAGAATTTTCCAGACATTTCATATGTGAAGGCCAAGGAAATATAATTTTCCCATTTTTAGAAGGAAAGGAAATGGCTGTTCCTTTCCCTGAGTCTTCTTGGAAATGTAATGAGCCTAAACTCTGTATTTCTTTGTTATGCAAGTATACCCCATACACCCTTTACTTTTCTGAATTCTAGTGTTTTGCTACTTTATCCTTTTTATAATATAAATAGAGAGAGAGCACTTCAGTCTTCCAGGAGACCTGGAGCTTAACTTAGGAACCCAGTTTGAGCTCTACAGGATTCTTACAGTGAGTTGGGATAAATCTTAATACTCCTTTAGATCTGACCCATTACAGAGACAAATGACTACAGACACATTCTCATGGCATGCAAAGAGTCTCAGGATGAATATATTCATTATGTGTCACAAGTATACACTAATGAAAAGTTTTTTAAAAGTCTCAGGAGGAGAGGGCTTTTTAAAGGAGCAGTTGGAAATTTCTCTACAGTGGTTGATTTTATTCTTTATCTACCATTTTATTCATTACATTGTTTTACTTGAATCCCAGTCTTCTTATTTCTGTGTCTGATTATGCCACTGGTATTAGTTACTTCAAAGATGATTTCTACAATATTCTGAGATTTATTTCTAGAGGTCTAAGGACTTAAAAAAAGAAAAACTATTTTCTAGCCCATTCAATTATTTTATAGTCACATAACCTCTGTTATTAAATTCTGACTAAAATACCTAGAGTAATTTCAGGCTTCTCATTGACTTGTTTTTTTTTGAGTGGAGTCTTTTGGTCTTCAATTCCCTATTTGTTTTTTCTGTTTCTTTCCCCCACTTCTCTGTTTCTCTCTCTGTGTTCCTCTCTCTCTCTCTCTCTCTCCCTCTCTCCCTCCCTCCCTCTCTCTCTCTCCCTCCCTCCCTCTCACTAGATGAAGATTTTCTGTGAGAGTTGCAGTTGTTTTTTACTTTTCCATAGCTTTGTGTGTTTCATTCTACTTATGCTAATTTAGGTGGATACCTAAACACCCAAATTATACATATCTATTGGGAACTATCTATTGGGAGCTTATCTCCTTAAATATTTATTATTTCTTCCTGATAAAACATTCAAATTCCTTTTCTTTTTAGTAGCCATTGATCAAAGTTGGAGGACCAGGACAGAAATTTGAAAAAGAGAACCCTGAAATCAGCCATCAGTTTGCATTGGGAGAGTTCTAGGGTAAAGGGACTGAGAACGGGAGACCTAAAAGTTATTACCAATCATTGATCCACCTTAGTAAGTATAGTGAGGGTCTTAGTGAAAGGGGCACAAAAAAGTGGAAGAATTGACAATACTCATTTATGTTTTACTTTTGCTTAAACATTTTGTTCACATATACCTAGAACTAGAGCCTGGCACAAAGAGACCCAGAAAATGAGGCCCTCCATGCAAATCCAGATGAAGTATTTGAAGAGTTTTCTTCATTTATAAAATTATTTTTGGCTTAAATACTTCTTCAGATTTAACTTTTTTTTTTTTTTTTTGCCTTTTCTCCTCTTTTATATTTTCAGCTAAGAGGAAATGAAGAACTTCTTTCTTTGTTATATATTTTTCTGTGTATAAAATATTTGGTAGAATACTTGGAAAATACAAAGTATGTGAACAAAAGCTATTTAAAAAAAAAATCACCTAGCATATCACAGCCAAGAAGAAATCACTGTGAACCACTGGAAATCAATGAAATTTTTTTACTGATTTTTTTCCTTTTTACTGTTATATGTACACGTACATAATTATGCCAAATTATTGTAAAATAATATGTAAAATTATATTGTATTAAATATATGTATGTATATATGTACATAAAATTATGTACACATGTAGAATATATGTATGTAAAATTGTATTGTAAAATTATTGTAAAATTTAATTTATAGACGAATTTTTTACTGTACAAAAACTTTTCATGTCATTTTCTTCAAACATGCTTTCTAATGACTAATATTCAAATATGTGTAATGAACATCAATTTCACGGTTCTCACAGGAAAGAATATTCAGACTTTAATATTTTTCCTTATAAAATAGTATAGCAGATTTTATAGTATAGACAATTATGATCTACTCTCTAAATGTTTTCTTATTATAATTTTCTAAGTTTAATTAGCAAGTTAAAATGCATACTTTTTAAAATTGACTTTATTGGTACATTATGATCACATTCATCACTGGGAATTTGTACCTGCACATGATGCATCTTGGTTCTTACTTTTTCCCCATTCCCCTGCCCTCCTTTCAACCGCTCTACCATTCTCTATTTACAAAGACTGGAAAGGGGAAAGGAAAAAAATAGGTGAAAAGAAAAAACCACATCTTTTTAGAAAATGAATCAGTCATTCAGCCAATACTGTAAGTTTGTAAGGACACTTAAAAGTACTTAAATAAAGTCATCCAAAATAAGAAAAGCATATTTCTAAACCAGTATCTTTAATTTTAATTTTATTTGAGTTTTCTGAATATATAATGAAATTTTTTTTCTTTACAGATAAGTCTGATGATCATTCCCTTCCTTATGTATATTACAAATATTTCAGTATTTTTTGATGAAAATATTCCATCCAATTTACCAATATATATCAAACATAGGAGTACTGCATTACAATTTTGATATATGTTTTAAATGATGGATTAAAATATATGTACAATATTTCAAAAGGGAATAAATGAAATCTGTTGTGATCTGAATTCGACTCCCCAAATTCATTGTAAACTTAATTCCCCACGTTAGGACATGAGGAACTTAGGGAGTTGTTAGCATCATGAGATTTCCACCTTCATGACTGGATTAATTCTGCTATTAGAAAAATCTTACAGGCTCGAGTTCCCTCTGCCTGTCTACCATAAGAGTACACTGTACATCTCCCCAGAATGCAAGGTTAAAGGTGGCGTCATAGAATTAGAGACTGGACTCTAACTTGTCTTGATCTTGAATGCCCCAGGTTGCAAATCTGTAGGAAATAAATTTCTGTTCTGTTGTGTGGTATTTTTTAAAAATACAAAATAGACTATGACAATGTCTTCATATAGGGGAGACACATCAAGATATGTATCAGTATAGGCAACCAGGTTGTGGATAGGATTTCAAAAAGCACAAGTAATAAAAGTAAAAATTGACAGATGTTATTATATCAAACTATGACTCTTCTGCATAAGAAAGAAAACAAACAACAGAGCGGAGATATAGCCAATACAGTGGAAGAATATATTTGCAACTGTTGGTCCAACAAAGGGATAATATCCAGAATATATGACATCTCAAAAGTCAAATGCAAAAATATACCAAATAATTCAATGACATATTGGCAACTGAATCTGAATAGGCATCTTTCAAAAGAAGATGTACAATAACCAACAAGTATTTGAAACTATGCTCAATATCACCAGTCATGAGGGAATGTAAATGAAACCCATGTGATACCATAACAATCAAGTTAGACAAAAAATTTTTTAAAACTGCTTGTAAGAATGAGAATTAACTTTTCTATGCTATTGGAATATAGTTACTATTGAAAATAGTTTGAAATTTCCTCAATAAATTAAAACAATTAAGAATGACTATCATATATATTGTCTGTGTATGCTATTATCCCACTATTTGGTATATATCCAAAGGAAATAAAACTGCATACAAAAATGATACCTGCTCTGCAATCCTGGGCCACAAGAGGTTAAATCAGGAAAATCACAAGTTCAAAGACAGCCTGAGCTGTGTATTGAGTTCAAAATCAGATTTAACTACTAAGTACAAAAATATCATAAGATGGGGGAACAGTGTTCTATAACACAGTAGGGCGACCATAGTATACAACAATTTATTATATAATTTATAAAGAATGGTGAAAGAAGAGTTTGAAAGTCCTCAGTAGAAACAAATGATAAATGTTTAGGAAGATGGGAAGGTAATTACCAGATTTGATCACTACATGCTGTACACATATATGAAATTATCATATTATACATGATAAATATGTATGGTTTTGAAAAATAAAAAAAGAAGAAATGATTTTCCTCAGAGAATTTTTTTGTATGTGAGATAATATATTCTAGTTCCTCTTGTCATTATACAGTCAAATAATAAATTAATAGCCAAGCTTTTGTTTTTAATTTTATTAAAACATTTTATTGATTTATAAAGCAGTACTTGTTTGAAAAATTTGGCACTGAAATATCGCTTCAGCAATACCACAGATAATTTCTACAGCACTTGATGCTCTTTTCTTTCTTTTTCTCTTCAGTATTGCCTCCAAAAACACCTTGCAAATCACCCATAACTGGCGTTCTATCTACTGCACAATCAATGGTATCTGAAAATAAATACATCTTTTCATGAATTACTCTAAGATTTAAAAATTAAGTAAGTTGTATTGATACATGATATATAATACTTTTTCACATTTTATAAATCTTACCTAATTGAACTATAAGCTTTATCACTGATTCATTCTTAAAAGTTCATTCCCTAAATATAGAACAATATTTATGTTCTAAGTCGGGCTAAAGCAATAATGAGTTATTATTCCCCTTATTGAGCTTAATTTTTAGAAGAATAAATAAAGAGGTAATTTATTTATAATACTATAAGAAAACTTCCTATAGGAAAAATTAAGACAATGAGGAAGATAGAAGGTGCAAGGAGAGTTAGAAGGGTTTTTTTCTAGTACATCTTTTATTCGTACTTGTTTATAGTATTTAATGATTACATTCCTTGTGGTGAACTCATACATCCATAAAATAGTCTTACTTTTTTTCATCCCCCTTTCCCTTCCTTCCCTTCTCCCTCCAGCCATCTCTCGATTGCCTTTCTTTATGTTTTGTTCAGTTTTACGTAACATTTCAAAGTAGACTTCTCAGAAGTGATAACAAGTGATCAAAAGCCTGGAAAGAAATGAGGAAAGGAACTATAAACTTATCTGGAGGAGGAACCTCAGGCAAGAAGAGGCAGACTCAAAACATCTAAGGTGACATTAATTGATTGTATTGGAAGGCACCAAGGTGAATAATGAGTTTGGATGTCCACTACATAAAATCAGAGGCAATCACAGAGATTCAGGTAAAATCTTGAGCATGGCTTTTAATCTGAGTAAGACGGAGATGATTTTGACCAAAGGCAACATGATATGACTATGAGTTTAAAGATAGTGTACTTAGTGTATTGAGAATAACTTTAGTTTGGGGAGGGCCAAAGATGGTGGAAAAATACTAATTACAAAGCTTTTAAAATCGTGAAAGAGTTTATGGTAATTCAGATAAATAGGTTAGCAATGGAATAATAAGAAGTAGTCAGATACTGTATGCATGTTAAATCTAGAGCCCTTGGTTACCTTTAATTGCTATTTTTATATATGAACAAAAGTGAAAAATTGGAGATACATCAAATATTGCACCTTTAGTCTGAACAACTGAAAAAATAAAGTTGCAATTAACTGAGACAGAAAAGTTACTGTTGAAGGACCGCGTGTATGTGTGTGTTAGTGCGTGTGTGTGTGTGTGCGTGTGTAGAGTTCATTTGAGCAAGCAATGTTTGATGAGCTACATAGAACTGTTCAATATAGAATTATATATACACATTTAGACCTAGTAACAATAGGCTGAAAAATAGAAGAGTTGCATATTTCTTTAAAGTCATGGGGCCATGTGAAAATACAAAATAAAACAATAAAAGAGAACAATACAAGAGAAAAAAGAAAATTAAAAACTACACTATGAATAGCCAAAACTCTTGAGAGACATTTTCTGTAAAACAGAATGGAAAATTGGGGCAGAAGTATATGAAAGGAAATGTTATATATAAATATACTTGTTTATAAAGATGGATCTAATAACAGGACATTGGTAAATAGAATACCTTCTTTACCTATGTGGAGTAGAAATTTACTTTGACTGCACTTAATTATAGAGCTCATTTTCAACAACTTTTACCACATGAATATTTTTGAAAGAATAGTGTTGCTACGGGAAATTTTATTGAGATTGTTAAAAATCTCTTTATACATATAACCTCTTCTGTGGATGATTTTATTAATTTTTGTGTGGTATTGTGTAGCTTTAAAATTTTTTTTGTAATATGTGCTATAAAGTAAAAAACAAAAAAAGGATTTCACATTCTAATTAAAGACAAGCACCACTTTGACAGTGTTATAGAATTACAAATGCTCTATTATCTATTATTATTTACTTCTGTTTCTTTATAAACTTTTTACTAAATATTTTTTATATAACTTCTTCAGTAGAGAAACAAAATCCTGGTCATTTGTGAACAATGTTAGGCAACATATTATCAATGATTAATTGATTATTTTTGATACTTCTGAATGTTTTAATTTTTGAAACATGTACTAAGTAGAATATTAATATATACATATATGTATAGTAAATATAACAGATATGAAAGGATATTTATATAGTTACATTGTATCAGCAACCAAAATATTATTAATGTCACTGGTGTCAGTAATAATATGTTATAAAGTAGTAATTCCAAAATAGTAAAAATACAGGGCTCCCTGATTTATAAGGTAGTTGCATTTTTGAAAGAATTAAGTGATATCAAAAATAGTTACTATTCAATATCTGTTCATTAAAACTACTATATGCAAAAATATATCTTGTGTTATAGGTACAATGTGTTTAAACTCTCTTGTCAAAGAAATAAAAATACATTATTCAAACTATGTCTACTTCTAGAAGAACAATTTTTTCTGTGTAAAACTCATTTCTACATGGTAGACTATCTAATATCATTGACTCACATTCACTAAACTTCATCAGTGTACATCAATAATTGTATCAGCTACCTTTACAAATTTCTCAAATTGCTCTTCAGTGTAAACCATTCTTGATCAAAACCAGTGATTCATTCTTTATCTCCTAACAATCAATTCTCTGAATAAAATCTTGAGTAGCCACATAGGAAGAGATATCTCATTATACTGGCAATCTTTCCAAAATATGTTAACAGAGTCCACTCTTTCTAAAATAAAACCAGTTCTGCAAATTATGAACAGGTCTGGATTTGCTAACAGTGTAGTCTTTGATCCTTATTTTTGCCAGGTGTATTTGCTTATTTCAAAACCCATCTCTTAAGCAGAATTGTTCCACATGGCCTTTTCTTATCATTTTCTTTCTTTCTTTCTTTCTTTCTTTCTTTCTTTCTTTCTTTCTTTCTTTCTTTCTTTCTTTCTTTCTTTCTTCCTTCCTTCCTTTCTTTCTTTTCCTCTTTCCTTTTCCTTCCTTTGTGTGTGTGTGTGTGTGTGTGTGTGTGTGTGTGTGTGTATTTTTTTCTGGTGTGGAATCGGCAAACTCTACTGTTCTTTTCAGTCTTAGATTAACTATTACAACTCTGAAAAAGGCTTTTCTGAATTCAATGATTTTGATAACCTCTCTAAAGTGTTTTTTATTTACTTATTTTTCATGAAGTTTATTGGTACATTTTAGGTATAAAATATGATGACATACATCATTAGGAATTTGTACCTTTACATGATTGATATATCTTGGTTCTTATTTTTTCTCCATTCCGCTACCCTCCCCTCAACACTTTCACCCCTCTCTATTTACAAGGATTTTAAAAAATTATTTCTTTATCTCATATTTATTCCTTTCCCTTCTTACTTTCCCCTACCCCTGCCACTTCCCCTTCCCCTATGGACCTTTTCTTCCTATTTCACATTATCTATTATACATTTGGATCCTTATGTATACTTTCAGTTTCTCACACCAGAGAAAAGATTCAGTGTTTACACATGTGTGTCCTATTTATTGCACTTAAGAGTATGGTTTTAATGTGCATCCATTTAGCTGTAAATGTCTCTAGTTTCTCATTTTTATGGCTGAGTGGTACTCCATTTTACAAAAAACAAAAAACAAAAAACATCTTCTTTATCCAGTCTCCATTTGATAGCCAAATAGGCTGTTTCCAAGTTTTAGTTATTACAAACTATGCCACTATAAACATGGGTGCACATATATCACTGTGGTGTGATTCTTTTAATTCTTTTGGGAAGATACCCAGCAAAAGAATAGCTGGGTAAAATGGGACCCCTAGTCCTAGTTTTTTGAAGTATCTCCACACTGATTTCCACAATGTTTACATCTGTTTATACTTCCATCAACAGTGGGGAAGGGTTCCTTTCTCCTCACAACACTGCCAGCATTTGTTATTGGTTGATTTCTTGATAGCTGATATTCTTTCTGGGGTGAGGTGGAATCTCAGCATGGTTTTTTTTATTTGCATTTCTCCAATGATGAGTGATGTTAAACATTTTTTTATGTTTATCTCCTATTTCTACTTCTTTGTCCGAGAAATGTCTATTCATTTCAGATGCCCATTTTTAGATTAGTCTTTAAATTTGGGAGGTCTGATTTTTAAGTTCTTTATATATTATAAATAGTGGACCTTTGTCTGAGGAATAGCTGGTAAAATTTTTTCCCACATTGTGAGTTGTCTCTTCACACTGTTGGTGATTTCTCTTGCTGTACAGAAGCTTTTTAATAAGAAGAGATCCCATTTGTTGATTCTTTGTGCTAGTTCACGTGTCTGAGGTTTTGTTCATGAAATCCTTTCCTACACCAGTTTCTTCAAGAATTCTACCTAACCTCTTTTCCAGCAAATTTACTGTTTCTGTCTTATATTTAGATCTTTGAACCATTTTGATATTAGTTTAGTGCATACTGAGAGATAAAGATGTAGTTTTAGTTTTTGGAAAGTCAAAACCCAATTTTTCTAGCACAATTTATTAAAGGGGCTATCTTTCCTCCAGTGAGGGCATTTGGCTCCTTTGTCAAAGATGAGGTGGCTAAGTATGTCTGGAGTTGTGCCTGCATCTTCTAATCTGTTCAACTGATCCTAGGGTCCATTTCTTTGCCAATATGATGCTGTTTTTATCAAAATAGCTTTTGAGTATAGTTTCAATTTGGGGATTGTGATACCACCTACTTTGTCTTTGTTGCCTAGAAATTCTTTTGCTATTCTAGGTCTCTTCTTTTTCCAAATGAATGTTTAGATTGTTTGTTTTCTCATGCTTTGTGAAGTATGCTGTTGGAATTTCAATTGGGATTGCATTTAATCTATATAGCAGTTTTGAAAGTATAGCCATTTTCACTCTATTGGTTCTTCCTACCTAGGAGAAAGGGTTGTCTTCCCATTTTCTGACATCCTCTTCAATCTCTTTTTTTCAGAATGCTGTAGTTTTCAATAGCTACTTCTGTTTGTTTTTAAATTTTATCTATTAAACAATATTTAAAATTTTTATTTTTATCAGTACATATTTATGGTACATAATGACTGGATTCATTGTAGGGCACTGGTATATATATGCACCACACATGATAATACATTTCATATTCATTTCTCTTCTTCCAATCCCTCCCTCCACCTGTCTCTTGATCCCATGTTCAAAAGATCACATGCCTTTATTTTATAACATAGTTTTGTTGTTATATCCTTGACTATTTTATTTCATGTTTTAAATGACCACATCTATTTTTATTTACCTGAGTTTTGCTATGGTATCTAGTATACTGTAGTTTCTTAATAAATATAAGGTGTACATAAATATATGTTGAATAATTTGTAAAATTCATGAGAGAATGAGACACCTCATTTGAGCAATTGAATCATGAAAGAAGACCAAATGTGTCACTGTCAAATAGAAAAAATAGGAAGTCATTCCATATGTAAAGAAGATGAGGTGTGAAGGCATAGAAATGAAGACATTTTGAAAAAACAAATTATCCCATATACCAATAATGATAATCTATGGATATAGATATTAAAATTTTACAAAGTTTGGGATAAGACATCATGATATCTTTATAGTGAGAGAAAGATACTATAACATAAGGAACTTTTATTGAGCAGGCTTCAGGGTAGTGGAGATCTTTGGATGGTAATGTGTAAATTGAATTGTGTCTTTCAGTGCTCCTCTTCCTTTTATGACTTAGAAAAGACAGAAATGCTCATATTCTTTAGAAAAAGATTACATTAAGTAGACCAACTAATTCTATAAAGGGAATTATAAACTCAATTTTAAGTTCATATTTATATGAAAAACTTCTAATAGGATCCTAAATAACACGAAAGAAAAGCAATCAAATTATCTTTCAGCTGAAGCATATAAACTGGAAATGAAGGCTTACACCACAGGATCTTGTTCCACGTGGCATATAAAAAGGTATTTAAGGGGAAATTAAATTGAAGTATATTCAGTATAATGTTAATTGATATAGAAAATGTCAAGTCAAGTTGCTTATAATAGTTAGAGATGAGCAAATGATTCAAAGTAATTTGGATTATGATGATATTGATCACTCAATTTTTTCACTCCAATTCACTTTACACTGTGTCCTTGGGAATGCCATAAAATAATAATAAAAAATTAATTGAAAACATACTTAATCAAGTTTTTATTTTAGATGTTCTGAATTTCTTTTGACCTTATTAGAGAGAAATATGCTTATAATAACCTTTTAAAAGTTAATAGAGAAACTAGTGCCCATTCTGCAAAAATATATCACAATTTTTGTACACTGAACAATTCTCAATTTTCTATACTTCTTCCTGATGAAAATTATAACACATAATCCAAAAAAGTGATGAAAATGCAAACATACTTCATATTATCACTAATATATTAAATCTACTGTGGGCATAAAGGTTTGTGTAAATACTAAAATGTTCATTTAGTTTGAAATTTCAACAGTTATAACATCAACATTTAGGAAAAAGTTAGAGGGAAACCAACTGGGAAGAAACACACTGGGAAGAACTGGAACCTCAACTAGAAAATAAATAAATACCAAACCAAGCAATGTACTGAGTGCCCTATTGAAATATTTAGGATTGTAGGTAACCCCAAAGGGCCATGCCTTTTGTTATTAAAAGTTTTACATAATTGATGCAGAGAAAAAATTAATGGCTACAGGCATAGGAATTGAAGATAATGATATTCTGATTTCACAAAAGTCTTTGGTAAAATTTTAAGAAGTTAAACATCAGGATAATAGGATACAAGGAATTTGGAGCCGGGATAACATTTTGTTGCCATTCTAGAAATGATTTTATGCTAATTAAAGCAATACAATATGATAAGAAGTTAATAATACAATGATTTTCACTAAGAAAACCAAGGGTTTGGGACACAGAGTCCCAAAGTAAGGGGCTTAGATTGGGTGGAGTGATGCAGAAATGGGTAAAAGTATTTCTCCAAGAAGAAAGGCCCATTAACTCATAAATATGAACAAAGGCTAATAGTAGTAGGTAGGAGTGAGTGGTATGTCCAAACAGCCTAAAATTTCCTCTAACATTGGCCAAAACTTTCGTAGGTTTCTCCTGATTATAGGCCTCTGACTTCTCATTTCTCTGAAGCTGGGAAAATTTCAACCGTAAAATTTTTTTGTTTCTTGTGATGTACATATTCTTCAACTCTTGCCAGTTTTATATCTTGGTAATGTCTGTCACAGGAACCTGGGATGCATTCTTAGTGTCTTCATATTTAAAGAATGCATCCTAGGTTCTAGTCATCAAGAAGGGTAGTGTCAGGGCTGGGGATTTAGCTCAGTGGCAGAGCTCCTACCTCTAAAGTACAAGGTCCTGAGTTTGATCCCCAGTACTGCAGAGAAAAAAAAAAAAAAAAGGTAGTGTTCTGGTCCCTCAGTCTCTGTGGAAAAGAGGAGCTTAATGTCAACACATATAATTTGACAATTTGAGCTGTCCTGATCACCTGGATCATGCTCCTGTCGGTGTTGTTACTCTCTGGTACTTTTCTCTACCTCACACCAGGGCATTAGAACCCCCTTGAATTTTATTTTAGCAGAACTGAGTTCAAGTTTACTTTCTGTGTCAATAGTCTTCAAGTTTTCCTTCCCTAATTAAGAGTTTCTGGTGCTTTTGTTTTTCTCCTTTAACTGTTTCGTTAGGAATTCAGAAAATGAAGATTATCTTTTTAGAATACAGAAAAAAAAAGTCAACTAGGTAAACCAGAAATACATAAGAGATAAAACAGTTGGAATTATATAAATTTATTTTAGAGCTTATCTACAGTTTTTAAAATATATTAGATATTATCATATCTATTAACATGTATGAAGACATCAAACACTTTGACTTAAGATTAGTATACTAGTATTTGAAGGTATTGATATAAGAAAAGCTGATGTAGTAGGTCATGGAATCTCTGTTGAATGACGTAGGACTATATCAGTGAGAAAGAAATTAATGCAACCAAATTTGTTTCATTTCTTTAAATTTTAGTAATTTCTGCCATTGAAACATTGCAAAAGAAGGCTAGGAAGATCACATTTGTTTCTCCTAAGTCCAGTTAATTTTTAAGACAATGTTAGTCCCATTTGCTCTTTTTGAGCCCCTTAATAAGCCTTTATATATCCTTACACTGTTTAGCAATTTATTTTATTTTAATCACTAAAGAAGATGTCATATGAGTCAAAACTTGTCACTTTTTTGCTTTGAAGTTTCTATTGCTGCCTTAATACTTATAGTTGAAGGTATCATTTCCCACATGTTTGGAAGGATCTTATGGTAGTTCAGCACATTGCCATCTTGCAGTTATAATTTTAACTTATTTAGAGTAAGAAATAGTTTGGAATTTTCTGGAGTATTCTAAATCTCTGCCTTTGTTTTTCCTTTATAATGTTGTGTTACCTTTTAAAGTGTATATGGATGTCTGTTTTTAGTTTGGTTTATTGTGTTGTTATTGTTTTTTAAAATTTTCTTTGTTATCTATGATCTAGTTGCTAATATGAGTGAAGAGAAATTACTTCTGAAATCCATTAAGTAGAGATAATTCAAATTTTTAGCAAACTACATTGCTATAATACTTCAGTAAAAGTCTGGCATGTATGCTCATCAAAAAATAACTGACAGAGATTGAAAGGAACAGGGAGCAGATTGGTTTTGATTAGCCAGGAGGCTGTTTAAGCCTTGGTGAGTTTCACAGCAAATAATACGGTTTGCTGTCAGGACAATGAGTTTTCTACCAGCCTGATTTGCAAGGCCGGATTTGGTTTTTCAAATGGAAAGCACCACATACATCTGAGGAATAAATGCTGTCTCATAATTGACTCATACATGCAAATCTCACTTCATACATGCAAATCTCATGATTTCTAAAATGCAAAATGTGTTTTAGAAATCTAATTTAATCTAAATTCTAGGTAAGATAGAATTTTTTTAAACCTCCAACCTTCCCAGAATAACCAATTTGTTTTAAAATCTTTTAGCATTAGGACTGGAAATATAATTTACAGTCTGGAAAGACTATTTTCCTCATTTATATTGAGAATTTTATTCAAAATCAATAAAATAAAGGTTTACTTCTGGATTCTTAATTCTTTTATACTGATTTAGATGACTATTATTATGTCATTACCACACAGAGATAAATATTGCTGTTTTGTACATTCTGATATCAAAAGTATAAATCCTCCAAATTTGTTCTTCTTTTGAGTGATTTCTTTTTCCTGCTCTAGGTGTTTTGGATTGCTATATACCTATTAGCCTCAAGTTGGCATATTTAGAAAGGAACCTATTGTATTTTTGTAGGGAGGGTAAAAATTAAGTAGACAAAATTGAGAATTGCTGTCTGGATAATACTATGTGTTTCAATCCATGAACACAGATGATTTCTCCATTGGGATGTTCTTTCATTTCTCCCAACAGTATTTTATAGTCCTGATTAAAAGACTCGCAAATCTTTTGTTAAACGTTTGTTCTTTATTTTTTAAAGCTTTTGTGTATACAATCTCTTTCTTCATTTAATTTTTAGTTTTCTTGTTACTAAAATATAGAAATGAAATAGATGTTTACACTCATTTTCAATCTTGCAATCTTACCAGATATTCTAGCTTTCATAGTTCTTTTGTGCACTGCTTGATACAATATTTTCTGCAAATATTATCAAGTACTCTATGAATAAATGAGTTTTATTTATTTATAACTTATTTACAAAATAATTTCCTGAACAATATTGATTAGAAATGGTAGACATTTACATTCTTGACTTACTCTTGAGGTGAAGGATAAAAAAGTTAATTTTACCACTGTGTAGTGTAACCTATGAAAATTTTCTAAATTACCTTTATCAATTTGAATAATTGCCTTCCTTGACTAGTTTCTTACATTTTTTTTGGTCACGTATGGACGTCTTTTTTGTCATACTTCTTTCTGTATTTGTTGAGATAAGTAGTCATTTGGCTCTATGCTTTTTTAAATTAGTATGGTTATTAGAGTTGTCAATCCTTAGATTGATATTGTTTGGATAAATTCCATTTAGTTCAAGGAAACAGGGTACTTAAGAATTTAGTACAGTTAACAAGCAGTAGTAACTGTGTTACTCTTTTGTCAAAAAGTAGAGAAAATAAGCACTAAACAGAGTAACAAAGTAAAACTTTCTTGGAGACCACAAAATTAAAGGTCATGAATTATTACAATGAGCAGAGAAATTGAACTCAACTTTACCAAAATAAATGTGGAGAACAACAGAAAGTACCCGAGAATATCAGGTAGGAGATTAGTCAAGGGATAAAGCCAGGTGCATTTGATAATTGATGCTTCTGGAAGAGATCAGACACCCGTATTTCCATAGAGATTGAGGAATAGGGTTGTAATCTTTCATAACTATTAGACTTCTTTTTTTAATTTTTAATTTTTATTAGTGCATGTTTGCCAAAATGACATCACCCAGGTCCTTGACAAATACATTCTTGGGTAATATTGATAAGAGAATAAAATAATACTTATATCTCAAATGAACATAAAATAATTTACAATAAATTCCTAAAGTAAATGATCTGAGAAGAGGGTGTCAGAATCCAATAGTGAGGAAGAAGCCTGCCTTAACCTCAATCATGAAAGAAGTTTGGGGTAATGTTGGTCAGTATATTTATCATTGTTTGGTTGGACAACAAAAACAGAGAACAAAACTGGAATTGTAAATTGAAATCACTGTAATTGTAAATTATAAAACTGTAGTTTGTAAAGAAGTTGCATTCACTCAGGCTAACCTGGAAAGGTGGTCTGTCCATTTGTTCGTTTGTTCCTTTAACAGTGCTGATTGTGCTTAGAAGTGATTACAGAGGGAGTTTTTTGTTTTGTTTTGTTTTCCATCACAATTATAGAAAAAAACTCATGTGATATTGGGAGTTTGTGAAATTATTTATGTTCAGCAGAGCACCTCACAGTTAGTCTTTTGGCAGTTACGAGCTGACAGCTGTCAGAACTGTTTATTTCTCTCTGTACCTTGATAGTTTTGTTTATTTTTATTTTTTAGAAGAAACAGTCTTGTTTGAAAAGCACACATTTTTATTGTATTTCCTATATATTGTGTAAATTACGTTACCTGATTGTGCTTTGAATTTCCTCTATAAAAACAATATGATTTAGAGTCAACTGACAATTTCTCTATTTTTCTAATGTTCTTAGTATTTTCTCATTTTGTGATTTTCTTAACTTGATTTTAGAATTAAACATTATTGTCAACAATAACCATTTCACCCAGAAACAGAGTAATAAAATATTTTTACAAGATATATTAGGTACAATTATTTTCTCATTTCAAATGAAGTGAAATTTGTTTTACTTAATTGTATTTCTCATATATTTATTTTTCACAGATAAACAACTGCACAGGAAGTTTCTTAATATTTTTTTCAGTCTATATCTTAATAAGTAAAGGAATACAACTCAGTTAAGTAGCTAAATATGTTTATTTTCTTACAAAATATGAAGCACAAAATTGGTAAAAATAAATATAATAGATCAAAGTAGTTGTAGTAGATCAGAACTACTCAGCATTTGGCAGCAGAAAGCAGAACAGGGAAAAATGCCAGGGAGAAGTATGGATTACTAATCTCCTGGGGATTTCTTAATCAAGTCAAGTAGATATATCACAATTAAGGATCACATACTCCTGTTTACCTTAATAGAAATTATGACAAATCAGCATAAAATTGGGTCTCAATTCTCATTTTTCTTAAAAATGTCTACCCCTCCCATGATTTTAGGAGCAATCTCTATGATTCTTAAATCTATAACTGCAGCCTAGTTAATTACATCAATTCCAGACCCTATATTAAAGTTATTCGATATTTCTATTGGATGCCTAATAAACATCTCAAAATCAATGCGCCAACTTATAATTGACTCCTGATGTTTATCTTCCCTTAAAACCTTCAACTCCTCTAGGTTTTTGTTTTAATACCATTTCCAATTATTCAGGCAATGTATAGTCATTCTTGATAGTTTTTAAGCATATACTCTTTCTAATCAGGTATTGTGTTCAATTAACTCTATTTTGAAGTTATGCCCAGAATTCAACTAAAAATCTATGTAACTACCCTGTTAAAGGCACCATTCTATCCTTCGAAGAGGTTCACTTGATTTTATTCTCTCATTTCACTGACAGTACAACATCCAAAGTAGGCTACATCTCACATATCTCTTTAAATGCTCCACTCGCTGAAAATGATTTAGGTAAAAGCTAAAATCAGAAAGCTTCAGGTGATTTGAATAACATAGCCTGTCTGACCTCATGTCCTAATTTGACTCCTCTCATGTACTGTGGTCAAGCTACATTGATTTCTTGCTGTGATTATGTTCCTGGCTCAAAAGCTTTGTTCGGGTTGGTCTCCCTGCTTACATTGTCCACTCCACAGTACCCTCAAGTCTTGCTTCTTTACTTCACCTAAGCTTTTGCTAAAATTTTAACTTCTCAGTGATATCTGCCCTAAGAAGTTTTTTTTAAAGTTCACCCCCTTAGTTTTAGTAAGGATTTCCAAGTGAGACAGAATTGATAAGCTTTATAAAGAGATATATGAAAAGAGATTTCCTAGGCAACTTGTCTCACTTAACTATGGAAAACGAGCAGCTCCACAATAGTCTGCAGGCCAAACACTAGGAAAATCAATAGACTGGCTCAGTGCAATTCCAAAGGCCTCAGAAACAAGGAAGCTTATGGTATAATTCTCAGCCTGAGACCAAAGGCCCAAGAGCCTGTGTGGGGGTCATTTACATCAAGTACAAAGGCTGGTGTAGCCTGAATTCTAAAATACAAGACAGGACAAGAATGTCATCCAGAGCTCTGAGAGAGAGAAGGCAAATATTAACCCTTGCTTGGTCTTTCTGCTCTATGGACACCTCCAGTCTATGGGATAGTGCCTCTAATGAGGGTAACTCTCCCTCACTGACTCTTATCAACACACACCAATCTTTCCCAGAAACCCCCTCACAGACACACCTGGAATAGTCTGGTCATTTCAATCAAATGACAGAATTTCTGGGTTCTATTTATTTCACTTAAGAATATGGTCTCAATGTGCATCCATTTAGCTATAAATGTCTCTAGTTTCTTGTTCTTTATGGCTGAGTAGTACACCATTTTATAAAAAAAAAAAATTCTGGGCTTTTCTTTAACCATAAGATGGACAGGCCTAATACTTGTTGAAATCATAGGAATAATGTTTTCCCTTAAATTAAGCTGCCACACAAATCAACTATCCTACCTCTGAATAACTGAGCTCTGCAGCAAATCCTCTTGTTTCTCTCCACAATACTTATCACTCTAAAATTCAATAAAGTTTATATATTTGGTATGTTTTCTTCTTTCTCCTAGAATATAAGTTCCACGACCAGAGAGTTTTGATCATTAGCTGTAGACTCACAATCCCAAAAACAGATCTGCAAGCATATGGCTGAAATATCTGAGTAGGTAAAAAAGAATTAAAAATGCTTCTTAAAATTTTCTACAGAATATTGTACTGATGGTATTCTATCAGTCTGGATTAAAAAAAAATTGTCATCCTAAAATAAACTCTCAATAAAAAATAATCCAAGAATCTAAATGGCCTACAAAAACAATGTTTTATTTTTAGCTCAATGTCACATTAAGTAATGAATCACTATGGTTCTATCTATAGCATGATTTTTTCAGAATTCTTATTAGTCCTTTTTGAAGAACTTTGCCAAATTAGAAGAAAGAAAATAAATGACGTTTAACCAAGTGCTGAGTTTTAAAATTTCTATTTCAAAATATTACTTTTTCTTAAATTTCCACAGTAAAAGAGTGACAACTGATTTGAGGTTAATAAAGTAGAGAAGTAAAATTTTCTCATAGAAAAAGATAGAGATAATTGTGAATAATATTAACATGGCCTATCTATTTAGGTCATAATGAATAGGACTCACATTATTAGCTTTAACTAATTTATTTGTTTTAAATCTCATGATTGATTTCTTCTTCATTTTTTTTTTTTTTGCCAGGTACACACTTACTTTATTACAAGTGGAGGCTCTGGGGCCAAATGTCTGTATGGCCTCCTGCTCTGGAAACTAGACCATGAATTTCCTTCTGTGAGCCCCTAGGCAAGGAAGGCAAGACTAAGTCCCCATAAACTGCCTAAAACGACAGGAAATGTAGCAGCTCTGTTTCTTATATAATAACTGCACTTTCCCCCTGAGACCTCTAATTCTGAGCATGGACATTGTTAGAGTTCCTTTAGGAATTAAGGGAGTCGTTAGGACACGTAGACAACAAGGAATCCTTATGAACTGTGAAATCAGTAGTGTTGGTCCCGAAGAGAGGGTGCTCTACTGGGGAGCCACTGGCTGGCTTCTGTGAGGACCAAACAACTCCTGGCCTTGGCCATCCCTGCCAGGAAGTGCTGTGGCTGCAGCAGCTTCCTGGTACCCAGCCCCAGCCCCTCACAGGGCCTTCACGAGTACCAGGAGGCGTATCACCAGCGCCATGGAGAAGAAGATGCCCAGGAAGAAGCGGTCCATCACAAGGGCCAGGCACTTCCAGTCCTAGCAGTGGCGCTGGGCTTCCCAGTGGCTATAGAAGGTGCTGGAGATGGTGGCTCCATGGTGCAGTAGGGCTTCCTGGTGGCACAGACACCTTGGCTCCTGGCAAGGGCCTGCGGGGAGCCCAGCAGGAGACTGGGGACTGGGGACTGGCTCGGGCGGCCTGGGCTGCCCACAGGGCTCCCCTCACTCCCTCACACACAATCCCTTTGCCAGGTGTCCCAGCAGGAGGGCCAAGCCCAAGCTGGCAGTGGGCGGGCACTGGGACCACAGTAACGCATGTTCATAATAAGGATGCTCCGTGCTGTTGAGAAACTGACCATAGTCGTGGTGGCCATGTAGTACTTCCCGATGGACGGCACGCTCTTGGCCAGTGACACGCTCTCTGCCAGCAGCAACTGGAAGGAGGTAAGCGCCAGCTCTCGCCCGAGTCAGCGGGCCAGGTGGAAATCGAGCGGCAAGAGCAGCGAGATGAGAACTGAGAACGCAGGGCAGCAGCAGGTTGTACACACAGGCGGCGGCGCGGCGGCGCAGGAGCAGCGTGGTCACGTCGTGGTAGAGCTCAGAGCAGCAGCCGTAAGAGAGCATGGGGCGCCGCACAGGGAAGCCCAGCACCCGCCACTCCACGTTTCCACGAAGTCCGCCAGGCTGGTGGCGGCGCCGCGCAGGCGCACGTCCAGCTGGTGCCTGCGGTGCCTCCACGAGCCAAAGGTGAGGCCGCGCGCTCCGCATCCAACGGGAAGACCAGCACGTCCACTCGGCACTAGCTGCGCATTATAGCGGCGCCTCCCAGGGTCCTGCGCCGTCGTGCTGCACGACCATGTAGGTGCTGGCCAAGGCCGGGGCCTGCGCGTCTGCCTTGTTGCAGAGCACGATGTCTGCCGCCACATAGGACTGCTGGGGCTGCGGATGGCATCCAGGCCATCATAGGCGTCAGGGTCCCATCGTAGGTAGGGACCCATCCACTCCTGCCGGATTCACGTCTGCCACAGTGTCACGTCCAGGGTCGCATTCAGAGTCTGGTCTGTGTCGGCCACAGGTCTCAGGGCACTGCAGGCAATAGGAGCAGGAGGAGGAGGAGGAGGCCCAGGCAGAGGTGGTAGCTTCGGGGGCCCATGGTTCTGCCACAGCTAGAGGTGGGGCAGGTCTCCAGGCTAGACCTCAGTCCGTATCAAGCCTAGCTGGCAAATGCGACGTGGACAGTGCCTGGAAAGGATAAAGGCTGCTTGTTGAGTACTTGGTCTTGGCATCCGCTGGTTCTTCAGCCTCGGCCTCTGCCCTTTCCTCTGCCCTGTCCCCCTCTTTACCTGTCTGTCTCAAGTTCCTTCTGTCTTTCCCCCTGTAACGACTTAGTTTCTCTGCATCCCTGGCTGTGATCTTCCTGCCTACCTCTTTATGATTGGTTTCTAAATTTGAAGTGCTCCTGGTTATTTCCTTTCTTTTACATATTTTGGGGTATCTGAAATATAACATTTCTGCTTCAAACTTCTCTTTTTTTGTAATTGGAGATAATCTATTCTTTTGTAAACAAGTTTTATCTTTTACAGAAGTCTGAATGAAAAAGAAAGGGGAGTTTATGGAGGGGCCAGTTTTAGTATTATAATCTTTAATCCTTTATTTCTCAATGAAAATAGTATATAATCATTAAAATTATTCCTGCTATACAGATTATCTATGATTCATTTATTCTCAAATTAGAGGTTTGGTGAAATTATAATAAAAAATAATATGACATACTTGAGATACAAGAGGGAAGACATATGGGACATAAATGCTGACTAGATAAAGAAGTTGAGTGTTATGTAGAAATTTGGGACCTGGAATTATTGTGGTCAAAGTAACTTCAATCAAAGTTGTGGGAGTTCTTTTGGGATTCATACACGGAGGGAATCTGGTTTCACAGATGTCTGGGAAATATTTATTTTTTATTTTTCTTGAATTAGACGAAGTTTTAGTTTTCTGTCATTAAGCATTTCTTTGCATGAGAAACAGTCACCATGAAGAACATTTGAATTAACAAACTGTGAAGCTTCTAATTCTGAACTAAGTGACTCAGTCCTTTACAGTAATCTTGAATAAGTTACTCAGTTCCCATTTAAACCTCAGTTTCCATTTCTTTCAATTAAGAAATCACTACAGTCTGTGTGAAAATTTTATGAATTAAGCCATACAAAATACCTCACATGTTTCCTGGAATGTAATAAACTTTTCCACAGTTACTTTCTGTGCTTATTATCTAATTTAAACACTTTAAAGGTTTATATTGCTTTTCATTAGTGTTTGCTGGACTTTCAGATTCTTAAATTCATAGGATCTATTCCTGATCAATATAGAGGACAGGTAATGGGAAAATGTATATGAGAGCTAAATGCAGAGTGCATAATTAGAAGAAAAGTGGCAGCCTAACAGCAGGCTACCAAGACTAGGAGACTTACACAAAATTTAATAATTCAAATTGATTTGGCATTATTGAGGTAATTTATTTTCTGATTAGTAAGGTATGTGACTTTGTTTCAAAAATGCACCTACTATGAAGCTGTGAATACAATGTATCTGTGACTCAGTGTGCAGGAGGTAGGAGTTTCACTGACAAAAATCATGAAAATACTGTGAACTGTTCAAAAAACTGTTTTCTGACAGTTGAATACATGAACAGTCACACTTTTAACAAAACTAATACCACTAAATGCACAAGAGATTTTTTTTTTTTCAAAAGTGGTTTCATTCAACTTTGAATTATATGACATGCCATGTGGGAAAAAGGTGGATATGCGAAATAATTGGAAACTGACTGCTAGGTTTAAAAAGAAAGTGACATTTTCAGTCCTAAATTGAGAGTTGTTGACTAGGTTTGGTATTTAAAGCTGGGGATGTACAGGGGTCAACTAATGCAAAGAACTAAAACATGAAAGTTATATTTTAGAAGAATCCTTTTATCAGTACAGTGACTTTCTGGAGTCATGATGCAAAGAAAGAAGGGAATTAGAAATCTGCAAGGAGACAAAAAAACGCTTTTAAAGGAAATGTATGGAACAAAGAGGGATACCAAGGAGGAACTAAGTTTAAATAACAGTATTTAGTACCTCTTAGGTCATGAATGACATCTCAGAAGAACTAAATTTTAATCTATTAGTGAATAAAAACATAAACTGAGTGGTTATATATTCAGAAAATCAAGGATTTAGGATAAGGATATGTAGACAGATAATATGTATTACTTTTAAACATCTGATACTTAACAGAAATGGGAGATCTTTAATGTTTAGCAGATTGTTATTCAAACATGTATTTGATTAAAAATAACTAAAAGTAGATAAAGGTCATATAAGAAATATGAAATACTAGAGAGGAAAATGCTAATAAAACTTTAAAAGAATTCTCCACAGAAAATTCTAAAATTGTCAGTAATTTGAAAGATTAAAGATGGATATATGTAATCTTCAGTGACTAAAAAAAACATATTTGAAAATGATGATTTCTTCCCATTGATAGGGTCAATGGAATTCCAAGCCCATTTAGCATCACAGTATAAAGAATATTAATTTTTATTAAAAATAAATGAAAATTACAATAAAATACTTTTGCAAATCAGTGACAAAAGAGTCTGGTAGGTATGTGAAACAGAGAAATCTCATCTGCGGTGTTCAAAAATGTAACTTGTATTAAATGCTTTGATGAACAGTCTTCCACAACTACTAAACTTAAACAAGTGCATGAAAGGTGTCCCAGCTGATTCTGTTCCACATATCCTAGAGAAAAGCTTAAACGTAAATTTTAGGGGAAATTTAGACAAATTTTTGTAGTTATTGTGTTAGTAATTAAGCAGAAACAAAACTAAAATCAGAAGTAATCCATATTTAAATCAGTGATAAAATCAGTGTTGGTTTCACAAACATATGACCCATGCAAAATTGTAGGTTCTCCACCTAAAAGTATTCTATACTTCTTTTAAAGTTCTAGTGTTGTAAAAATTCTTTAAATTTTTTGGATCTGGAGCCTCACATTTTCATTTAGATCTGAGCTTTGCCATTTATATAGTCATTCCTGGATAGAATTGAAAAACATTTGATAGGTTTACACAGTGGATTAGTAATGCAGTGAAAATCAATGAACCACAGCCTTGCATATCACCCTGGCTATAGCTCATAAATTAACATATCCAATATGAGTCCACTCTTAAAAATTTAAAAAGAGAAAAAAATTAAACTTATGCTTAAAGGATGCATAGATAAGCAAACAACAACAAACAGAAAAAATACCTATATAACAAAAAACGAGAATTTTGTGGATAATATAGTGATTATACATATAGAATAGGAAAGGAAACATGATTTACACAAGAATCTTCTAAGATCTTGGGGATATTTCTTTTAAACCAAAGTTAAGATTAAACAGATTTATTTTTACTGTTTCTTCATTCATGACTTATAAATTTTACATTGTGTATGATTTAGTCCAAAAAAGTTTAAAATAAAATAAACATAATATGTAATAACTTCAATTAAAAGACAGATGTTCATTAATTTAGGGAGTTGCTGTCAATCATGTTTGAGTGAAAATAACTTGGGAAAAGGGAGTGAAATTTTATGATAGAAGAAACAAGATTTAAAAGCCCCCATTTAATTCTTACACTGTATTTCAGGTGATTCCCTAAGTCTTCAATTTGTATATTTTAATGAATGGATTGAGAAAGTACAATCTTAGCCTGAGAAGAAACTATGTTGAATGAACAATTGAGTTTAATTTTGTTTAGTTTTTCTTCATAGGAACATTTAGCAAACTTTAGGCAAAGCCCAACTAACCCCAACAAAGGAGTTAGTATGAAGCATACTTACCAATACACCATAGGCTTATAGTTACCTACTTTATTAGTGGGAGGGACACGTTTTTTGTTTTGGTATCGAGGATCAAATTCAGGACCTTGTGCTTGCAAGTCAGGTGTGGAGCCACTAAGCTAAATCCCAGGCCTTAGTTACCTATTTTATTTTTTCTTTGTCAGTGGGCTAGAGAACTTTGTTGGACTTCTCATGATATTGACCCTGCCAGAGTCTATTAATGAAATATTTGAAGATATTTCAACAGAATGAGCATGGAATAGTACTAAAATATGGGCTATTGCTAACTAGGGGATGCATAATTAGATTTTCTCTGTCTCAAGTTCTCCCAGGATGGAATTATTGTCCTGAAAAGCATTTCTTGATAATCAGGCATTTAATGATAATAAATGCAAACTAGAAACTTGCCATGTCAAGTACTTCAGAAGAGGAATCAAGTAGTTTAAAGCTGCATTTAAATTTTGATGCCACAGGGGTCCTGTTTAATGTACTGGTAAATAAGTGTGAAAATTATAGAGTTATAAATAAACAATATGATGATTCAAACTACTGCTTATCATTGTAGCTACTGACCCTTCATGATTAGCAGCCTCAATCATCTTAACTTCACGTATCTTTCTATATGTTAGCAAAAAATTATCAGTTTGCTAGCTGTATGTTTTCCTATACCACTTTAGGGATATCTGACATAAAGTTAGAGGTCTTGAAAAAGATTTGGTTTATAAACAGAATTATTTTATAAATTTAATTCCCTGGTTGAATTTCATTCATGGTAATATATTTTAAGTTTGAGTCTTCTACAGAAAAGCAGGCAACTGATTAAAACTAATTAGAAACAACGTGTTTTAACTTCTCCTCCTAGGATATGCCAGTATTATATAGTGCTGCACTCGTGCTGGATAAATCATGTTTTCCAATAAAAGCTGTCATGTAGTTTTTCAAACTAATCTCTAGAAAGCTACATTTGCATTAAATTTTGTGTGATATTTATAACATATGAACACATTGAACAGAATTTTCTGCCAACTTAGTTATTTACCTTTTGTAAACTCAGTTCCACGAAGATATTCTAATGCATTTTGCCATCCATTATAGCCTCAGGTATGGAAGCATATTTTTTTCTGGATTGTGTCAAGTATCTCAGCAATCTTACTTAAACCTAAACGTAATACACCAACATATTACATCCTAACATGATTTGGAGGATGTCAAGATAAATTCTGCCTCCAAATATCTTCCCCTTCCAACTTGAGCTATCTTTTAAGGTCTCACTCTGCTAGTGAAACAGAAATAAGTTCACTGTCTGGAAGATCACTTGGAAATAAAAATGTATCTTAAAAAGCTTCTCATAGGTTTTCTTATTTGCTTTCAATATTCCAATTGAACTCTAAAAGGGGTGATTATTTTCATCCACTTAATAATTAGTGTTTGGAAACTGAATGAACTTTATTCAAAAGACATTTTTCTGATATCCAGTGCTCTTCTGCTGAGCCTGAGTTTCCTTATTGTAAAGTGGTATTGGAAGGGTACA
The DNA here is from genome assembly GCF_000247695.1 of Heterocephalus glaber. The sequence goes on from NW_004624748.1 coordinate 22,881,622, forward strand.
GTGCTGTGCTAAGGAGATGAGATTCTGAAGGATAATTGCCACTAAAAAGGAGTCAGTAAAAAAGAAAGACAAATTCTTACTGCTATTAGCTAAGCAACATAGCTAACTTCTAATAATTATTAAGCAGCACAAAATTTTATTAGCTTTCAACCATCACTAACTTATAAAATTTCTTCACATAAGAGATGGAGACAGCTACTGAATATAATGTAATTTATTTAGAAATTTTGTTGTATATTAGTTTAATCTCTTAGAAATAAATGTCATTTTCAGTACAAATAATTTCAAATGGCTATAATAATTTTCAGTATTTCTTAAACTATATTTTCCTATGATTTTATTTATTTATTTATTTGTTTGTTTGTTTTGTGTACTGGGGATTGAACTCAGTCCTTGCACTTGGGCAGCAGGCGGTGAAACCACTGAGCTAAATCCTCAGCCCTAATTTTATACCCAATTATAGATATGATAAACATTTCCAAGCAATAGAACCAACTATTCCTCTCAGACTTGGGAATGGATCATTCCTGTCCTGTTGAAATATTCAATTCCCAGGCTCAATGCCACGGATTCAGGACTGAGCACATTACCCAAGTGAGGTCAATCAAGGACCTGTTTGAGACTTATCAAACCTGTTGGAAAAGACTTGAACTTGTTTCAGGCAGTGCTGATATCCTAGGAAGTAAGCCTGAGGGTAAAGGGAGATGCTAGTTTGCTATTTTTTTATTGAAGTTATATATTGTATATAACCAAAGATTTGTCATTTTGACTATAAGTGTATAAGTCAGTGCTCCATTTACAATGTTGTGAAATCATCTCTTATCTTTTGAAAAAATTTCATTATTCCAAACAGAAACTCTACTAGACAGAAAATCCCTAATCTTCCCACCTCATCCCCCTGATAACTGCTAATCTACTTTCTGTCTCTATGAATTAGCCAGTCTGCATAATCCTTTTAATTGGAATCTTACAATATTTGGCTTTTTCTGTGTCTGGCTTACTACATTTAGAATTAATACTTTTAATTGATCTCCATGGATCTGAATTTAATTCATTTTTATTACTGAATAATACTTTATTTTTAAAATACACAGAATTTCCCATTTACTCCAAGAATACTTAACAGCAGCTCTTGCAGCTGCTGCATTTATCTGGAGATGACTCCCAGATTTCAGTCCCAAAATTATCCTAAATTGTAATGAAATAACTCAGTTTTTTATTATTTTCACATCACTCTAGTATATGGATATTCTTTGAAAACATAAAACATCATTCACTTTATAGCATTCTATGTATTTCCATTTACAAAATGTAGTAATTCTTGATTGCTTAAAATTAAGTGAATGCTGGCAGGGTGTGGCACTTTTTTTGTTTTCTAAATGGGAAAAGTGGTAGTCATCCTTATATGCAGTTTTGTTTTCCTTGGTCCACCTATCTAACTGCTATCAACCTTAGGAAAAACATTAAGTGCAAAATTTCAGAAATAAACAAATAATGTGCTTTCAATTGTACTGTTTTGAATAGTGTGATAAAATCTCATGGCAACCTGATCCAGTCAGCTGAGCACATTAATCATCACTTTATGTGAATCATCCTGTATGTTACCTGCCCATTAGTCACCTAGTAGCTGTCTCAGTTATCAGACTGACTGTCATGGTATCATGGTGCTTGTGTTCAAGTAATCTATGTTTCATTAATTAATGGTCCCAAAATACAAAAGTAGTGATGCTGGCAATTTGGATTTGCCAGAGGGAAGTGGTAAAGTACTTCTAAGGGTAAATATGACAATGTAGTGTTAGGCCAGTCCACTCACATATTGTATATTGTTATATTACATATTGTTTATTGTTATAATGGTTCTATTTTGTTATAATGGCTGTTAATCTCTTGATGTGTCTAATTTATATATAAAATTTATCATAATAACTATATACAGAGAAAATATATTTGAGGTTTGGTAATATCTGCAGTCTGAAGCATCTGTTGGGTGTCTTGGACCATATTCTCATGGGAATTGTACAATATTTTTTTTATCCACTCACCCATTAACAGACATTTGGGTTGTTTTCCACTTTTAAGCTTATATAAAAATCTAAAATTGATCACTAGCATATAAATCTGAGTACTTGGTTTAAATTCTTTGAGATATTATATCTAGAAGAGGAACTTGTCTTATGATAATTCTGTAGCTTTTTAAAGAACAACCAATCTGATTTCCACAGCTACTACATCATTCTACATTTCCACCAGCAATATAGGAGATTATAAATCTGTTTATAACTGTTATATTTTCTTGATAAATTGACCTTTTATCCATATATGGTGGTCTCTTTTTTTGGCCCTTGTATCAGTTTTTAACTTAGAGTCTATTTTGTCTATTATTGTATAACCTCTCAAGTGCCTTTCTGTTTAACATTTCTGCTTAAGGGTGAGCAGCCACAGTCCATCTTCTGTTCCTTAATTATTAATATTTCACTGTATAAAAACATAAACACACACACTCTCTCTCTGAGTCATCAAAAGGCTTTAAGTTCTACATTATAATGTCAGTTCTGTAATTCAGAACCTGATCTTTTGAATTAGACCCTATTTCAGAAGAGGCTTTTAGGTAGAGTGGCATAGCTACAGCTCTGTAAATATTCTCTTAATAGATTGTTGAGACAAGTTATTTAACTTCAACACATCCTACATAGGAAAGTGAGACAGGAAAAGGAGAGCTAATTTAAAATCTTTTGGGGCCGGGGATTTAGCTCAGTGGTTTTGCCACCTGCTGTGCAAGTGCAAGGACCCAAGTTCCATCCCTGGTACCAAAAACAAAAAAAACAAATAAAGTCTTTTGTTCATTAAATTGAAAAATGGTGTGCATAAAGGAGTCACTGATCCATCACAGTTTTGAAATTCAATGGAGTAAAGGTTGGGATTTCCACGATTAGATCTTGAGTTGAGTGAATAATTCTCCATGATTCTAGACTTTGCCTTTTCCAGACCGTTTAGCTTCACTCTCAAATTCACTCTTCCTCTCTCATTAAGACAACATGTATTTGCAGCTGAATAAGTTTCTCATCAGCTTCCTGCCCATAAAATTTGAGGAATTCAGATCCTTTTTAAATTTTGTAGTGTGGCCTCCACTTCAGTTTAAAATAATGATGTTTCGGTTAAAATATATATTTGGTATTCTATGTGTCTTTTACAATTCATTCTATCAGACAAGGTTGCTCAGTTTTAGCAATATCAAATTTAGGTGTACTGCTGGATATTTCTTCGTTCAGTGGAGGGGGGAATTATTCCTATTATTAGGTGTTAGGGATCATCTCTCCTATCTAATCACTGCAGATGTTTCTGAAATTTATAACATAATTAATTCCTGATAAATCCATAAGAGTACCATGAATGAAAAATACACAACACAGTACTCTGTAGCTCATGAGGTGTTTACCAACTGTGATAATGTGACAATTAGGAGCTGAGTCCCTGGCACTGGTTAACATTTTTGGAGTATTGTACTGAATGCCACACTGCTAGAGCCAAGTAAAATGACAAAATTTAAAACTCAAACTATTTTTTTCACATAACGTATATCACTTTTTTCACTATGTTAAAATTTTTAAAAATTAAGTCAAACAATTGTAAGTGAAATGTCAGTCACAGAAGAAAAAACAATGCATGATTGTACTTTTATGAAGTATCTGAAATAAGGATATCACAAAAAAGAGTAGGAAAGTAGTTGATGGGGGAGAGGAAAATGGAGAGCAAGAGGTCAATGAGTACAAAATTCCAGTAATGCAAGGTACAGAAGTTCTAGAAATCTGCTGTAAAATATTGTGCCTATAATTAACTATAATGTACTGGACACTTAAATAATATCGTAAAAGGGTAGATCTTATGGTAAGTATTTGTACAATAGAAAAAGAAAAACAGAAACAAATAAAGGGGATATAAAGCAAGTATGAACAGAATACACAAACATGTATTCCTAGAATCTAAAAGTGTATTATTTTGGGGCAATAAAACAATAAGCCTGAATTTATTGAGATAAAGACTTTGTAAACATATCATATAAAATAAAGATATAATTTCATGTAAAGCCCCAGGATTTTTAAAATATACCTATATAAAATGAAAATATATCTCCAAATAAACATAAAAACTCTTACACCTGCTAAAATCAATAAAATTTCAAAAAGATGATATTAAAAACTCTCAACTCTAGTTCTGATGAAATGTAACAATAGAGTTCTTAAGAAAATATACTTTTAGGTAAGATGGTTTATTGATTTTTGAATGAAATTTCCAAATTTCTACCAGTTCAAATATTTATGCACTTGAAGTATTACTGTGACTTATACTCCTTATCAATTCCTGAATTGATCATAAAGTGTTGCCCATTTTTATTCAAGGATAGCTATACTAAACCCTAAGTAGGATCAAATAAAAGTCAGACAACCTTGAAGGAGGGAGCAGCAATCTCGGTAACACAGGAACGAGAAAATTGGATTCAACCTAATGGACCGAGAAAATACTTAGTAAAAGTAAAGTGGCTTTGAGATGCTGTCTCAAGGGGATTAATCAAATTATTCAGGAAACATTGTTTTGAGTTAGTTCCTGTAAATTTCAAGAGTTTCTTTCCAGAATAAAATCTAATTTTATTGTGACCAGTTAATATGAATATAAAATGTGTTTAAAATTGGTAAATTTTAAGTCAAAAAGGCTAATAAAATATGGAGTGTAGATTTATTTCAAAGAAAGTACATATGAGCTCATATTATAACATTTAATGATTCATTAAAATGTAATGATTATTTTAAAGAAAAAATTCACATTTTAATTCTTAAAATTAAAAAAATTAATTCTTAAAATCTATTTTAATTCTTAATATATGAGAAGGCAGAACATATATGTGCCTTTCCCTATCAGAGTACTGAAACTTGATGCTATAATTCAATAGAAGTAAAAGATAAAAAACAATGATATGTGTGTATGCACCAAGATAGTGTTACTACTGAGAAACAGAAAAAAATTAACTTTTCCTATTAATTGTAATTAAATATGTTTATAGTACATTTTCTTTGATAATCTTCCCCAGTAAAATACTTTAGAAGAGATATTTATTAACTCAATAAAATTCTTTGTGGTATATATTTTATATTCTCCACAATAGTTTCCTATATACTGTCATTTAAACAGTTCATGAGTGCTAAAATAACCCATAGAAACGATGAAATGCATTTGTTTCAGTAAGATCAAATCTGTTTGAATGTAATCATGTTAATTAATCCACTCTCCTCTCACTTTAAATACAAATTATTAAATCGATGTAACATAATTTATAGTACTTTGTAAGACAATAAATAATAAAGAGGATCATTTGCTGCTGATCATGAACAATTTACAATGCAGAATGCATACAGCAATACTCGTACTCATCCTCTTAATAGCAATGTCATAATAGCAATGTCTTAATAGCAATCTGAGTAACATAAATGCTGATTAAACAGCTCTGCAGAGGCTTTTTCTGAGGAGCAGGAATGATGTACTAATTACTTGCTCTTTTAAAAGAATGAATTATATAGCAGTACTTTAAGTGGATATAATGAAGGATATAGTGAATTTTTACTTTTCAGAATGTATACATGGATTGGTCTAGTTTATTTTAATGTCAATATGCTCAACATGTATTCTGTTAAAATATATGTGTTTTCTGAGATCAAAGTATTCAGGAAATCATGTGGAACAAACATGAAAAATGTAATATTAATATTTCCTAATATTTTCATTAGTATTCTCAAAGTAGACACTTTTCTTTTTTTCCAGCAGTTTCCCACATTTCATTTTATTGAATAATATTTATTGTCCAAAAGCATATTTATACACATGAAGTGAGTGAAAAAGACATCTTAGCCTTTCCTTTTAATGACTAACACAAATTATTGATTGGCTAATTTGCTTATAGAAGTCAGTAACTATTGTAAACATTGTAGATTTATTTATTTTTAAATTGAAAGAATGGTATTTATTTAACATGTACATCTACATTGTGTAATGATTAAATAAGCTAATTAATATAGGCTTCATTTCACATAGTTATCGATACGAAGAGAGCACTTGACATTCACACTCAGTGTTCTTTCTTCCTTCCTTCCTTCCTTCCTTCCTTTCCTTCTTTCTTTCCTTCTTTCTTTGGTGCCGGGGATTGAACTCCAGTCCTTGCTCTTACACAGCAGGCGGTGAAACCACTGAGCTAAATCCCCAGTCCCACACATTCAGTGTTTTTCAACCAAGTAATATATTGACAATAGTGTTCAAGGTGGAGACTTCACAAAATTATTCTTCCTACCTAACTGAAATTTTATATCATTTACAAACATCTCTTCAAATTTTTCTCAAATATTTCAGCTTTGATAAACTACATTGTATTCTCTACTTCTATAAGAATATTTTTAGATTTCATATATGAGTGAAATTGTGTGGTACAATATTTATATTTCTGAGCCTAACTTATTTCGCGTAACATAATGTTCTCTAGGTTCATCAATGTTTTAGAAAATGGCAGGATTTCATCCTTCTTAGTGGCTAAATAGTATTCTGTATTGTAAACATACCGCATTTTCTTTATTAATTCATTGATAGACATTGAATTGCTTTGATATTACTCTATTAGATAAATTTTGCAATAAATGAGAATGCTGACATATAGATTTAATTTGCTTTGGAAATACTTCCAGTAGTGGAATTGCTGGATCATATGATAATTTCTATTTTTAGTTATTCTCAGTATTCTCCATACAATTTTTCATAATTAGGCCAATTTATATTTCTACTGACAGCACAAAAGAGCTTACTTTTTCCACATTCTAAAACTAATCTTTCATCTTTTGACAATAGTCATTCTGACAAATGTGAAGTGATGTGTCATTGTTTTAATTTGCATTTCCTTAATGATTGATAATATTAATCTTTATAGTGTCTGTATGCTTACCATCTGTTTTTAAAGTGCATTTATTTTTTATTTTATAAAAACTACAAATTTCATAATTAAATACTGAGATAATAATTTATAGACTGTATGATCTTCAAAGTAGTTACTTAGAGTACAAGACATAGACAAAAAAGATTCTCTATTACAAAGAAGAAACATATTCTTTTAAGAAAAATCTATTCAAATTCTTAGCTTGTTTTAATTTTTTTTTACTTTTACTCATATATGTTTGCCACACATTATGATTACATTCACTCTGGGGAATTGGTACATGTATGTAACACATTTCAAATCTCTTTTCCCCTTTCCACTCCCTCCTTTTATTTTTCCAGCATCGGGTTCATTTATTTACCTTATGAAGTTAATTATCATATATAAAGTTTGAAAACCCGACTAATATGTCAAGGAACATATAACATGTAAGATAATTGTACTAAGTCAAGGAACACTTTTAAAAAGAGGCACTGTAATCCAATGCAGACAATGTATCTAAAAATGTATCTAAAAGTTTATTTTTTTAAATGAAGAGATTGTATTTCTATAATTAAGTTGATAAATTACTTATATATTATATATAATTAGATTGATAAATTACTTATATATATTTTATTAATTACTTATATATTTATATGTCTCTTACCAGGTATATAGCTTGTTAATTTTTTTTTTATTCTGTAGATCATCTCATAATTTTGCTGTTTTCTTTGCTGTGCATAGGTTTTTAGTTTGATGTAATTCCATTTGTAAAATTTTGCTTTTGTTGCCTGTGCTTTTGGAGCCATATCAAAAAAAAATCTCCCCAGACCAATGTCATGGTACTATTTTGCTGTATTTTCTCCCAGTAGTTTTAAAGTTTCATTTAACTCTTCATAATCATTTTAATTGATGTTTGTACATGATATGAAATAGGACTCTAAATTCATTTTTATGCTTCTACATAACCAGCTTTCCCAACCCAGTAACATTTATTAAAAAAAAAACCAAACTATAATTTTCCTTATTCTCTTCTTGTGTTCTTCACAATTTGTCAAATATCAGTTGGCTGTGTATGCACTGACTTACGGGCAGTTTTATGCCAATAGCATTTTGATTACCCTAGATTTGTAATGTCTTTTAAAGTCAGATAATATAATGTTTCCAGCTTTTTTTTCTTTTTACTCAAGATTTGTTTGGTTATTAGATTTTTTTTTTTTTCTTTCTCTGTGGCTTCATGTACTTTTAAGATTGGTTTCTTTTTACTTCCATGAGGGATGTTGCTGGTACTTTCATAGGGATTGGATTGAATTTGTAGGTCACCTTGGGTTATATGGATATTGTAACATTATTAATGTTTCCAATATATGAACAAAGATATCTTTATACATTTATATTTATATATTTATGTTTTCTTTAATTTTTTCATCAAAGTTTTATAGATTTCAATGTAGAGATCTTTAATCTACTAGATTAATTTTTTCTTAAATATTCAAATTTTTGTAGCTATCATAAATGAAATTGTTCTCTTGATTTGTTTTTCAGGTAATTTGTTGTTAGAGCACCGTAATGCTGATTTTTGTATATTGATTGCCCTGCTGATTTACTGAATTTGTTTATTAAATCTCACAATTTAACATATTCCCTTATTAGGATACCTTTTATTTTCTCCTCTTGATTTATAACTCTTGCTAGAAATTCAAACCTTATATTCACCAGAAGTGATGAGAGTGGATATCCTTGTATTCTAGTTCTTAGAAGAAAAAGCTTTCATTTTCGTTCCTTTTAAATATAATATTAGTTGTGGATTTGTCATATATGCCCTTTATTGTGTAGGGCTGCGTTCCTGTGTACTTGATTTATTGATGAATTTAAAAATGTGTTAATTGTTTTAAATACATTTATACATTAATTGTGGCAATCATTTTTGTTCTTTATTTTGTTAATACAGTGAACCACATTTATGGATTTACCAAATTTTAATAATTTTTCTATCAAAGAGTTGAATCTCATACTGTCATGGTGAGGGGCTTTTTAAATATGTTAAATATTTAAATATGTTAAATATGTTAAGTGTTTAAATGTTTAAATATGTTAAATGTTTAAATATGTTAAATATGTTGTTGAATTCAGTTTGCTAGTATTATGTTAAAAATTGTCACGTCTAGGTTCATGAGGGATATTGACCTGTAATTTACTTTTATTCTAGTATTACTTGTGTTCTTTGGAGTCAAGGTAATACTAACCTCATAAAATGAAATTAGAAGTAATTCTTTTGTTCAAAGTTTTGGAAGAATGTAACAAGAAATAATATTGACTTTTTGAAAAGTTAACATTCAAAAGTAAAATCACCAGGTGGCAGACATTTTCTTTTTTTTTTTTTTAATAAATTTTATTGGTACATTTTAGGTATACAATATGCTGATATTCATTATTGGGAATTTATACCTTTACATAATATATCTTGGTTCTTATCTTTTTCCCCATTCCCCTGCCCTCCCTTTAACCTCTCCTCCCCTTCCTGTTTACAAAGACTTTGTTTCCATTTTTTCCTTTTCTCATATTTTTTCCTTTCTCTTCTTTTTTTCCCCTACCCTTCCCACTTCCCCTTCTCCTTTACACCTTTTCTTCCTATTTCACATTATTGTACATTTCGATCCTTATTTACACATTCAGTTTGTCACACCAGAGAAACTATTTGGTTTACACATGTAGGAAACCAGTATTTGTTAAGCATCTATGATGAGCCTGGCATTGGATACCATGAGACACAGCCTCTACCTTGGTGGCATTTCCAGGGCAACAGAGAAGCAAGGCCATTCTCAGTTCAGCGCTATGACACTGTCTGCAGTAAAGCATCTTTTGGATCTGGCTCCATGGTCTCCACAGCTGCATACTCCTGTACTCTGTGTGTAGAGGAATTCAGCAATTAATACCAATGTAGATTGGTTATTAATCAGTAATTATTCAGTAATCAGTAATTAATTCAGTAATTAATCCTCATGTAGAAATTTCCACTAATTGGGGATGCAGGCAAGAAACCAGAAGTTGCAATGGAGTGTGATGGATATTGTGATGGGTTAGCTGGACTGCTGGCAGGGTAGGTGGGGACTTGGAGAGGAGCAGACTAGCTGAGTCTCAGAGAAGATACACAGCAGGCAGTCTGATGAGGGAGTGGAGCAGCATTTCCTACAGAGAGAATAGCACAAAGGAAGTCTCAGATACAAAGGAGACCTTGAAGTGGAGAAGCATAAACAGTCCCAATGACTAGGAGTGACAGGGTGGAGGTGAGGAGATTCCTCCAGTTGGAGACTTTTTCTTTTAAATTAATTTTAGTGGTATATTTTAGGTATACAATATAATGACATTATCCTCATTGGAAATATCACCTTACATAATCTCTCCGGGTTTTTTTCACGTTCTCCTGCCCTCCGTTCAACCCTCCATCCCTCCCTATTTACAGACTTTGCTTCCATTTTTTCATTTTCTCATATTAATTCCATTACCTTCTTTCCTTTCAAATACCCCTCCCAATTCCCCTTCCCCTTTGTCCCTTTTCTTCCTTTTTTCACATTATCTATTATACCTTATAGTCCTTATTTACACTTTCAGTTTCTCACACTAGAGAAACTATTCAATATTTACACATGTGTGTCCTATTTATTTCACTTAAGAGTATTGCCTCAATGTGCATCCATTTAGCTATAATGTCTTAATTTCTTACTTTTTATGGCTGAGTAGTACTCCATCTAAATTAAAAAAAATCATATCTTCTTTATCCAGTCACCAGTTGATGGACAATTGGGCTGCTTCCAAGTTTTAGCTATTACAAATTGTGCTGCTATGAACATGGGTGCTCATATATCACTGTGGTATGATTCCTTTAATTCTTTTTGGAAGATACCCAGCAGGGGAATAGCTGTGTCAAATGGGACTTCCAGTCCTAGGTCTTTAAATTATCTTAGTACTGATTTTCACAGTGGTTGTACACTCCCACCACCAGTGGAACAGGGTTCCTCTTTCTCCACAGCCCCACCAGTATTTCTTATTGGTTGATTTCTTGCTACCAGAAATTCTTTCTGGGATGAGGTTGAATCTCAGTGTTGTTTTCTTTTGCTTCTCTGGAATGACCAATGATGTTGAACATTTTTTCATATGTTTATTTGCCATTTCCACTTCTTTGTGTGGGAAATGTCTATTTATTTCAGATGCCCATTTTTGGATTGGGTCTTTAAATTTGGGTGGCCTGATTTTTTTTTAAGTTCTTTATACATTGGAGATAGTAGATCTTTGTTGGAGGGACCGCTGATGAAAATTTTTTCCCACACTGTGGGTTATCTCTTCACATTGCTAGTGGTTTCTCTTGCTGTGCAGGAGCTTTTTAGTAAGAAGAGATCCCACTTGTTGATTGTGCTAGTTCACGGACATCTGAGGTTTTGTTCATAAAGTCTTTTCCTACACTAATGTCTTCAAGAGTTCAACCTAACCTCTGTTCCAGCTGGTTCAGCGTTTCTGTTTTAATATTTAGATCTTTAATCCATTTAGATTTTAGTTTAGTGCATGGTGAGAGATATAGTTCTATTTTTAGTCTTTAGCAAGTTGAAACTCAATTTTTCCAGCATCATTTATTAAAGAGGCTATCTTTCCTCCAGTGAGGGTGTTTGGCAGTTTTGTCAAAGATGAGGTGGCTGAGTGTATCTGGAGTTGTTTCTGCATCTTCTAATTTGTTCCACTGATCCTCAGGTCTGTTTCTTTGCCAGTATCATACTGTTTTTATCACAGTAGCTTTGTAGCATAGTTTCAGGTTGGGGATTGTGATGCCCCCTGCTATGTCTCTGTTACCTAGAATTGCTGTTGCTTCTTCTTGTACCAAATGAATTTTTGAATGGTTTTCTCAAGGTCCATGAAGTATGCTGCTGGAATTTCAATTGGGATTGCACTGAATCTATATATCAGTTTTGGAAGTATGGCTATTTTCACTATGTTCATTCTTCTTACCCAGGAGCAAGGGGCATCTTTCCATTTTTTGGAATCACCTTCAATCTCTCTTTTCAGAGTGCTATAGTTTTCAGAGAAGAGGTCTTTGATTTCTTTTGTTAGTTTCATTCCTAAGTATTTCAGTTTTTTCGGTGCTTTTGTGAAAGGAATCATTTGTCCTATTTCTCTCTCAGTGCATCTATTGCTCATGTACAGGAAAGCTATTGATTTTTGTGTGTTGTCCTTGTATCCAGCTACTTTACTGAATTTGGTTAAGTCTAGAAGACGTTTGGTGGAGTTCTTGGGGTCTTCTATAGAGTTTCATGGCATCTGAAAATATTGACAATTTGACTTCTTCATTTCCTATCTTTCTATATTTTATTTCTTTCTCTTGTCTAATTCCTGTGGATAAAGTTTCCAAACTATATTGAACAGTAGTGGTGATAGTGCACATCCTTGTCTTGTTCCTAATTTTAGTGTGAAGGATTTCAGTTTTTGACCATTTAGAATGATATTGGCTGTTGTTTTTTCAAAGATGGCTTTTATCAGATTGAGGTAGAGACTGTCTATTCCAGTTTTTTTTTTAGGGTTTTTATCATAAATGTGTGTTGGATTTTGTCAAATGCTTTTTCTGCATCTATTGAGGTGATTCTGTGGTTTCTGTCCTTGGTTCTATTGATATAGTATATTACCTTAATTGATTTGCATATGTTGAACCATCCCTGCATCCCTGGGATGAATCCTACTTAGTCAGGATGTATGATCTTCTTGATGATCATCTGCATTCTACTTGCCAATACATAATTAAGAATTTTTGCATCTATGTGGATTAGTGAGATTGGCCTATATTTCTCTATTATGGTTGGGTCTTTTTCTGCTTTGTGGATCAAGGTATGCTTGCTTCCAGGAATGAATTCAGGAGCATTGCTTCCATATCAATTTCACTGAAGAGTTTCAACAGTAGTGGCAAAAGTCCTCTCTAAATGTCTTCTAGAATTCAGCAGTGAAGCCATGAGGATCCAGGATTTTCTTTGTTGCTAAGTTTTTAAATTTTTAGTCTTCTTCATTCAACTTTAGTAATTCATATGTAACTAGGAATCTGTCCATTTATTCTGTTTTCCATCTTATTAGAATATAGTTTCTCAAAGTAGGTATTGATGGTCCTCTGAATTTTGGCTGGGTCCATTGTAATTTCATTCTTTTCATTCCTAACTGCATGGATTTGGGCCTTTTCTTTCCTTTTTTTGATAAGGTTGGCTAAGGATTTGTCAATTTTGTTTATTCTTTCAAAGAACCAACTCTTGGCTTCATTGATTTTTTTGTATCATTCTCTTAGTCTCCCTTGCATTGATTTGTGCTCTGAACTTTATAATTTCCTCCCTTATATGACGTTTGGGTTTGTCCTGCTCTTCTTTTTCTAGAAGCTTGAGGTTCAGAATCAGGTTGTTTAATTGAGCTCGCTCTATTTTCCTAATATGAATATTCACTGCTATGAATTTCACTAGTAAGACTGCTTTCATTGTGTCCCATAGATTCCGATATGTTGCATTGGCATTGGCATTTAATTGAAGGAACTCTCTGATTTCTTCTTTAATTTCCTCTGAGACCAATTGGTTATTCAGATTTGTGTTGTTCAATTTCCATATGTTTATGAAATTCTTGAGATTTCTTTTTCTATTGATCTCCAATTTCATCGCACTATGGTCTGATAATATACAGGGAATATCTTCAATTCCTTTGCACTTACTTAAACATGTTCTGTGAGTGAGTATGTGGTCTATTTTGGAGAACGGCCTGTGTGCAGCTGAAAAGAATGTGTATTCTGATTTTATGGGTGGAACACTCTGTAAAAATCTGTTAAGTTCATTCACTCCAGAGTTTGAGTGAGTTCCAGTATTTTGTTAGTTGTTTTTTGTCTAATTCATCTATCAGTTCGTGACAGTGGGGTATTGAGGTTCCCCCACTACTACTGTTTTAGTGCTTATTTGATTTTTCATGCCCTTTAGTATATGTTTTATATAGTTGGACAGGCTAGTGTTTGTTGCGAATATATTTATGATTGTCATCTCTTCCTCTTGGATTGTTCCCTTCACAAGGATGTAGTGTCCTCCTTTGTCTCTCTTAATCAGTGTTGGTTTGAAATCCACTTCATCTGCAAAGAGGATAGCTACTCCTGCTTTTTTTCAGGTTCCTATCAAATGGAGTACTGTTTTCCACCCTTTAACTTTTGGTCTATGAGTTTCTTTTTGAATTAATTCTGTTTCTTGTGTGCAGCATATTGTTGGCCCATCTTCCAGTCTATTTCTTTTGTTTGGTGAATTGAGACTGTTAACAATGCTGGTGGTTATGTGATACATATTGACTTATCATTATCATGACTTTTTCTTTTTTATGGATTTTCCCCCTGTGTGTTTCATTTCTTGCTGTGCCTGATGGATTCATTCTGCTGAGCTTTGTGGGGTTGTGGGTCTCATTGTCTTTTCCTAGGACATTGTCTAGAAATTTTGGCGTGTCAGTTTGGTATTCATGATGTTCCTAAGGTGCTCTTTGTCATGAAAGTATCTTACTTTTCCATCAATTTTGAAAGATAGTTTTTCAGGGTACATCAGTCTGGGTTGGAGGTTGTTTTCCTTTAGGGCTTAAAATAGGTCACTCCAAGCTTTTCTTGCCTTGAGGATTTGCATTGAGAAGCCTATTGTGATTCTGCTGGGCTTTCCTTTGTATGTGATTTGTTTCTGTTCTCTCCCTGCTTGTAGAATTTTGTTCTTCTGTTGGGTTTCTGGAATCTTAACTATCTTATGCCTATGTGTAGATTTTTTTTTGATCAAGGCTAGTTGGAGTCCTATATGCCTCACTTATCTGTATGTCAAGTTCTTTTCCCCTGCTTGGGAAGTTTTCTGCCATCACTTCTGTGAACAGTTTTTTTATGTCATCTGAACTCTCTCCTCTTTCTTCATTGACTCCAATCAGTCTTATGTTATTCTTCTTTGCATCATCTAGCAGCTGCTGGATTGATTTCTCATGGTCCCTTACTATTTTGAAGAAACTTTTCTTTTCCTGGTCACTAATTGCAATCTTATCTTCTATATCTGAAATTCTATCCTCACATTGGCTCATTCTGCTGCTTAAATTTTCAGTGGTTTTTAATCTCCTGGAAGTTGGTTTGCATCTTTTTTATGGATTCCATTTGTTTCCTATGTTGGGATTCCATCAGGTTCCTCAGCTCCTCTATTTTTTTATCTGTGTCCTCTCTAGATTTATTAATCATCTCTTGCATGTATGGGCCAAATCTCTACTGTTATCTGTGAAATTATTTCGGAGTTCATTTTTTCCACATCATCTTTTTTTGTCAGTTCAGGTAGTCCAGGTGGTTGAGCACCAGATTCTTTCATCTCCTTTCCCTTTAAGATTGCTTTAGGTGATCTGGAAGTCTGGTTTTGAGGCTTGTTTATATCTTCTCATTTCTACTGGGTGGGGAGAGTCTGTGTGGCTGGAGCGTGTGTGGCTCACCTCCTCAGTGCTGGGGGAGGTCTGCTCCTAGGCACTAGGGGCAGTGCTATGGCCTCACAGACATTTTCTTTGTGATAGATAATTTATCACTTATTAAATCTCTTTCTGTTTGTTTTGGTCAGATTTTCTTTTTTCTTCATAGTCTTGATATGTTCTATCTGTGAAAGGATTTCTCTATTCCTATGATGTCTAATTTGTGGCCATAATAGTTTTATTATCATTTTTTATATTTCTGTTATATCAATTATGCTGTCTACTTTTCCATTTCTAAATTTGCTGGAATCTCTCCATTTTTTCTTAGGTAAAGTTCTACAAATTTCACTTTTTAAAAATTGAGTTTTGTGTATGTATTGTATTTTTTTGTCTGTATTTCATTTATTTCTGATCATATTATTCCTTTTCTTTTACTAACATTAGGCTTAATTTGTCTCCATTTTAAAAAATTTCTTTGAGTAACATTAGATTGTTCACTTGAGATTTCTCTTTGGCTGCAGACATATATTTTCATTAATTGATTTTTAAGTGACTTTTTAAATATCACAAATATTTTGTTATGTTGTGCATTCATTTTTATGTTTTAACTTTTAATTTTACTATTAATTTTGCATTGGCCCGTTGGTTGTTCAGAGGGATATATCTTAAATTTCATGTATATTTGTGATTTAGGTGAAATTCCTTCTGTTGTAGTTACATATCATCACGGTAAAAGCCAACTTGATATTATTTTAATCTTAAATATTTGAAGACACGTTTTTTGCATAACATATGATCTTCTCTGGAAACTTACATGCATTTCAGAAGAATTTCCTTTCTTAAGTTGTCTCACAATATTTATTAGGGTCTCTGTCTTTGGTATATACTGTCTTTGATATATACTTTCTACCTTACAGGAGACAGTTTACAAGTATGCCTTAGGTTTAACTTTTTTTTTAAAAGGGCCTCAAGTTTAATCTAATTGAGTGATTCAGATTTTCTTTGGTCATTTTTGGAAATGCACACAGACACCTATAGTTATCATTTCAAATTTCTAGAAATAGATTTTGCTATTCCCCTTCTTGGTAGGTTCCCAAAATAGCTAAATTTTGGAAACACTCAAATGTCCATCAACTGTTGAATGGATAAAAAGACAATGGAGTATTATTCACCCATAAAGAAGGATAAACTCAAGACATTTCTAGGTAAAGGATGCATCTTAAGAACATACTCAAGTGAAATAAATCAAATGCATATGTGTAAATATCACATTTTCTCTCTAGTGTGAGAAACTGAAAGTGAAAATAAGGACCCAAAAGAATAATAATTATGAAATAGGAAGAAATTGTTCAAAATTATACAGAATGTGAGATACTTTGTCTATACTTAAAATGTTTTATGCAAAAAATGTATAGCATTATTAGGAAATGAGCTGACAGATAGATTAGCAAATGAAAAGATATATATTTTTAAGATTATGATACACAATGTGTTTACTATGGTTATTCCCTAATAATTTTTATGAAAAATTATTTTTCATAGAACAGCTGTTTTATTTTCTTTATTAATATACTTACAATAAATTAAAATTAAAATTAAAAAAAAGTCTCATGTAGATATCACACTCAGTACTTTTTCTCTTTTCAGTGTTTGTGTTGGCCTTATTAGGCCAAATAGATGAGAGTAGCTCAAGTAGCTGCAATATGAAACAGTTACTCCTGATTGCTGTCAGGAAGTACTATTGTAATAGAGCTGTTCATATGGAGAAATTCCTGAGTGAAATCTAATAAAGACAAGTCCTAAAAATTTTGTTCCTCTCTTGGGTTTCTGGAATCCTAACTATTATATGCCTAGGGGTAGATTTTTTTTTGGTCAAGGCTAGTTGGAGTTCTTTATGTCTCACTTATCTGTATGTCACATTCTTTTCCCTTGCTTGAGAAGTTTTCTGCCATCACTTCTGTGAACAGTTTTTTACGTCATCTACACTCTTTCCTGTTTCTTCATTGATTCCAATCAGTCTTATGTTATTCTTCTTTGCATCGTCTAGCAGCTGCTGGATTGATTTCTTGTGGTCCCTTACAATTTTAAAGCAATTTTTCTTTTCCTGGTCACTAATTGCAGTCTTATCTTCTGTATCTGAAATTCTGTCCTAACATTGGTTTATTCTGCTGTGTTGATTTTCAATGGAGTTTTTAATATCCTGGAAATCCATTTGTATCTGTTTCATGGATTCCATTTGTTTCTTATGTTAGGATTCCATCATGTTCCTCAGCTCCTCTATTATTTTTTATCTGTGTCCTCTCTCGATTTATTAATCATGTCTTGCACTATGGGCACAATCTCTGCTGTTATCTGAGAAATTATTTCTGATTTCATTTTTTCTAGATCCTGTTTTGTTACCAGTTCAGGGAGTCCAGGTGGTTGAGTATCAGATTGCTCCATCTCATTTCCCTTTGGGGTTGCTGTAGGTGATCTGGAAGTCTGTTTTTGAGGCTTGTTTACCTGTCTTCTCATTTTCAAGGTGGAGGAGGTGCTGCTGGCACACACATAGGTCACCTCCTCTGCCCTGGGAGAGGTAGAATGGTGGCCAGGGAGCCTCCTCCTGGGTGCTAGGATTGGCTCACCTTGTCTGCCCTGGGAGAGGTGGAATGGTGGCTGGGAGCTTCCTCCTGGGCAGTCAGATTGGCTCATTTCTTCTGCCCTGGGAGTGGTGGAATGGCGGCCATAGAGCCTTCTCCTGGGTGCTGGGATTGGCTCACCTCCTGTGCCCTGTGAGTTGTGGAATGGCAGCCAGGGTGCCCTGAATCTTAATTAATTATTATCTCTTTAATTTCCAGGTTTAGAAGAGATACTAGAACAATATTATTAGATTAACTAAAAGTTAATTTGTGTATTCTTTGCATCTAATCAAAGTAATAATGACCTGCCCACCTATATTTTTTTAATCTGTTTTCTTTTTCTAAGAAAATATTATAATGGGTTATATAATCACAAATATTTACAAAACTTGTTTGCCATTATGAAATATCAGGTCATTATATTTAGATCAGTGAAACAGTTATTTTTCAAAAGCTTTAGGTTACATCCTGTTTAGATCTATGAATACTTCTTTTCATCTTTTCATATTGTGAAATTTAAAAATCTACATAATTACACTTATTACATAATTAGATTTTTCCTTTTCCTACTGCTCTGGAATGAACAGTTAGGGCTTCAACTTGTAGAAAAAAGTCCATTATTATTGAGGAAGAGTGACTTCCTTAGACTTTATGAAAATGGGCTTAAATGACTAGTTTCTCAAATAATTGTTATACTTGCCTACTTTCAGGTCACAATGAAGGAAGACTTTGAGGGAAAGATTACCTGTACTGTAGTGAGTAAACCTAGTGATTTCATCTAAAGTATAATGAGAAATTTATGTTTTCCCCTTTTACAGAATCCGAGTGATTCAGCACTTCTCAAAGATCATTACTCTTACATAACAAAATTCAGATTGAATGGAAGGATTTTCCTTTGCCATACTGAGGTGTGGCAAAAGTATTTATGCTACTCTAGATAAAGTTCATAGAATAGTCAAAGATGCATCCTGTATTTATCCTAAAGAGGCCCGACAAATATGTAAACAATCTACTTAGGTTTCTGGATGAAAATCTGACTAAGTCACTTATGGGTAATCTTTCAGAGACATTTGTCACTGAATAATCTTGCCCCAATTATAGGTGAAGAAATTTCACTTTATCATAAATTATAATTATCTTTACAACATATCATTATCAGAAACTAAGTTGACTTCCATCTGAAATAACAATAAACTATTGAATTATAAGAATTTATGCTATCATATGTCAGCATTCAAAAACAACAAAAAGTATATTTTTTCCTATTGCTTCCTATTACACTTAGCATGGAGAACATAAATGATAGAGTAAATGCTAATACTAATCTCAAAACTTTTCTTAAAAACATACTTAAAATGAATGAAATAATGAGTATTTCATCTGATTTTGCTTGTAGCATCTGGTAAAATCAGTAAATATAGAAATTTATTTAAAGGACTGTCTTTTAGGGAAAACTTATCTAACTGGTTTCTAAGGAACACTGAATAATTCAAATGTTTCTATTACATTTGAAAATAGATTACTCAGTTAAAAGATTCAAGGATTTTACCTGTGGTGTTTGGATAGGAAAATATGGTCCTCCATGTAGGATCCTGATTGCCTAAGGAACAAGGGACTGTTCATCTGTTCAGACTGCTAGTCCTGAACTTTCACTGCATTTGGAAAAGAAAAACTGTAAGCATGCTGTATCCTAGTCATTTGCTTCTGGCTTTCATGTTCTTGTTTAGCTAGGACTTAGTTCTATGTGTGGAGATTTATAAATATTATTTTATTCCAGAAATTATTTGGCAGGCTATACAACTTTAGATTAAAATTTTAATATAAGGGTATGTGAGAAAGTAGATGGAGAGAGAATTTTTCATTTTTGTCTGTTGTGCAAGTGTGTGTGTGTGTGTGTGTGTGTGTGAAAGAGAGATGCTGTCACTAGTAGCTAGGAAATAATTGTGAATAGTTCAGATTTCAGAGTACAGCCTATAAATAAATTCACATACATGATTTTGTCACATGGCTCTTATGAAGGTAGAATAATATAAAGTATATAAATGTCCTCATAAATTATGCAATGCCAATTAAATAGAATTAAATACAAGCTTATAAATTTAATTTATACTA
>NW_004624748.1:22901860-22912623 GCF_000247695.1 Heterocephalus glaber
TTTTTTTTTTTTTTTTTTGATATTAGGGATTGAACTCAGAACCTTCCACTTACAAGGTAAGCGGCTAACTCCCTGGCCATGACGGTATATTTTCGTTTCATTAATTGGTCCTTCCAGCAATTTAGTGAATTATAATACAGGCTGGATTTGAAAACACTTTTTAAATGGAATTTTTTGTTTTTTATTCTTGCTGAATTGGAAGAGACCAACTCATTCATAATGAATTGTTTTATTTAAAATAAATCTCTTACATATTCAGTTTCATGAAATCAGAAGGCATTCAGTAGTATTTTTATCATATCTATGGAAATTTTTGGTAATATACAAATATACTACTTACTCTACTTTGGCAGAATGTAAAAGATAAGGGATCATGGAATATGATTGTAATTATTCATTTGCATTTCTTTAATATCTACATGGCTTTATGTTTTATCATTATATTTTTACTTTATACATTAGTAAGTAAAAGAATTCTTTTGTTTTCATTTAGAAGTGTAAACAACCTCTTACAATGTTTATTTATAATTATGAATTCAATATAGTTTCTGGCAGAAGCTAGATTATATTATATGCATAAATTATATTACTTATTTCATTCCTTATAGAACTCAGTGATCCACTTAATATGATAATTATAACTAGTTTCAGGCAAGAATTTGTCACTCTTTAATGAGTCATGTTTAGCCTTAGAGGAATGTGTAAGTAACAAAGAAATGCCTAAGACTGTCTGCAAAGATATTCACACATAAATTTCAACTTAAAAGGGCTTCTTATTTGGCAATTCCATTTGAATGTTAATATTAGCCCTCTACCACTTCTCAAAGTTTTTGTTAGTTATATACATTACCTTGCACTCATTTCTCAGAGAAAGAGTGACTAAAGTGCTTGTGAGATTTCTCTATCACTCTAAATGTCTCATCTGGCCTAGAGGTCATGCATGTCACATTTATATACCTTTTCTCTGACAGTGAATGCTTGTTTTAGAATTAAATATCTTGCCTCTGTTAATATGATGTAACACAAACATCAACAATAATTAGAGGCTGAGGCTCAAAAACAAATTTATCTTGTCTATGCCTGTTGCCATGCTACATTACTTTTTAATGAGATAATTTTACTAAAGTTAATAATTAGTAGAGCATGCATACTTTTAAGTATCCACAGTGTTTATTTAGATCATTAACAACAGCACATATTCTTTAACAAAACTTTGACTCACAGATAGATATGCGCAGTAGAAGCTTGACAGATTATATATCTTAGTGTTCATCATAAGAAAACTTAGAAGCAGTTTCAATGTTATTTAGAGTGAAAATATGCATTTTAATATAAAAAATTACATGTATATGTTAATGGCAAAAGATTGGCTGTAAGAAAAATTTTAGCTAAATAATTCTTTTTAACATCTGAGACTGCAGGAGCGATGATTCTTATGAGGGAATTTTATTTCCTTTTGGCTGTTCTCCCAGAATCAGCTGCTTTTTTCTACAGCCACAGTCTTCTTCAAGCCACATTCTTCATTCTGAAGTTGTAGACTATTACCAGGAAAAAAGAAGACCCTAACTATATACATGGAACTATCTATGGGGAATTGTCAATGTGCTTGACTAGTTTTTTCAGGATATTGTGTTTCAGTTCTTGTTTTTCTATAAATTTCCCCCTCTTTGAAGTTCTTTAGTTAGTGCCACATTCCCCTGCTGTATATGTGCATGATATAAAGGCACCAGGAAACTGTCATTCTACTATTTGAACAACTGTCTGTCTAACAAGTTTCAAAAATTTACATATTTGTACCAGGGTTCACTCTACATTTGGGGGAGAGATGAAAGATGTGACTGCTCATCATTGCCACTCCTAAAATTTTCTACACTTCCCAAAATGTTGTGCCAATAAGTTGAACATTCATTTATACTTCTTTCATTCACTAGTATTTAAGAATCCAACAATATATTTGGCTATATATAAAGCATTGGAAGATGTTTTTATTTGAATGAAAATCATTGTAGTTTGAAAGTTTAAATTTGAATAATACAAATAAAAACAAAAAAGTAAATATAAGTGGCATGTATTTTCAGTGTAATTGAGATTATATATTTCAATAACTATTCACATTGAATATTTGTAAAGTATGGTCACGCATCAAAAATTATCCTTCTGTTATTACTTCACTTACTATTTTAATTGACAAGTAATTGACTATTTTAATTGAGATTATATAATTAAGAACTATTCACATTGAATATTTTTAAAGTATGGTCATACATCAAAAATTATCCATCTCTTATTACTTCACTTACTATTTATTTTAATTAACAAGTAAAAAGTATATGTATGTATAATGGGTTTTTTATTTATTTATTTATTTTGTATAATGGGTTTTTATATATAATGTTTTTTAATATATGTATTTTTTGTTGAATGCCTAAGTTGAGCTAAGTAACATGTGCATTACCTCACACAGTTATTATTTTTAGTAGCAAGAATACTTAATATTCTCCTACCAATTTTCTTTTTGGTACCAGGGATTGAACTCGGGTCCTTGTGCTTGCGCAGCAGGCAGAGAAACCACTGAGCTAAATCCCTGGCTCTCCTACCAATTTTCAACTGTAATATATACTCACTGTGGTCAACATGATGTACTACAGATGTCCTGAACTTGTTTAGTCTAATTGACATTTTATAACTTTGACCAACATGTTTTTAAATAATAATGCTTAATAAAAATAATGAAATCATAAAGTACTAAAAAATTGACAGATATAATCTTGATTATTGGTGAAGGATACATACTATATTTCACAGAATTTGTATTAGATGTTCTTGGAACTTCAGCATTATTGTTCTATTAATTATTCTTCAGAACTTAACAATATAATTGAAATATTACTTGCTTCAGTGAAAGTGCTCGTTATGAAACAATTCCTTTCATAACTGGACATTTGAAAACTTTACAAAGGAGTCATGTTAAATTTTGTTAAATTCTTGTCTAATATTTTGGTACCTCCAGATATAAAATAATTTGTTGGTGCTATATATCTCTTTTTAAACCTATAAATCACAATTGGACACACTTTTGTTTTTGTTTTCAGTAAAAGTTATTAATCAGAGGTTCTACTTTTACTTAATTCGTAAGCATGTTTGACATTTCCTCCTGAGTAGTTATTCTTTACATTTTTTAAGCAAATTCAGGAGGATTTGGTTTCTGAAAGTTCTTTGTGCTTTGAGACTGACATGTAAATATTTGCTTGAGGCTTATAAAAAATTGAGGATTAGTTTATATTTCTTCATGACGTTATATTCTTTGGTTAAAATTACCTAAATGCAAATGATTCCCATGTATGCATGCACATTGCCATTTCTAAACAAACACACATAAACTCACACACTTAGCTAGCTTTGGAAGTAAATATCTTATAAAATATTTATTAAAAGATTAACAAATCAAAATAAGATAGATGAGACTACATTCTATAGACTTTTCCACAAATATTATAAAGAAATGATGAGATTCATGTTTCAATAAGCTATGAAATTAGTTTTAAAACATAAGAAATCTTCCAGTTGCAAAATGATTCTGGGTTTTGGTTGACATCAATTTGTTTTTAAATTATACATACATATATATTTGAAATATATTATGCACATATACTTGACAAATATATTCCAGAGTGAATAACAATTCTATAAAGTCATTGCTCTCATATTAGTTTTATATTTGTTTAAAATAAAGGTCACACACAAAGTTCATGAGACAATGTTGAATCATTCTTATTTGTTAACCTTGAACAAGTGAAATAATGCTGCTGAATCCTAATTTTTCTTTCCAGGTTTAAAAAATATATACGAATTTATGTCAAAGTACTTTTTAGCCACAAGTTACTAAGTAATTGGGTACTTTGATTGTATTAAAATAATTATTCTGAAAAACTTATGGATATTAAAGTATAACCCAATTCCGTATCAGATTATGCCCTCATAATTCACTGAATATGTTGATTTAAAGCAATAAGATTTGTTAATGAATGAGGAAATTT
The DNA here is from genome assembly GCF_000247695.1 of Heterocephalus glaber. The sequence continues at coordinate 22,905,898 of NW_004624748.1, forward strand.
TGAAGTTCTATAAGAAGGGAAACTGTATAGCAAGAACATTTCAAAAAAGTCTATATTTTATTTTATTGTCAAATATTGTGGTATTTTACAATTCTGGTCTCAAATGATGGATTGAATAGTTCAATTACCTAGTTGCATTTTTTATTCATGAATATTAATGTATGACTCAAAGGCATATAGAATACATATAGTTTAAAACACAAATTTGAAAAAAATTATATTGAATTATTTCCCAAATACCTATTTTCAGGCAATAAAAATTTGTAAATTGAAGCATCAGTAAGAGCACTATTAAGCATGCAATTTATAGATTTTATGTAGTATTCCTGCCTAGTCAAAAAGTCAAGTGTCCATGGAAACCACTCTGCTTTAATACCCCAGATATACTACTTTTTATATTATCTTCATGAGTAAAATAATTCAACCATACTACCACTGGCATATCAGTTTTCTCCAGAAAAACAATAAACTACATTATCTTCATATTAAAGGAAATTCAGGTTCTTCAACCTTTCAACCCTATATGCATAATGAATTTTGTTTTATTCTGAGAATAAACCTTTTTTCTTAACAAAGATCTTCACATTTTTATATATTATACTTTTTGCCATGTTTGCACTTAATATTAAAAATGTTTTGTGTCACCAATTTATCATGTCTTCCTGTGTTCTTAAAGTTGTTACACAGGAAGATGTATGAAATGTCTTTTTCTGGTTTAGGAAGATATGCACTACTTAGTCAAGAACTTCAGGTTTTTAATATGATATGAATTATATTTATGGTTATTATCCAAAATAAAATCTGATGACTTTATTTTACAATCATTAAATGAATGCTTATTATCATCCATTGCTTAAAACAGATAAATTTGGGTAGATTTTATGAATTAATGGTAATGTTCCACTAGAAAACAATGTATTTATATTATATATAGTTACATATTATGCATTTTAATCACTTTGTCTATATCAACTTTTTGCTTTATGAGTATCTATTATACCTGAGTTATAAAATTTACATGATGTTGAATTTGTGTAGCAAAAGACATCTCCATCAATAAGCTGATAACAATTAAGAAATCAAACCAATTAAGGTATATATTACATTTAGGAGGAGGGTTATGGCTAAAAACTTGTAAGTCACACTGCTGGCCCATATGATAATTATATTTTTAATTTTTGAGAAACTTCCTTACAATTTTCCATAATAGACAACCAATTTGCATTCTCACTAGAAATGTACAGGGGTCCCCTTTCTTCTACTTCCCCGCCAACACTTCTTAATTTTCATGTTTTTGAAACTCATTTGGGAAGTGTGCAGTGATATATCACACTGTTATTTTAATTTGCATTTTCTTGATGTTTTATGATATTGAGATTTTTTGGTCTTCTGTTAAGTGTCTGTTTTGCGTCTTTGTGTTTTCTGTGTCTTCTGTTTGTGTCTATTCAAATATTTGGTTCATGTTAAATTGAGTTTTCTGTAGGAGGAAATTTGGGCATCCCTAAATTTACATCTTGAAATTCTAACCTCCAAGAAGATGATAATAGGAGATGGGACCTTTTGCTCATAAGAGTGAGTCCTTTACCCTTATAGAAGACACTCCTAAGAACCACTTTGTACCTTGTACTATATTAGGATAGAGAAAATTAAGCCTTCTCTAGACACTATTTCTGACAAAAGACAGGGCCTTCATGCTGGAATTTTAAACTTATAGCTTATATACAAGGTAATATTTGTTATTTTATTAGAGAAGCTTGAATAGACTAATATAGGATAATTCCTACAATTATTTTGCTATTGAGTTATTTGAGTTCTCTGCATATATTGGATATTAATCCTTTACTAGATAAATTATTGCTTAGACTAGCATTATGGAGCTTGCTTCTTATATTTTGTTTTAGCAGTTTTATTGTTTAAGATCTTGGATTTAAGTCTTCAATTCATTTTGAGTTGATTTTTATGTGTGGTACAAGGTAAGCCTCCAGTTTAATTCTTTTTTCAATAAGGACTACCTAGTTTTCCCACTGAAGAGAAGATTTTTTTTTTTAAGGTTTAAAGGAACGTATATTTGTTATCATACTGTTCTGCAGATCAGAAGACTGAAAGGGGTCCTACTGGGTTAAAATCAAAGTGTTTTGGCAGGCCTCCTAGATTCCGTAGCTTCTAGCTCTCTTCCACCATTGCCAAAATAGCAAGGTTACATCTCTGAATTCTGTTCTTCCGTACTTATATCTGTCTCAAAATCTCTTCTATTTCTCTTTTCTACTTTTAATGACTTGTGATTAAATTCATCAGATTAGGCCCTTCTGGAAAATTGTGGAATTTTCTATTTCAAAACCAGCCCATTAGCAACCTATATTCTCTCTACAAATTTATTTTTGCCTTGTAAGGTAGTAATAAAGTCTCAGATTCTAGGGATTGTGAAAGCAGAAACCTTTGGAAGGCACATTATTTTGCTCACCACATTTATATATAAAATTTGCCTTCACTAAGTTTTGATGCTACTCAAAAAATGGTATTTCCAACTGTCAGGTGAGCAGAGACAGGTACATAAAAAGCTCATGGTTTACAAGGCACAATAAATGCTTTATTTTAGTGTCAACCATCATTTTTGGTTGGGAGCTTTATCTAGTAATTACCTCCAAACCACTGGTGGAATTTCATCACGTGAACTGATAAACTAGGTCAAGTATTTTGTGTAATTTAAGAATGTCATGTCCTGTAGGTCAGGAAAATAACCTCCTTAAACATTTCCCTTATACTCACATTCTGCTCTTAGCTTTAGAGTCATTACTGTGGTGTAAAAAATGGTAGTCAAAGCTGATACAAGGAAAAATGAGCGAAGGACAAAAGAAAGAGCTTCTTTATAAAGTTTAAACAGAAGTCCTATCCCCTGCTTCTTTTCCTAAGGCATGAATATAGACTCAGTACTGTTTCAGAGATGAAGATGTCATCATGACAATATACTAAGTTCTGGCATTGCACTGTTTTAAGTCCTAAAATGAGGTAATTTTTGTGTGCTGTGGAAATTCAAAAAAGTATTTAATGTATATTTTGGCATGAAATGTTAGCAAAGTCTTCCTGAAAAAAACTAAGAATAAAGAAGTCTAATTTATAAAAGTTGTTTTCTCTTGTCTTTCCCCATTAAATTAAAATACCTCCAGAGGGAAAAACTTACCTCACCCACTCACTATAGAATCTCCATGATCAGAACTGTGTATCTATCACCATCACTTTTCAATAAGTGAGTAATGATTAGTAGTAGTTTCATTTACTTCACAATAATTAATTTTATGTTAATTATAATAATTTTGTGTAAAAATATATGACCCATATCACCTCATTTAATCCTTATAAGTTTTAAATTTCATTGACCACAATGACAACTATACAAATTAGAAAAACTCCACTTTATACACATATACCACAAAGCATGTTCAGAGCAGTGCTCTAAGAGTATTAAATATTAACTCACTTAACCCTCACAACAACCCTACAAAGGAGACATTGTTTTTATCTTTATTTTATAGTTGTAGAAGCTAAGGCACAGGGAGAGTGAATGATTTTTTCCTATGTTAAGTGAATAACATTTTCACTTTAACCTCTCTCTTCCCTCATAGGACATCTCATCTACTAGAATATCTCCATGTAGCACAGTCTTCTCATAGCATTCTGATCTCAGGACAGTCACACTTCTCATCATATAGCTATCTAAAAAAAAAGAAAAATACAAAACAGAAGTTTTAATACCCAGATAAATGAGTCCCTCAAATGGTCTGCTCTTGCTTTCAGCCCTCTAATTATTATAGGTCTTTTTCTTCTCCCAATGTTCCAACTGTTTAATTTTTACTAAGAGGAAACTCATGTTCTCAAACTAGTATTTTCTTAATTGTATTGAATATATATATACGTATACAGTTTATTGACTATATAGATATATATGTTTTTCATGTTTATATTTACAAGCATATATAATCAATTTATGTGTATTTCATACTACTTTACTTATTATTTTTATTGCACTCAACAATACATTGTAAAAAACATCCATTTTGCAGTTAATTATTTTTAAAATCTACACAGCATTGGATATCATGGATAAACCATAACATTTTCAAACATAATATTATATAAACATTGGCTTTATTGTACTTCTTAGTATTGTTTGTTTATTAGCACAAATGATGCTACACTTAAAAAAAATTTACTGTTTTTGCTATCATTTATTATCAATAATATCAGAGAAGCTTTTACCTGAAATCCTAAACTAGGAACAATATAACTTGAAACTCTGTCCCATTCATTTGTATCTTAACTTGATAGGATTTTAAAAACTTATTGTTATACATTTGTCTTTATAATGTTTTTATTTAAAAGCATAATTCAGGAGCCTGTCTTTTGTGTTCAGCATTGTATGTTAAGAGTTGCCTGCAATGACTGGCAGGTTCTAATTAGAGAATACATAACTTTGGTAAATTTGGTAAATTTAATTAAGTAATAAAATGTAAATAGGCAATTCTGATTTATAAGGCTAATAGTCATAATGCATAATATAAATTGATGAGCATGATTTAAAAATTGCAGTTTGCAGCAGAGATGAATGATAGATAGTAACTCACATTGGATCTAGAACATTCCAACTGAACATAATTAGAATTCACTATTTTACCTCTGAAATTTTCAAAATGATAATTGGAAGAGAACACAATATGTACAAAATTAAAATAAGCTGAAATAAGAATTGGGAAAACTTTTAAATAATTATTTTGTACCTTGTTGTCTACTATAGAACACTCATAAAATTAAATATTTTCCTATTTTTCTAATGCTTCTCCCAAAGGTTTGCTATAAGCACCTACAGACCATTCTCTAATTCTTGCACATGGCATCCTTCATTTTAAATGCCATGAACAGCATGTCAATTTTTTCTCACATTTGACCTTTTGATTTTTCCTTCTTTTGCCAATAAAATAACATTCTGCTTGTAAAGATCTTAGGTAATTACTATACATTAGATTCACAAGATAATTCTTCAAATAAATCACTTAGTAACCTTAATTATATTCAAGTATTCCTTATTGCATAATATAGTACTTGATTAAATGATCACTGCCTAGAAATCTTTGACAACCATTTTGATATTCTGCTGACCATAGATTATACTTTTATTTCAAACCTGAGATATATTTGAAAAGAGAGCAGTAGCTTGAGAAAAGCTTTAAATAGATTAAAATGTGAAAGTTGACAAAAGGTGTTTATAAATGAGTGAACCTAAAACACTTTTAGTGACATTCTTCACTGAATTCCTCAATGCAATTAGCAGATAATAAACTAATTGTTTATTTTTTGAAAGTATTCTTATTACATTAATGCCATTAAGTACCATGAATATTGCAGAATAAAATGATCATTCATTCATAATGAATCCTAGCCAATGTTGTGAATGATGGGACTCAAGGGAGGAGACTTTCTTTCTTCATATATTCTCTGAAAATAAAATTATGATTTTGATGGAGGAAGGAAAATAATAATTTGACAAAATTTTAGAACTTTCTATATAGTATAGAAACTTTTTTTTCTGCATATATCTTAATTTTTGGTTCCTAGTATATTGCAATGCAGCTTGTTAACTATCTTGGACTTCACTAAAAATTCATATAAAATTCATGTGAGACTAACTAATGAATTTAATATCACATTGAAAAGATCATTCAATATATCAAGGGAATTTACCTTTAAGATGGAAGGATGGTTCAGGATGTACAAATTCATAAATCACATTCACCACATTGACAAGAATAATAATTTCAAATATATGACTATCACATCTGATTTGAAAAAAAATTTGAAATTTAACATTCTTTTATGACAAAAACTCTCAACACTTGTTTAGAAAAAATGTATTTGAACAAAATAAAAGCCAGTTATGAAAAGTTCACAGCTAAGTCTATATTCATCATTAAAAATTGAAGCCACTTCCATTCAAAATACTGTTGAAAATCCTCACCAGAACAATTGGATAAAAGAAGAAATAAGTGGAAGACTGCATTGGTTGAAATGAGAAGACACCTAAACAAGTCTCAAAACCAGACTTCCAGATCACCAAAGGCAACACAAAGGGCCATCAAGATGGAACAATCTAAAACTGAAGCACCTGGACTCGCTGAACAGGCTGTGAAAGGGGATCTGGACAAAATAAAATCAGAAATAGTTTTTCAAAGAAACAACAGAGATTGTGTCCATAGCAAAAACAACATTACTAATAACTCTAAAGCAGACACAGATTTAAAAAAAATAGAGGAACTGAGGAACATGATGCAATTCCAGCATAGGAAACAAATGGAACCCACAAAACAGATGCAAACAGATTTCTAGGGGACTAAAAACTGCATTGAAAGTTTATGCACCAGAATGAGCCACTGTGAGGACAGAATTTCAGATATAGAAGACAGGATTGCAATTAGTGATGAGGAAAAGAAAAAATTCTTAAAAATAGGGGACCATGAAAAATCAATCCTGCAGCTGCTAGACAATGCAAAGAAGAAAAACATAAGACTGATCAGAGTCAACGAAGAAACAGGAGAGAGTGCAGATGACATAAAAAACAAACAAACAAAAAAACTGTTCACAGAAGTGGTGGCAGAAAATTTCCCAAGCAGGAGAAAAGAACTTGACATACACATAAGTGAGGCATGTAGGACTCCAACTAGCCTTGATCAAAAAAAA
>NW_004624748.1:22914593-22937846 GCF_000247695.1 Heterocephalus glaber
CCACATAGATGCAAAAATTCTTAATTATGTATTGGCAAGTAGAATGCAGATGATCATCAAGAAGATCATACATCCTGACTAAGTAGGATTCATCCCAGGGATGCAGGGATGGTTCAACATATGCAAATCAATTAAGGTAATATACTATATCAATAGAACCAAGGACAGAAACCACAGAATCACCTCAATAGATGCAGAAAAAGCATTTGACAAAATCCAACACACATTTATGATAAAAACCCTAAAAAAAAAACTGGAATAGACAGTCTCTACCTCAATCTGATAAAAGCCATCTTTGAAAAAACAACAGCCAATATCATTCTAAATGGTCAAAAACTGAAATCCTTCACACTAAAATTAGGAACAAGACAAGGATGTGCACTATCACCACTACTGTTCAATATAGTTTGGAAACTTTATCCACAGGAATTAGACAAGAGAAAGAAATAAAATATAGAAAGATAGGAAATGAAGAAGTCAAATTGTCAATATTTTCAGATGCCATGAAACTCTATAGAAGACCCCAAGAACTCCACCAAACGTCTTCTAGACTTAACCAAATTCAGTAAAGTAGCTGGATACAAGGACAACACACAAAAATCAATAGCTTTCCTGTACATGAGCAATAGATGCACTGAGAGAGAAATAGGACAAATGACTCCTTTCACAAAAGCACCGAAAAAACTGAAATACTTAGGAATGAAACTAACAAAAGAAATCAAAGACCTCTTCTCTGAAAACTATAGCACTCTGAAAAGAGAGATTGAAGGTGATTCCAAAAAATGGAAAGATGCCCCTTGCTCCTGGGTAAGAAGAATGAACATAGTGAAAATAGCCATACTTCCAAAACTGATATATAGATTCAGTGCAATCCCAATTGAAATTCCAGCAGCATACTTCATGCACCTTGAGAAAACAATCCAAAAATTCATTTGGTACAAGAAGAGACCTAGAATAGCAAAAGCAATTCTAGGCAACAGAGACATGGCAGGGAGTATCACACCTATCAACTTGAAACTATACTTCAAAGCTACTGTGATAAAAACCACATGGTTCTGCCAAAGAGACAGACCTGAAGACCAGTGGAACAGATTAGAAAACACAGAAACAACTCCAGACACAGTCAGCCATCTCATCTTCAACAAAGAAGCCAAACACCCTTACTGGAGGCAAGATAACCTCTTTAATAAATGGTGCTGGAAAAATTGGGTTCCAACTTGCCAAAGATTAAAACTAGACCTATATCTCTCACCATGCACTAAACTAAAATCTAAATGGATTAAAGATCTAAATATTAAAACAGAAACGCTGAACCAGCTGGAACAGAGGTTAGGTAGAACTCTTGAAGATATTGGTGTAGGAAAAGATTTTATGAGCAAAACCTTAGTTGCCTGTGAACTAGCACAAACAATCAACAAGTGGGATCTTTTCTCATTAAAAAGCTTCTGCACAGCAAGACAAACCACGAAAAAGTGTGAAGAGACAACCTGAAATGTGGGGAAAAATTATCACCTGCTGTTCATCAGACAAAGGTCTACTATCTCAAATCTATAAAGAACTTAATAAAATCAGACCTCCCAAATTTAAAGACCTAATCCTAACATGGGCATCTGAAATAAAGACATTTCTCACACAAAGAAGTAGAAATAGCAAATAAACATATGAAAAAATGTTCGACATCTCTGATCATTGGAGAGATGTAAATGAAAACAACATTGACATTTCACCTCACCCCAGAATGAATGGCTGGTATTATGAAATCAATCAATATTAAATTCTGGTGGGGTGGTGGGGAAATAGGAATCCTGCTCCACTGCTGGTGGGAGTGTAGACTTGTGCAACCACTTTTGAAATCAGTATGGAGATACCTCAGAGAAGTAGGGCTGGAAGTCACATTTTGACCCTGTATTCCCCTGCCGGGTATCTTCAGAATTACAGGAATTATACCACAGTGATATATGTGCACCCATGTTCATAGCAGCACAATTTGTAATAGCTAAAACTTGAAAGCAGCCGAATTGTCCATCAACTGGTGACTGGATAAAGAAGATGTGGGGATTATTTATTTAGATGGAGTACTACTCAGTCATAAAAAATGAGAAACTAAAGACACTATAGCTAAATGGATGCACATTGATGTGGTACTCTCAAGTGAAACTAATAGGACACACATGTGTAAATACCTAATAGTTTCTGTTGTTTGAGAAACTGAAAGTGTAAATAAAGACTAAAGGATATAATAGATAATGTGATATAAGAAGGAAAGGGGCAAAGTGGAAGGGGAAACGGAAAGGCTTAGGGAAGGGAAAGAAGGAAATGGAATTAATATGAGAAAATGAAAAAATGGAAACAAAATCTTTTTAAATAGGGAGAGATGGAGGGGTTGATGGGAGGGCAGGTGAATGGGGAAAAAAATAAGAACCAAGAAAGATTTTGTAAAGGTTCCAATTTCCAATGATGAATGTCATTATATTGTATACCTGAAATGTACCAATAAAATTAATTAAAAATAAATATAAAGTAGTGATAAAGTGTTTATACCCAATTTATAGGCTTGTGTTCTACCAATAAATTTCATTAAAATAAAAAAATTAGATTTTGCATTTTACTCAGCTATTTCCCTTCTGGGTATCTTCCCAAAAGAATTAAATGAATCATACCACAGTAATATGTGTGTAACCATGTGTATGGCAGCACAGTTTTTAATAGTTGAAACTTGGAAACAGCCCAATTTCCCTTCAACTGGAGACTGAATAAAGATTTTTTTTTTTATAAAATGGAGTATTACTCATCCATAAAGAATGATAAACTAGAGACATTTATAGCTAAATGAATGCACATTGAGGCCATATTCAAGTGAAATAAATAGAACACACATGTGTAAATACCAAATAATTTCCTCTTGTGAGAAACTGAAAGTTTAAGTAAAGATCAAAATGTATACATATATATAACAGATAATGTGAAGTAGGAAGAAAATCTCCCTAGGAGAAGGGGAAGTGAGATGTGTAGGAGAAAGGAAAGAAGGGAAAGGAATAAATATGGGGAAAGGAATAAATATGAGAAAAGGAAAAAAACAAAACAAAGTCTTTGTAAATAAGGAGGTGTGCAGAGGATGAAGGGAGGGCATGGAATGGGGAAAAATAATAACTAAGATATATTACATAAAGGTACAAATTCCCAATGATAAATGTCATCGTATTGCATACCAAGATTTACAAAAATCTTAGTGAATAAAAAATTAGGATAGAAATATCTAAGCACAGAAAATGTATGTTAAAGTAATCAAGAGAATAAATATTTTAATGGCTAAAAGTGAAATAAAATGTTTGGAAATACATTTGACCAAATGTGTTGAGTCTTTTTACTGAAATCTGTAAAACTTTGATGAAAAAAATTAAAGACCCACATCAATGGAAAAATAATTTATGTTTATGAGTTAGAATGATCAAAATCATTCTAATGATGTACCCAAAATGTAAAATGTATCCAAAATCATCTAAAAATTTCAATGTAATCTTTCATAGAAATGGAAAAAATCCTAAAATTCATAAGGAAAGAATAAAAAAATGTGAAAGCCAAGGCAATTTTGGACAAAAATAACAGCCAGAAATATCACCCTACCTGAGTTCAAAAGTATATTACAAAGGTATAGTGATTAAAACACATGGAACTAGTATAAAATAGATACAAGGCTAATGGAACATAATAGCAAACTCCTCCAAAATCACTCATTAATGATTAATTAGTTTTCACCAAATTTACCAAGAATACACAATGAGAAAAGGATGGTGCCTTCATTAAAGAAAATTTGCAATAGTAGATATCCACATTAAAGGGAGTTAAATTAGACCTTTACCTATACCATATACAAAACAACTCAAAATTAATTAACTCAAAATTAATTAACTCAAAATTAATTAAGACTTCAGCATAATATCTGAGCTACAAAAATACTAAATGAGATTATTGAGGAAAAACTATGACATTTTCAATATAATGTAAAAGCACAGGGAATAATGGAAAATAGATAAATGTGATTGTACTGAACAAAATTTATTCTCCATGCAAAGGGAACAATCTACAGAGTGGGGGAAAACCCAAAGTAAAGGTTCCAAGTTAAACTGAAGGACTAAGTGATAATTACCTGAAGTAATGTATATGTTAACTAGCTTGATTTAGTCATTTCATGTTACACACACATTTCTCAGCATCACATTGTACCTCATAAATAAAAATAAATTCTTAATATTATATAAATATACCTGTTACTTATTAAAAATGTATTATGAAACTTTCACATGTGTCAAGGTTGTTGAAAATATATAAGCTTTTCAAGTGGCTCATTTGATCATGTTTTACATTTGAGTATTTATGAAAGTAAAAGATAAACTATAATTATAAGAAAGTTACTTAAAATTTTCAAGAAAGAAGATTTATTTAAAATGACATTTTTGGAGACTAGAATTTATAGAGATGGTAGTAGCAATTAATTGATCTGGGAGTTAACAACAGTGTGATCTCTTACTTCCCCAAATTGGAAATTACTTTTACTTAGTGATTTCTCCTAAAGAATTATCAATTTTATTGATTTTTTCAAAGAATCACTTTTCATTTTCAATTTAAAATTATTTCTTTTGAATATAACCTATTTCTGATCTATTTGTTATTTCCTTTTTCATATATTCCTCATTTATAGTGTAATATTGACATAACTCTATCATGTAGTGGAAAATAATCTTGCATCTTGTTGAACTTTTAAACTAAACCTGAGAAAATTGTGCTGCTTTATTTCCAAAAGTAGGTTTTAAATGACAATGTGACTTTCAATGCTGTATGATTTTTTCTTTAGTTTTAGTAGGTTGCCCTTGTAATCCAGTCACGAGGCTGTAAGAAAGGTAAGCTATAGCAAAACTGGGTGCCAAATGTGGGTGTTATTCCTGACAAGTATGTCTAGGGCTCCAAGTGACAGGTAACAACTTTTGCCAGGTATGTGAATCAAAGAAATTAGGCACTATTGCAGGTACAGACTTCAAGGATTACAACTAAGCCACATGGATGTTTAAACAGGTTTAAGCCATGTCATTGAATTTATTGGAATCAACGTCCTACAAAAACTAGAGATAATGAGTGCTTATTGTTTTAAACCTTTAAATTTGGGCTTATTTGTTTTGAATGAATAGTTGCCTAATATAGATGGAGTGAATAGTTTATGAAATGTATTTTTTTCTTTGTATCACATGTGATAAGATATTGCTGGTTGATTTATTTAATGTTGATCACTTTTTTTCTCACTCATGCAAAACTGACCCAAGTATATTTCTTTACACTGGATTTTCTCCAGCCTGAGCTACAACACTATATATCCATTAAGTAATGAATATACTCACTTTTACATTTGACAGTTTAAACTTACTAATTCTAAAATCTAAAATTTAGTCAAATATATTTACTCTGAATCACTTTTATTGTACTTTCCCTAGTCATAATAGTCAGAAATATTTATTTTTCTATATTCCTTAATAAAACTAAACTCAGATCCTATTAATTGGATTCCACAACAAAATATATGTAAAGATTTCCTCTCTTCTTTTCATTTCATTGGCAATTGCATGGTATTAGCCCCTCAGCATTTCTTCCTTAAATTTTGCTGTGATTCTAAGTTGCCCTTCTTGTTCTGAGATTGGCTTTATCCCTCCCTTTATTGTTCTGCTCTTTGGAGTCACAAGAATGCTAATGAACGTATTTTATAATGCCACTCCTTTCCATAAAGTTCTTTCTAAATTATTCATTTGCTCAAAAATTTGGAATTATTCCAAAATTCTTTGTATTTAACCAAAATGTTTTTGAACAGTTTTTTTTTTTCTTTCCCGAGTTATTTTTTCTACCTCTAAAGTCTGGCATCTAAATATGTATTTTCAATTATAAAATATACTTCAAGACTGAGGTTAGACTATTTTCTCTAAATTTCAGCAGTTTTTATAATCACTGATTTAAGTATAGTACTTAATTTTAAATTTTTTATATTAAAATATATTCATATATAAATTTCAATGTTGAATAATTTTTAATGTATTTGAGAAATTTAACATGGAATATAATGGAAATTTTATATATTCCTGTTATATAAATTCACTGGGTTTTTTTTTACCTTATTTCAAAGTTAATTAGAAATATCTAGCACAATTTCTCCTCAAGTTGATGATCATGTTTGCATTATTTCAGGCTTCTATTACAAAATGTAGTTATTGGGTTTCTTAGAGAAATTTATTTTTACAGTTCTAAAAGATAGAAATCTAAGCCTAAAGCCCAAGCTGATTTCTGGTGAGAGCTCTATTTCTGCCCTGTGATTGGCCCTCTTGTGGTTATATACTCACATTAATTTTTTCTACCTCTTTGAGAGGAAGAAAGAGTAAGCTTCTGGTGTGTAGGGAACAGGGAAAGGGGACTTTAATAGAACGTATGCATTAAACCCTAGTTTCCTGTGAGCCACAACAGCACAAGGCCAATTAATTAATATATGGACAGAAATGAGACTTAGAGAAGAAGCTGAGCTTTGGGTCAGATCAATGCCGGACTGGGCAGCAAAAACAAAAGACCTGGAACTTGCCACACCTTTAGTACATCAGGAGAAACAAATGTAGCAGATGACTCAGAGGGCAGCAGCAATAATCCTAGAACAATGAGGAACTGTGTAGATGAAGATTTGGTTCCTCCCAGGATGTCTCCAGCTGGTGTGATCCTGCCCTGGAGTATCACAGCATCACCAGACCATTGAGGTCTTAGGAGGCAAAAAAGGAGTTATGTCTTGACATGCCATAGCTGGCCTGTAGGCAGGATAACTAGCCCCTAATCATGATTTATTTGTGAAATGATTTTCCCCCAAATTATATAGAATTGCTCCTGACACTGGTATCTCTTATTTTACAAGGATATTAAATCTTAATTACTTCTGTTGAGCTTCTACCTTTAAATACAGCCACACTGGAAAATTTTCAACATATGAATTTGAGGAGTGTGGGGATGGAACACAAACATTCAATCCAAAATATAGGTTTATGTTTTTAAATGTATGACTGGAAAGCTTTCTAATATTATAAATCTCTTCCTTCTTTGTACATTTGGATTCTTGACTCTAAAGATCTCAGTTTCACTTTTTAATTTTCTTATGGTAAAATTCACTGAACAACTGTGTCATAGTGTGAAGAGACTTTTGCATGGCCCAAAACATCAGAGCATCATTTACTTGATATAGAGGATTTAATGTTGTACTCAAAATATCAGTCTACTTTATGAGTGGTGCTGTACAAAACTACTCATATAATCTTCCATTTATTCTAAAATTGTGTGTTCATTACCTATTGAATAAGTGCAGAGGACTGTAATATTGATTATGCCCAAAGTGGGGCGTGAAGAGTTAACCCCACAATTGGCTTGTTTATAGAAGTGAGCGAGTCCAGCCTACCTGCTGAGGTCAGAATAACTCACACTCAAATTCCATTCCCACAACTAAAACCTTCAGACTAGAAGGACAATGTTCTAATTACAATCATATATTTTGTCTATTCTGTTCCTAATTTGAGAAGGCTTTGTCTTGTTCTTTCTGAGCCTTGTTTACATTAATTTCCATAGAAACCACATGTCACCTTTACCCCAATTGATTGCCAATAAAAGTCAGTGCCTGGGACTGTCCAGGCCTTTGTCAGTTGCACTGGCATTGGTCATCCTGGCACACTGCTTCCTGTCTCTTAGTTCTGTCTCTTAGTGTATTCTTCTTCTCAGCCCTGCATGGCACACTGGCCAGGTGGGTACTGGAACCAGGGGTCTTCAGCAAATAAGCATACATATTGTGCCAAATATTAAAAGTTACATTCTGATGATAAAAAACTAATTCTTTAACTCAGTAGTTAATGATTCTTTTCAGTATTTACAAGTCTAGCCATTTGTCTTTTTATAACCTTCCAAAATCACATATGTTCATTATGATGATTGAATGTTATCATAATTTAAGGTAAGTTAGTTTTCATCTTAATTAGTTTTCTCATCGATGAGACAAAATATCCAACCTCCAAAGTTAAAGGAGGAAAGTTGTATTTGTCTTTCAGTTGGTAGAAGTTTTAGTCCATAGTTGACTGGCTCCAAGGCAGGGTGGAGTGGAAAAGGAGCATGGCAGAGGAAAAACTGTTCATGGCAGAGCAGGGCAGGTAGAAGGCAAGAAGCAACCCACTGACAAGCAACAAGCAACAACAGTAGCCCTTTTATTGTCCCTTATATTTTACCCAGGTTACCCGCCCTTGGGGCAGCTAGAACTTATACCCAGAATGATGTACCCTTCATTTTACCCAGAACAATGCCACAGCAATCAGAGGACTAATTTAGTAATCACATGCTCTTAATCTCAACAGCACACACCTTAGATCCAGCCACCTCTGAAAAGTCCCACATATGACCTCATAAGGCTTTGGGCAGACATTTAGATATAACCCTTAAAGTTCCACCCTTGTCCTTCCAAAGACTCATGTCCATCCCTTTAGGCAAAAGGCATTTAGTCCATCTCTAAAGGAGTTGCCAAAATTCTAATAATTTCAATATTACTTAAAATTCCAAGTCTAAAGTCTTCTCTGACATTTAAGGCAAACTCAGCTGGGAGCACTTCCAACATGTGTATCAATCATTCAGTTTTCATGTAAGGTATACAAATATATAAGAATTTACAAGGTTGGTTTACAGTGGCCACCCATAGAGACAGGTGTGGAAGTGTGTAAAACATCTGTCTGTGCACTGGGGATCCATAGGATCCAGGTGAAGCCCTGGAGCTATGTTTTATGTCCCCTTTGAGTCCATATAAGGAGGCTGAAGGGTTTGTGAGGGAAAGCTGAAGAGTGCACTCAAAGACAAAAGGTCAGTGCTGGAATCTAGAGTCTAGGTTGGAAGCCAGGAGATGTCATCCAAGGTGAAAGTAAAGACTGAAGCTCCTCCAAAGAAAATAGAAGCAATCCTTCCTTCTTTGTTTCTCTTCTTATACCATTCATTCTGATGATAATCCTACCTGTGGTGGGTCTTCTGCACTTAGAGCTAGGCTGAGCCAATTTAGTTGTGGCATTACCTACTGAAGTTGACACAATCAACCATCACAGTCTTGAACTAAAAGTTAATATTAATATCCCATGGCATTTTACTTTTTAAAGTAAATTACCTTCATCAGCAAATAAAATAGTAATTTTTAAAAGGTAGTACTTAAGCCCACTATTTGCTGTAAAATATAACTAATATGACACTGTACATTTTTTCATATATCATGATAAATCCAGTTGAGGTGATTTAACTTTTTAAACATTTTCCTGGAAAGTTAACGAAGTGAGTTAAAACTTATTTTCTTCATTTAAATTTTAAAAATTCTAGATAGTTTATAGACTAGCTTAATAAACTGTGCTGTTGTCTTCAGAAGCAACTGGTGAATAGGATTTCATCCATTGTTTGATGTATTTGTGCATCAAAAAAAGCATATGTTATCATAAGCAATCCTTGTATTCTTGTCTTTGAGGTCAGTTTGGCTCTTTTACTTCTTCACTGATTAAAACATAGAACATTATTGCCAATTCACTACCATAACAAAATGAACTTCACTTAATTTCACATGATTTCTTTTTGCCTCTTGGTTTGAGTAATTCCTTAATAAGAAAACTATTACATGACCCAAACACTCTAATAAAATTTATGGATCAAATATACAGCTTTAATCATGCATATCTTTTCTAATATTGAGAAGGAAATCTGAAAAAAATGTTTAAAATTCAAGTGGGTTGAAACCAACTTGTGATTTTCAGTTATTGGCCACTTAAAATAATAATAATTTTACATTGTTAGATTGAAGTAAGACCCTAATAGATTTTTAATAAATCTTTTCTGAATAAATTATAAATAATTTACTTTGTAACTATATCTATCTATCAATCTATCCATGTTTCAATTTAAATCACTTGAATGACCATGTTTTGACTGGTAGCAAATTGCAGACACATTTCATCAAATGATTTCTTTAAAAAAATTACTGGAAAGCTAAGTTAATTAAAATAGCATGAGATTGACATGAAAATAGTTATACAGACCAATGAAACAGAGTAGATCTAGGTATAGTCATACATATTCACAACCAAATGACTTCTACAAAGAAGCCCACAATACACAATGAAGAAAGCAGTTTTATCGTTTTTTAAAATATTGGTACAAAAACTGGGCATCCATACCAGGATAAAAATGGTTACTAATCTCTCATTAATTCCAAATATCAGTGCAAAATGAGTTAAATACTTAAAGCTAAGATCCAAAACCATGAAACTACTAGAAGAAAATCTAGGGGAAACACTAAAAGGCATTGACTTGATCAAATATTTTTGGAAATAACATAGATGACAAGCAAAAGTTAAAAAAATACAATTACATCAAGTTAAAAAGTTCCTATGTAGCAACGTGAATAATCAGCAGAGCTAAGAGTCAATCTTCAGAATGGGAGAAAATATTAATGAACTGTAAATTTCACAAGGAGTTAAATAGATTTATACAGAACTTAACTAATAGCAATGAAACCAATTATTATAAAATGGGCTAAAACTAACAACAAACCAACAGATGTATAAAAAAATGCTCAACCTCACTAGTGACCGAGGATATGCAAATTAAAACTGCAAGGAGATACTATCTTACTCAGTTGAAATGGATATTATGAAGAAGACAGAAAAAAAAAAAGGAAAAAAAATGCAAAGATGCAAAGAAAGGGGGATGCATATATATTGTTAGTGGGAATGAAAATTAGTAAGTACAGCCTTTATGGAAAACAATCCACGATAAAGTTTATTCATAAAACTAAAAATATTGCAGCCATATGATTCAGCAGTCACACTACTGGTTATATATCCAAAGAAACTAAAATCAACTTGTCAAAGAGGCATCTCAGTCCCTTGTTTATTGCAGCACTATTCACAGTAACCAGGATAAGCAATAAACCCAAAAGTCTGTTAGAAGATGAATGCATAAAGAAAATATTATATATATACATACATATATATATATACACACACACACACACACACACACACACACATACATACACACAATGGGATACTATGGAGCAAAGTGTGAAATCCTGTCATTTGTGAAAAAATGGATGGATGTAGTAGACATAATATTAAGTCAAGTAAGTCAGGCATGTTTTCCCACATATATGAAATCTAAAAATCTTTGATCTCATGAGCTTGAGAGTACTAATTACACTCTAGGAGAGTAAAGAGAAAAGGTAGAGGTTTGTTAAAAGGTATGGAAGGTGTAATAAGAAAATATGGTAAATAACTTACACTTAAAAATTATCATAGTAAAACACATTACTATTAATCCTCCAAATACTCCTGCTCACTTCAAACACCCTTATACCATAGTTCTTGCTACTTTCTGAAGCAATTCTGGAAGTACTCTTTGAGGCCTTTAATTGTGTTCTGATGGCTGCCTTGAACTTTTGAATCAAGTCAAAACACTTACTTCTACCATGATTTTGACTGTGGGAGAGCCAGAA
Source organism: Heterocephalus glaber (assembly GCF_000247695.1). Next base: position 22,926,160 of record NW_004624748.1, read on the forward strand.
GTTACGTAAGGCAACATGCAGTGAATGAGGTGGATGAGGACACATGGTAATATTATTTACAAACCTGTCCTTCCATTGAAATCTAATGGGCACCAAAATTCCCTGAATTTTTTGTGGCATCTCCTTAACATACTCCTGAAAGAGGACTTCTAGAATTGCTTCAGAAAGTGCCAAGAACAGTGGGATGTATGTTGAAAACAAGGGGAAGAATTTTGATGGGAGATTAATGGTAATGTGTCTTTTACTATAATATTTTTTGAATTAAACATTCACTTATATTGTGATCACACATTATAAATTATATCCTTAAAAGAAATGAATATGATATAATAAGTTGAATGTAGTTTATAGTAAGTAATGCTTCGTGAATCTCAAAATAGCTAGAAAAGAAGATTTTTGAATGTATTCATCACATACATGTAATCATTTCCTTGATTTGATAATTAACCCAAGTGTAAATATATCAAAAAATTAAATTGTGATTCATAAATATGTACAATTATAGTCAATCAAAAAGTTTTTAAACTCTAAAAACCTAAAGATTCCTGAAGGGTAAATGAGTAAATCTTAAGAATAGATGATATATTTAACGGGGAAACAATATAGTGATTAAATGTTTGTGTTGCTAAGCTTTACAAAATACTGATGATAAAGTTTTCATTCAAACTCAGTGTGTTCTTTTGCTATCTTCTCTTAAGTTTATGTCTATTGTAAAATAGCTTTCATACTCTTTGCTTTCTTTTCAGGGAAAAATACAAAACAACATACATATTGCGCTAAAATGTATAGTTGAAATTTCGGAAATTCTCAGGGAAAAAACAGTGTTTTCATTCTTGAAGTAACCTAATCTCTCAGCAACACTAAAAAAATTTTATTCAGAAAATGTTTATCACATTCTACATCTCCTTCAGTGCTTTTAGTTCATAGAAAATTTGGTAACGTCAACTACTAGATGTATATTTAAAAAGTTATTATTTTTAAATTTTCTCCTGTTCACTGTATAATATCACTGGTCACTAGAAGGTTCTATTTGATAAAATTTGCTTTCTTTTCATGAAAACATTAACTCTTCTTCACTGTATTAAAAAATATTTTAAATATGATTGTTGGATTAAATTAATCTTTTAGATTTATAGTTTATATATTTATATACAATATTTGTATTTGTATTTTGTATACTTTATATTACTTTTGAGTGCTCTTTAACTTGCCAAAAGCGATATTGTACTTCTTAAAATTTGATCAAGAAATGTGAACAGCTGTTAACATTACTTTGTATAACTAGTCCAGCTTCAATAATATGCAAAGTGTTCCATGGCACATATTAATTACACATTATTTACATACTCTGCTATTGAACACCTAGATTGTTTTCAATTTCCCATTATATAAAACAGTGTAACAATTTGTGTTCCATTTGAGACATACACAAGCATTTCAGAGGATATTTTCCTTAGGCAAGAGATTGCTGTATTATTGGATGTAGAAGTGATTACTTTGCTAAATCACTTCTAGATAGTATTTTGTAGTATGAAGTGTTCCTATTTTCTCAACTCTAATCTAGTAATTGACATTATCAATTTTCATATTTTTACTAATGTCTTGAGTAGAATCTGGTATCTGTATGTTAGGTTTAATGTTTATTTCTTTTATTATTGAAGATGATTACCTTTTTTAAAAATTAAGTTTGTTCTTTTTTAAATTATGTTTCCCATATAAATAATAATTACATTCATTGTGATGAGTTGATACTTGCAAATAAAATATCTTAATTCTTTTTACTTCTCCTTTGGCTCCTTTCCCTACCCCATCCCTCCATCTATTTGTCTTCTCAGTTTCAAAAGATCTACATCTCTATTTTCAGACTACCTTTTAAATTATTCATATGAGGCATTCTTTCTCTGGATAAACTGTTTAAATCTCTTTCATATTTTTTCCAGTTTCCTTTTTTGTTCTTGAATGTAGTATTCCACAATATACATAGATTTCTGCATATTGGTAGTTTTGAATATTGCCAATAACTTTGCTCAATCTTTCAACTGTTGGTCTCCTTCACTGACCACATTATAATATAATAAAATTAAACATATTTAAATTTTATTAGTTTTACATTTCGGATATTGTTTTGAGGATTACTTCTTGCCTTTAGGCCATAAATAATTCTCCAGAATGTTTCCATGATATTTATAGTTTCATTTTTCACTTTTGTCTTTTATCTATCTGGAGATATAAGGTCAAATTTTTTATGAGAACAAATTTTCTAAACAGAAAAAAGTGATTAAACAGATCATTTGTGTCTACTTAAGATACAATTTGTACTGCATATCATCTTTTCTTGAATGTAAGATTTTCTCTGAGCTCTTTGTTCTTTTTTCATATTCTATTTGTCTATCCCCATGTCAGTACCACATTTTTAAATTATAATGTATTTATGTATTGAATATATTATAAAGCATTAAATAAAACAATATATGCTATACAATACTTTGCTTTTATTTTTAAAATTTTAAATTCATTTTTATTGCTCATAAATTTGTTATAAAACGTAAAAATATAACTCTGAACAAACCATAAGTGTAGTCTACAATGAGTTTTCACAAACTGAAAGCACACACATAACCAGCAAAATTACCTTAATCCTAGTCCTCAAAGTGACTCTTTTTTAGTCATTACATGGTCATTAATTTCAAAATATGTGTAACATCCTAGCTTCTAAATGATAGATTAATTTTCCATGTTTTTAAACTTTATAAAATTTGAGTCATACCCTCTATACACTTCTGTGCCTAATTTTTCAAAGTAGTGCTTTTGACATTCATCCAGTATTGATGAAGATAGTAAAAATTTCCTCATTCTCATTATTATACAGTATTCCATTGTGTAAGTATATTATGTTCATTCATTATATTGATGTGCATTCAGATAGTTTCTATTTTGACAAACATCAACAATGTTACCACAAATCTCTTCATATATATGAGCTTTTTTGGACTATACCTATATATTTTTGCTGAATAACAATTTAGGCATGGAGTTATTGGCCAGAGTTTATGCATGCTACAGTAGGTTCTGTTGTACCATTTTATAACAATTTATAGCTGTACCAGGAAGCAGTTATTTGCCCTCATAGTTATTAACACCTGGTATTTTCTCCCTGAATGGTACACCAGTTATCTCATTGTAGTATTAGTAATATCCTTATCACCAGCAATATAAAATATATTTCTATGTATTTAATTATTATTTGGATATTCTCTTTTTCTGATGTGCATTTTCTAGGACTTAATTTAGGGTCAGCTTGTTGGTTCCATTTCTTTGGTATTGATTTTAATTTTTCTTACATTTATATTATTATTTTTTTCCTTTACTAGCTTTCCTTTTCATTACCTTAATAGTATTTCCTGAAGAATAGAAATTCCTAATTTTGATATAGAAAAAGGAATCAAAAGTCAGAAAAGAGTGATTTCACTAAAGATGTTACATCATCAATAGTAACAAAATATTTGTGGATTTGGTACAATGAGTACACTTGTCATTGATATAGACATTGTTAACTGCTATTTCAATGATGATTGTATCAATTTACATGGAGGTTAGTAAAAGATTCATGTTATATCTCTGATCAAAGTGAGAAAAATTAAAACTGTTTCTGTAAGAATTTGGTTTTTTTAGGGCTGGGGATTTAGCTCAGGGGCTCTGTTGCCTACCTCACAAAAGCAAGGTCCCAAGTTCGATCCCCGGTACCCACCTCCCCAAAACAGAATTTGTTTTTCTAAATTTTTATTTAATACTTTGAAGAAGTTCAAAAACAATTTTATATCACAATGTTTTTCTTTTCCTTTAAACAGGTGAGACTGCAAATTGAGCATAGATTAAATTTAACATTTGATTCATACTTCTCTTGACCTGTCTTAAGTGAGCTTTATGTCTGAAGCAGGTTTACATAATTTTTAAACCCTTCCTTCCTCCCTCCCTCCCAGCGAATAGGTAATCATCAAAGGATAAGAAGGCTAATAATTGTTGTTGAATGCCATCATTATTTTCTTGGTGTGTTTGTGCTATATACTCTAGGTAAAAATCATATTTCTACATTGGAATCTATTGAGTTCATTATCATCTCTTTGGTAAAATGTTTTTTACTATTTCAGTGTTAACTCAAATTATCTTCATATTTTAGTGGGATGTAATGTAAATGAAACAATTTAAGATACTTGAATAGCTATGAATTCAAATTTTCCTTTTTGCGACGGAAACTGAAGTCTTCCTTTTCCAATGCGTATGTATCTAACATGGCTTGTTAAATTTGGAAGATGAGTAAGAATTTTTATATTCTAGAATATACTTACGGAATCTCCCTGTACAAAAATAGAGGTTTATAACACTTATAATATTAGAAAAGAAGTAAGAACTATGTAGAAAATAAATCTGATAATTGCATGTTGCATAAATTTTACAAAAGCCAGAAAACATGAATTATTGAGCCATAATTTAATCATTGTGTCATAGTGAGTATATAAAAATAAAACATACTTTCATGTTTTATGATACCCCTAGGATTCCATGATGGATATATAGTTCCATAATTTAGAGAACTCTGTTACTTAGTCCACTTTTAATTTTATTGTACATATAATGACATTATATTATAATAAAAAGTGTTCTCAAATTCAGGTAGGGAAAAGCAATGTGTCATAATTCTTGTATGAGGGAATGAAAAGTAGAGCTTAGTAGATTAATCACTAAACCAAAAATACTACAAGAACAATAAAATATATTCCCTTACTTTATGGTAGCAGAACTAAGGAGTAACATTTTTCTCCTATAATATAAATTCTTAAGACCATACTGAAAGAGATAGAAGTAAAAGTGAACTGTTTCATGCCTTTTGATGAACATATAATGAAGTTGCAAGGAGTGAAGTCGAGTATATAAATTATTTCAACAGGCAGGGATATTTTTAGTGCTAATAATCACATTATGTGAACTGAATATTTATGGTAAGAAGTTTTCTGATTCAACCTTTTTATTAGAAATACTTTTTGAAATATCTGTTATTTTAAATTAGTTTAAAAATGTGTCAAATACATTATTTTGATAACATTACCAGAATTTATCATCTAGCTAATATTTACTAAAAATTGCAAAGATTTTTACTGATTTGATTGCAATTTAATCTAATGGTGTATGTAGTAAATCAATGATTTTATTAAAAATAATCCCAAAATTATAAACTGAATCTGTAATTTATCACTGACATTCTGACTACATATTTTTTTTTTTTTTTTTGGTGCCAGGGATTGAACTCAGTACCTTGAGCTGACTACATATTTTAAAGGAATTAAATTAGCAAAAATAAAGTGTTTTAAAATATATGATTAATCATATTTATATTACTGTACTAGCCTGGTGGCCTTGTATACAACATTTAAAGATGGTACGGGTTAAAACTAAATGCTTCTTCAGTTTATATTCAGGACCCATTAACCGACAAAAGGATAGAAAACTTGCTTTTGCCATGGGTTTATTTAAAATAGTTTTAAAACAATATAGCAAGTCAAATTGATGATATCATATCCATCTATCAATAATATGAGGAAAATATCATCTTTTCAAAATATATTTTAAGTGACTTGAAATTAAAATATCATAATTAGTGTTTGACATACTAGGAGTTTATTTTTAAGGAAATAATTGGTTTGTTGTAATCATGGATTATTTTTCAGGAGAAATTGGTTTTAAGTGATTAAGTATAATAAAATATCTAAATATTAAATGTTATGAAGTGGTTAACAATAGATCTAATGGTAATATATTTGCTTCCTTCATAAGTACTATATATTTGCAAGTAAAAATCATCAGGCCAAAATTTATTCCAGTTGATGTCATATTCCTTCATGAAAGAACAAGGCTATATTTAATAATCTGATGAAAATCAGTTCATATCCATTCCCAGCTCTATGACTTTGCTGATTTTTCTATTTGTTAGGTGTTGCTAAGAGTCTTGAGATTTATTTGGTGGAGATTCCAGTATCTATCTAGCTATATAGTTCTCTACTTATTTATCTATAATTTTAATTTTTATGATCAGAGGCCATCTCAAGAAAGGAGTGTTAATGGTGATGTGTTCCTTATGCTCTAATATGTTTTAGGTTGTTAAAATCTCTTGGACAGGTACAGGTCTGAGAAGAAACGGTGAGAATAAAATAGAAGAGAGTCACAAGAACATTTCTACCACATTTCTGTAATTTTTATCTCTTTCATTAGTAAGAACCAAGGTACAGCAAAACCATGTATGACACTTTTATATAATGATATTCTGTGGGCAGTTTGATAAAAATATCATGCACAAATACAGAGTAAAAACAGTTGCATTTGACCCTAGAAAGTATAATTTAGTATTTTATATTTCAAGGAAAATGATTTTACTTATACATTAAAGGGTGAATTTTTTTTAAAGTGGGAAAAAAACAAGCCCAAAATGATGAAATCATCAAATAAGCCATAATTGTTAATTATGCAGAGTATTGTGCTGAGAAGTAGGGTTGTTGTAAATGGTTTGTAAACTGGCTTGTATATGTAAATCCAACCTATGTTTAGCATTTAGGCCAGTAGAAAACAAAAAATTGGGTAGGAGTAAAGGCCTGGGAGGTCTCATTTTCATAGTTTTCATTTAGTGTAAAGTAAGTAAAAATTGAAAACAAATTTTCAAAGATGAGCTAAAATTTACATTTGAAAAACCTTTGTTTCTGCTTACAGAAATGATTATATGATTTTTTCTAAAATATAAGATTCTAGAACTAATTCTCTATAATAAATATAACCTCATTTTTATTAAAAATCAACCTGAGGGTATAGATTTAATTGATTAGATACTATAAAGTCAGCATCATAATATTTTTAATTTGTCCTAAGAAGACCATAATATCAAATTAATTACCCAGAAGAACCAAGTATTTATATGAAGGCCAGCAGCACAGTGATTATTCTCAGAAATTCATCTCTAACTCTAGAAAGATGCCTACTTGAAGTAAAGTAGAAAGGATGGGAAAGAATGAAGTTTTTTTGAAAATTAGTAAGCTAAAATGTATAGAGTCATATACAAAAATCCTCATGTACATGACTGGAAACTGTTCTAATTCTTTTTCTGTTGCCTTGGGTAAAGGACATTCCTGGCTTGAAACTATTTAATACTGGGATCAGTTCAAAAATGTGTGGTTTATCTTTACTCTGAACTTCAATAACAATTCGTGAATATTATTTTAAAGTGTTTTGCTACTGTCATTCTGTGTTTTAATGTTTTTTGGAACACTTCACTGATCCACGTAGATTGACACACATGTATCTATTACCATTTCCTTTCTTTATGAAGAACTCCCTGCACCATTTCATGTCCTGCCCTGACAGTGATCTCTTTCCCCCAGTTTTGTCTTTAAAACTTTTCTTTTCACTTTTGAAATTTTTACTGAATATAGATTTTTTTGTTTGATAGTTCTCTTTTGCTTTTTTCCTATTTTACACTTTTATCTTGGTTGTATGAATTTAAACAATTCATCAAATTCAAATGTTTGATAAATGTCTTAAAACAGTGCTGATAAGTATGAAATATTTTCTTTCCTCTGTTTACATTTAAAATTTATATGATTTTGGCAATTTAAATATGATATGCCTCCATTTATTTTTCTTTATATTTGTGTGTCATAAATGTGGCTCAGTTTCTTGTATTTATAACTTTAGAGTATACTTTACTAAGAAAATATTTGGGCATTTGGTTCTTCACAGTTTTTATGTTTCCTCAGCCAACCCATTTCTTCTAAATATTGCTTGATATTATCCTCTACATGTCTGATGATCAGTTTAGTTTTAAATTTTTTCACTCAGATATATCTTTTATAAAATTATAAATCTATATTACTCCTGTGAATATATAAAATCATTCAATTATCAAATATTTTTAAAATAAAACTTTAGTATTAAAATTTTTAACTTAAATTCAAAACATTTAGGGAAATGAATAACTGAGATAAACAAGTAAATATAGGCTTGAGCAGAAAAAAATGTGAAGGGAGATAAAATTTTTAAATTTTTCAGTAAAATGGATATGAGGTCTATGCATAGTAGTTTCTGAACTAAGATAAGAAAAGGGGAACATAAAAAACTATAATATATGAAAAAAATTGTTTGTTCTTTAAGAAGCAGTCTTTTCCTGCTATTGGCAGTTTACACTGTTTCATCTCTCTAACTTAATGTAAAGAGTTCTATATTTAGACAAAAGTACTTTTGAACTTTCAAAAATTATATGTAACATAACTTCTAAGTGAAAACATTACAAGTTTAAGGTTACTTTAGGAGAATAATACTTATATTGGCTTCATTCTTTTTAACTAAACTGAAACGACAGGTCTACAAGACCAAAGTCTGTAAGAATTTGAAAAAAAAAGATTATGACCCAGTTATATTAAATGTAGTCAAATTTTTAATAACATGAGAGGGTAAAGATTTTTTCAGCCATTTAGCAATTCTGAAAATACACTTTTGTGGCACCTTTCTGTAACTATGGCTACCTCATGTTCCTGAAAACCAGGCTAAACAAATGGAGCTAAAGAAATTTTCTGTTATGGAAAACACTGAAAGGGCTGGGTGCTCTCTAATTTTTAAATATAAAAATGAGCATAAAGGTAAAAATATTCCAAAGAATTAGTTGAATTAAATGTCATTTTTCTCTTCATCCACAGTATATTCTTTCATTCAGTTGAACATAAAATGTAACTTGTTTTGCCAAGCAATATTCTAGTTAGTGATTCTGTGGCAGACAAGGCAAATACATTCCAATCTCTACTGAAGCTTGAATTCTACTGAGTGGTTAAAACTTCAAGTGAACTAGCAGATAATTAGTGACATCCATGAAAAAGAAAATGGAATCCTTTAAATTGTACATTTAGAGTCAGATAAAGTTAGGTGAAAGGGTAAAATGAAAATACATCAAGTCTACTATTTGGTATAAGCTGAGCTATATTTTATAACAAACAGTCCTAGCATACCAGTATTCAGCAATACCAAAGCTCATTTCTCATTCATGTTTTCTGCCTCACTAGGGTCAGTGGAGTTTGTACTGGATACAGTCTCACAGGGACCTACATTGATGGATGCTGAAATATCTCATAGAGATGCACTGTCTGGAACATGTAGCTTTTTAAAAAAGAGAAAGACTAGAGAATGGGATTTGGACTTTTCACTGCCTGAACATGGAAGTGTTCTAGCATATTTTATTTTGGCTAGAACCTATTATAGTTTCCTAATTAAAAGAACTTTGGTAATATAATGGAGCAATTAGAAAGTTTGGTAAGCATCACTGTAACTGATCCACCAGGAGAATGTGGTGTCCCAGGAATAAAGACAAGAAATTTTTGAAGAACATGAAGGGATTCACCTTTTCGAGCTTTTACCAATAAATGGACGCAAATGAACTCCATATGACAATATGGAAGTCATTGTCAGAATGACATACTTAGCTTATTGTAAACCAGGAAAATTGGATGGTACAGAGAGATATTTAATAAAGTTAACTAGCCCAACAAGTTTAAACCAAGTCTGCTGTCCCTATGAAAACTGAGAACTATGGTAATGTTGGCTATCAATGTCAGGAAAGAGCAGTTTCAACAAAAATGACAAGACCAAAGACTTTTTAAAGTAGATTTAAAGATAGGAAATGTAATAGAAGAAATATGAGTATATGAAACCTGCCTGATAAAGATATCAAATATCCTTTGATATCCTGATGAGGATATCAAAGAACCACAAAGCGGATATGGAATTATAGTTTTATATTGTTTGAGTTTTGTACTCATGGACATCCTAGAGAATGTTATATTCTAAACTGAATGATGGACTTGAAAAATATTTCCATGATGACAATAGATTTGAATGAGATATAATAAGCATCTCATTTGTCACCTGAGCTCCAGGTGGGACTAGAATAAAGAGAGGGTGACATGTGTTTGATAGAAGAAATATTACCTCCATTATAGGAAATAAGGGAGGGAGCAAAAGTTGAAATCAAGGTATGTCCATACATTCTTTAAGTTGCTGATTAAGAGATTTTCAAAAGTTGCTCCATTTTCTCAATAGAAGAGAAGCCAAAATTCTTTATGGTCAAGATTACAGAAACAGAAATATTACTAAAGACTAATCAATGCGTTAGAAAGTCAGTTATATAGTTATTTTGCTATGTAAGATAATACCTCAGTTCCTGTAGACACTGCTTTTAAATGTGTTCTAGATCTTATGCCTTCATTATTTTCTTCTGTGTACATTTAGATTGTTTACTTCTGGAAACAAAATCATATTTGCATTTTTTAATGTATTCGAGTCAGTTAACCAATTTAGGAGAGCATTATACTTCTCAGCCATTATGTCTCCACTGGAGTGATTTTTAAGAATGTTATCCTGTTCCACTGCCATTTTTTCCACTTGTCCCTTTTGTGGGATATAAAATAATGATGATGACCCTTGATAACAGTGATTCTTATTGTAATGCCCTTTAATTTAGATTAGTCATCTGTTTTTTTGCCAGACTCTTAAGAATATAGGAAAACATTCACCATATAGCTTCTTGAACCCAAAAGAGTAGTGTTTTAATGATTTACTCTTCAACTCAAATACAAATGTCCTTTGTTACAGGACTTATATATCAATGAGTTTCCTGGAACAGGATGAGTTTCATAATTAGGTGGGACATACTAGATTCCAAGTATTTCCTTGGAAGGGGAATGAAAGATGTTGCTTTGTTGAGTCTATCAAAATATTATCATTAATAACCTAATTTTCAGAAACAGGTACATTTTAGCAAAAAGTTAGAAAGTATTCTAAGTCATTCTTTTAGACACTTTTAAAAATAGATATCTTTAATTATTGAAATCTCCCCATATTTTTCTTTGTTTTGGAAACTAGACCCAAACAATGTTTTCTCCAAAAGTATAATACAGAGATTTACACGGAGTTCACAAGATCTTCTTACATTTAAAACATTTTAGCCATATGTCATATGTTTGCCTCTGTCTCCTTCTATTATCAGAAGAAAATAATTTTAAATTTTTGTTCATGTACTTCTGATAATAGATTATGCAGTAGGTTTAGCATGTTTTTCACTATTAATTGCTAACACATATGTGGTAAGTTTTCTTTAGCAATCTGTAGGAGTAATGTATTTCCTTATTTCTTTTTTTTAAATTAAATTCTTTAATTGGTACATTGTAGGTATATAACACAATTACATTTCTCACTGGGAACTTGTACCTTTACATGATGCATCTTGGTTCTTATTTTTTTCCCATTCCTACCCCTCCCTTCCCTAATTACAAAGACTTTATTTCCATTTTTTCCATTTCTCATCATTTGTCCTTTCCCTTCTTTCCTTTCCCCTGACCCTCCCACTACCCCTACCCCTTTGGACCTTTTCTTCCTATTTTGCATTATTGATTATTCATTCTAATCATTAGTACATTTTAGGTATACAATATAATGACATTCATCACTAGAAATTTGCACCTTTACATAGTCTTTCTTGGCTCTTATTTTTCACCCTTGCCCAGGCCTCCCTTCAACCCCTCCATTCCTCCCTATTTACAAAGATTTTGCTCCTATTTTTCCATTTTCTCATATTAATCCCATTCCCTTCTATCCTTTCCCCT
>NW_004624748.1:22942551-22960064 GCF_000247695.1 Heterocephalus glaber
TGTTATCTGAGAAATTATTTCTGATTTCATTTTTTCCAGATCCCCTTTTGTTGCCAATTCAGTGGGTCCAGGTGGTTGAGTATCAGAGGGTTCCATCTCATTTCCCTTTGGGGTTGCTGTAGGTGATCTGGAAGTGTGGTTTTGAGACTTATTTATGTGTTTTCTCATTTTGACTGGGGTGGGGGGCTGTTAGCACCTGCACAGATTACCTCCCCTGAGCTGGGAGAGTTGGGACAGGGGCAGGGAGCAGCAGTAGAGATGGTGGCCCAAACACCCTTTCCTGTGGACTGGGAGCAGCGGGAGGGATGGTGGCCGGGAACCCCTTCCTCTGGACCAGGATCAGTGGGATGGCAGCTCAGAAGCCCCTACCTCTGGGCTGGGAGCAGTGGGACTCAGTAACATGATCGGGTGGTCTGGTGTCCTCTGTGTCTTTGTAGTGTGGAACCAGGTGGCTCTATTTCCTTATTTCTTGAGTTGAGATGAAAGTTTTATTTTTAAAGAACTAATACATTACAAAACTTATTACCTTATTATTATAATGACTTTCTTTTTCATATTCAGTGTTGGAGGTTTATCTCAGGGCTTCATGTAAGCTAAGCATGAGCTGTATTCCTAAGCTGCACTCCCAGCCCCCTAAAAGATGACTTCTTATCATGACATCCACCTATGATAAATGACTTACTGAAACAATTCTTATCTTGAAGAATATTGGGTTAATAACTGACAAATATAATTTTCTGACTTATGCTTTTGTTTAAATTGTTGAATTACAATAAAAAAATTCAATGACTGGATTTCATGTGTTTATGGTAAAGCCTATTATAATTTTATTTAATGTGTGAAAATAATACTGATGCACACACATGTAATAAAGCCTTAGAATAAAATGCATAAATGCTATTTGAATTTGTCTTTGTGTGTTTCTTAATTGGGATTGTTTCTCAGTCTGTTATACTTTCTCAATTCTTTTTTAGATTTTTTTTTTTTAATCTTAAGACTGGGTGCAGGAAAAAAAAAAGAGTTAAATTTACAGGCCTTCTGACAATCATAACTGTAAAACAAGCTCACCAATAAACAATCTTAAGGCTGGGGTCCATTCTGTGGAGAAAAACAAAGATTATCAATACTGCAATCATGAGAAATAAAAGTTCAAACACTTCTGTTTGTCACACCTGGGCAACAGTTTAAGCAATGGTCTGAATAAGATGAGACAAAACACACTTACATGCAGCAAGTTACAACAAGTGGATTTACTAGTTACAGATAGGTATTGAGTAACAAAAGAAGCCTAGAACCCACTGTGAGCCAGGCTCCGGAACTTCCACAAAGCTGTCTGGGGCAGATGGAGTCATACTGTGTGTGTCTCACTTGCACCATTGCTGAGGGGCCCTGCAAGACAGCCCTCCTTAGATAATATATTTCAGGGGCAGTGTGTTTCCCTGGGCAAAGCTATCCTGTTTCCAAGGGAGAGAGATAAAAAAATCTGGGCATTTTCTCCCTAACTCAAATACTACATTCCCTGGGAGGGACAAGAACAAGGTCTTGACTAGAGCATTTCTTCTCTACCTCAGGGTATTACACTCTTGGGCACTCTACCATTATAGTTAAAACTACAGTGATAAAGCAGAGAGAGAAAAACTAGGTCAAGTAAGGTTATCCAGAAGCCATCTGACAATAATCATAGTGAAGTGCTTCATTCCCAAGTTCACATGGTCCCATAAAAGCAGTGGCTGAGCTTTGCTTAACTTAGCTCTAAACACAGGAATCTGCTGAGACAGTTCTTCCAACAGCTCTCTTCCACCTGCTCATTATGCAGGTATTCTTTCTAAATTGCTGGCACCACTCAGAAAATGGCCAGGAAACAAAAGAAATCCAGGGGCCTTAGTGCATTTTAGTATGTATATTAGGGAAACTAAGAGAATAATGAAGCTTTTGAAATTAATTATATTAATGTTAAATGTAATTCTAATTGATGTTTTAAAATCATAAAAATTTTATGTGTAAATGAGGTTCCATATGATGTTTCAATTCATGTTTCCACTATTTAATGTTTAAATCAGGTTAACATTCCTTTCTCCTCAAACATTTACCATGGCTTTATGACAAAAACTTTCAAAATCATTTCTTATAGCTTTGTGAACTATGCAATGTATTCTTGTAACATCTTAGAGGAGTAAGTAATTATAGCATAAATGTTTTCTCTTTCATGGTTCTACCATCCCAAATGCATTTTAAGTTTTATGCTTAATTACTTCATTCTTACAACTGTAGAAAAATTACACAAAATTATACTCCCTGAAAAAATAGCAAAGAGGAACTAGCATTTTGCAGTTTTTATCACTCCTTCAAATATGAGTACAACAAATTGTTTGTAGATAAGAGAAAATTATCCTTTGCCTAACATGCAAATTATGGAATTTAGGTATTCTTGTTACCATTAGTTTTCAAGTTCTTTAATTCCAAAATATTTCCTTGATTTTGTTTTTAAGATGCATGTAGTTTTTTAAATGAATATGGGTAGTAGATTCTACATCTTGGAAATCTTCCCTAAAAAGAAATTTCTTGTGTGGACTGGATTGTAGAGTTAGTATATATCAGAAGCATGTTTGTAACATTGCTTTCAACACAAAATTTTTAAATAACATCCTTAAAGAAAAAATTTATACTTATTTTTAGTCATTATAAAACTTGCTTTTCATTGCACCTTTCAATGTCTTCCTATAACTTAAGAATTATTTTTTGACTCTTTGCCTCATAATGGGTCAAATATAAATTTCAGAAACATTCTGCTAATTGAAAAAAGCAAGACACAGAAGACCACATATGTTTCAGGTTGTTTGATTTCAATTAGAAAAAAAATGTCTTGAACTGAAAAACTATGTAGATAGAGGTAAAATTTATATTTGTTGTGGCCCAGGGTTGATAGTAAAATGAGTAGTGAGTACAAATTGGTATGAATTTTTTAGAAGTGATGTAATTAATTTTAAATGTATCATTGTGATATGTTCTGTAAAGACATTTCAAATCATTGAATTGCACACAATAATGTTTATTTTTATAATATAGAAATGACACATCAATTAAAATATTAAAGTGCCAAATGTCTTTCAAAAATTTGAAAATGATATTTTGATAATATGAAAAATATTTAATAAAGTCCAGCCTCTGTTTGGAAATGACTACCTGATATATTCCCATATCAGTATAAAGTTAAAGAATAAAGGGAAATTTGAACATCAGTTCAAAGCTAATGTATGACTAATATATAAACACGTTTTATTTAAAAAAGCATCACCTCTGATATTGAAGTATTAAAAATGCTTCTCATAATTCTGGCTTCTCCTTAATAAAACATGAGAGACTCTGTAGTAAGGAGTAGGCCAAACTGAGAAGAACTTTTCCATGCTGAATACTAAGAAGTGAAGGTCTGGGAAATTTACAGCATATATTGAGAATGTGCTTAATAAGATCTATCTGTTACCAAGAATGCACAAAACTTGTATATGGATCTATAAGTTTCCACATTTAAGTAAGGATAGCATCAAGGTGACATGAAATGGAACTTCTAAGAGATAAAAATAACAGTAGGCTGGTGAGAAAGTTTAGCATGTCAGATAAGCACTAATAAACACTTATCTTGAGGAATGATATTTGTAACATATATCTTTATAACAGATATACTATATATTTTCAGGGTATATCTCAGTATAACATATATATATATATATATATAAAATGGATGTACATATATATGATAAACATGTATGTGTATATACCAGATGCAAGCTTAATACAAATATGATACTATGGTTAATAATTATTAACTGCACATGAATTATTAAAAAGGGGAAACAATACATTTGTCCTTTTATACTGTTTGCTAAGTAAGATTACCTTGATCTTTGTACAGTGGGATTCTCAGCCCTGATTATTTTGTTCTTATGAAGTTATGAGCCAGAAATTTTCCATTTTACTCAGTATGGAAGCACAAATGCACTTCAATAAACAACCTGAGTTCCAAAAATATGCTTTTCTGCTGCTCTTATGTAGTAGCAGCTATACTTCAAAATATTTGGGGTTGATTCCATGACACATACAGTGATCTTTTCCTTTCCTGTGGCATTAGGAGTGCAAAATGACCATGTGACATACTGGCTTATTTTAAGTGCAACCTGACTGTGTCCAGGGGTAAAGTAATTTTGCTTTGTGAGTGTTGCTTCTCTAGTTTTGTGAGATCTGAAATTTTAGTAATATTACACAAAATAAATTATAGAAAGAAAAGATGCATTACTTGATTATCTGTTGATGTAATGAAATATATGAAACTGAGTACTTAAAATCAAAAGAGTTTTATTTAGTTAGTAATTTAGGGGCTGAAAGTGGAAACTGTATGGTGCCATCTCTGGTAAGAGCCTCATGGAAGATGACATCAGAATAGCAGGAACATGTGCAACAAGAGACAGGAAGTATAACAGTTTTTTACAAGAAGTAATTCACAGTACCAGGAGAGCTACTTTAATTCCATCAGAGGGCATGCTCCCAATAATTTAACAAAACCTACTTCTTAGCAGTTCCAGTGCCTCTTAATGTCACCACACTGAGAACCAAACTTCCAAAACATAAACCTTTTGGAGACATATTTATATCACATCTAAATTATAGCAAATGTAACAGGGGTTACTATTAATGTAATCTAATTCATAGATCTAATTTTTAGAAAGTTGGAGGACATCATACTAAATAATGATTTTTGTTTTATTTATATAGAAATCCTAAATGACATATTCCTACAGAATATCACCAAGGAAGTATTATCCGAAGATTCCATTCCACAATAGTCAGCTCAGAAATTCCCTAGAGATGCAGAATATTATGTATCAGTGGACTGTCTGTTTAAAAGCTCATTTTTTATGAATAAAATGTCCTTTTTACTGAAATGAGGTTATGTGAGATTGCATGTTGTTAAATCAGAATTTTTACCCTCAAATGGTTTTACTAGGTTAGCTTCTACAGGAAGTTTAAATAATATTATTAACAAAACATGAATCAACCTACCAATTATTATTCTTTATTGATTGGAAGTCTCCAACATAGTGTGCCAGGAAGAGGTTATTTTGTATTCTAGATATGATAGTAGTGACACAGTATTGGTCTTTAGTGATGAAATATGCAAATTCAGCAGCTGCAGAAAGTAAGTCATCCTTAAATAAAGAAAGGTCAAGTTTCTGGTCTCATTCGTAGCCTTCATTTATGATACCGTGACTGTGGTGTTCACAGACCTTTGTGAATAACTTTGTAGTGGTTAAGGTCAGGAATTGGGTGATAGACCTGAAAAAAAATTCTATCTTTCTGTTGAATTTCTCTTCTGTAACAAGGGCTGTCTGGTGAACATTGTAGTTCCTTAGATTAACCTAATTTCTCCTAATATAGATTGTTATCTTTTTATTGGCTTATCTTGATCTTTTTAGATCTCTGAAACATCAATCTAAGTGATTCAAGTTAATGGTTTGATGTACTGATGTGCACAGGAATGATTACCCTCATTTTTTCAGTTAATCCTACAATGAGTCTGTCCACCTTTTTACAGAACATACTCAGTTGCATTTTCTATAAATGGCATTTGGATATCTTTTTTTACCAGTTGGCAAAAGGAAACTGTTCATAAGGGCATATGTGTGATATAATGAGACATAGATATCTCAGAGGCCAATGGAAGTCTTGATCATCTATTCATTTACCAATATATCTGATTGAACTTGATTTTAAATGTGCCATTTCCATTGTAGAATGACCTATTTCTGAATCTGCTTGACTTAGTGACTTGGTGTAATATAAAGGGCAATTCATTATGAGCAACTTGGTGAAAAATCACTTACTAGTTCATGATTATTCTTGCTTCTGTTCAGGTTCTGTAGTGTGCCAGAAATTGATTTTTATTATTTAAACATTTTATTATTGTAAATTTACATACACTTATATGAAATAATGGGGTAAGATCTCTAGCTTTTTAAAAAACTTCCTGAAAGATAACATCTTGCAAAACATGTACTAACTCCCTAGAATGAATATAACTATTATATACTGCAAATATATACTAATAGCATTTTTTCAAATATAAAATCTATCAGGCAATATTACAACTAGAATATTGACATTGCTAGTACCTACCAATATTATTCAGATTTCATGAGTGTGTTTCTCATTACTTTAGTAAAAGGTGTACCCAAAGGACCCTCAATGAGAGCATTGCGTTCTGGAGGGTTATCTAGGCTTATACAATAAGTCCATTCTAATATTCTACTTCATTATTTTTCTGAAAATTTTCTTTCATACTCTTTCAATAAGTTATAAATATGTATACCTTATTTACTATTGCCTACTTATTATTCAAAACTTCAAGAACAAGTCTGTAAATGTATTGGTACCAACTCCTTTTTAGATTCCCTGACAGCTTTTTCTATATAATGATGGACTCTCTCACTATCACCTCAGGAAAAAATAAATAAGTAAATAAAATTTAAAAATTCATGTAGAAATATTATCTTGATAGTTACCCCTCCAGTATAAATTTATAAATTCAAAAAAACATTTAAGTTCAATTAAATAGTTAGGAATTACTTTATATTTGCTTTTAAATTTGCATAAACTGTTTGATACTCATTTAGTATGAATTCATTAATGCTCTTTCAGATGATAAGAAAATAGCAGTGAGCCATATGGACCAAAAGGTAGATAGTGGCTTCTATTATTCATGCAGCTTAACTTGAAGTGAACAATGGCTGACCAAAACCAATTAAAATATGTAACATAATATATGGTGATAAGTACAATGAGGAAAACCAAGTATAAGACAGTAGTTTGAGTTTGGGTTACCAGGGAAGGTTTTAGTCCAAAAGAGACATTTACAAGAAGATTTCAATGATTTCTGGAAACAATCCTTGCAGATATCTGGGGCAATAAGTGTTTTAAAGAGTAGACATAGGAAGTAAGTTCACCCTAAAGAAGATGCATGATTTTCTGGTTGGAAAGTTAATTGTGAGGTATTTGGCTAGAGATATGTATGAGACGATATGCCAAGATAAAAGACCTTTTCAATCACAACCCCAAACCTCCTGGAATGCATGGTGAAAGATCAAAAGGTAGCCTAGATGGCCAGAATCCAAATAGGATCAAAACATTCTCTTAAGGAGTATATGCTCTGTCCCTTGTCCTCTCCATGCTTCAGTTAATTACTTTGAATAGCCCTAAGGTCAGTCATGTAATAGACCACCCTATCTTTTCCTTATTCTTTCTCTGCCCTGGTTCCCCATATGAATTCCTGCATAGGTGTCTTTGCTTTGTCCTTTATCCTTGACTCCTGGTTCTATCATAAAATCACAGACGCTTCAGTTCAGGGCTGGTTTTTCTGTTGAGACTTTCTCATGCTGAGGTGGCTTGGGTAAAAGCAGATACTCTGAGTCTCTTGAAGTTAAAATTGGACATGAACTATGAATAATCTCTCATCCCTTGTGCTATCACAGTCCTGAACAATGACAGTGAAGCTAGTGTGGTAATCTTGAAATAGGCAGCATGGAAAGGGAAAGGAGATGAGGTTCAATGAAATAATGTGAGACCATATTTCCTGGTAGGTTTCAGGTTATTGTAAATAAATTGGCTTTACCCCAATTAAGAATAAAAGATGAAGAAAGGTATTGTGTTGATGAGTCAATATCTGACTTAATTTATAATAGGATCTCTCCAATGTAATGTTGGAGATTGTAGAGAAAAACTGGGAAACTATTAAGGTTATTCAAGGGATCCAGATGTAGAACCAGGTGAAATCAGAAATGCTGAATTTCTGACCATAGGGGACATCATTCAGATTGTATTCTAAGTGAACTGTTGCCTTGTAGCACAAACTCAATGACACTTTTTAGAACTGCTCCAACACAGTAGCTATATGAGGAGTGGTTATATAGATTATTCTACAATATGATTTTTTGATTTATATTGTTTTAGGGAAGAACTCATGTTCATTCATAAAACTAGCTCACCTTTAAATGACAGTTATTCTCTCTCTATACATGTGTGTGTGTATACACATTGGATTACATTATACTAAATGGGATTGGGTTAATTATACTAAAAGAATAGCTAGATAGTGGATTCTAGAGTATATTAAGTAATTTTTTATATTGGCTCTGCTTTTGACTAATTTTGTGATTTTAAACAATTTACATAAACTGAATCAATTTTCATATCTTCAAAATGATATGAATGATAGAACTTTCCTCTTAGGTTTTCTATGAAAATTAAGTAATGCAACTAAATCATTTGGAAATATAATTGTTCAATTGAACTGGATTTATTTATTATTACTACAACTGCTATTGCTATTTATCTATACTCTGTGAGTGGATGTTTATTTTCAATTTTTTGAAATTGCAAATATTGCTATAGACAGTCTTTCTGAGTGGCAAAAAATATTTCGTGCACTTTGAACAGATACTTTTCTTATGGTAAATCTATCTTCAATTTTTTGCAGTATTATATAATTGTCCTTTAACTTCATTCTAATAATGTATACTCCTACTGGCAATGTGGAAGACCTAAAATTTAACTATAAGTTTAACATCAGTTGGTATTGTCCCAACATGGGAACAAGATGTGTATTGCATTGATGCTTCAGTTTTCATTTCCCTAAATAGAGTCTGGCTGAACACCTTTGTATGAGTTTGCATTCCTTTTCTAGAAGATACTTAGCCCATTAATTATGATTTATTGTAAGTTTTTTACATTTTACAATTTTTCATTTGAAATTTCTTTTTGTTCAGTTTACCAACATCTGCTAAGTTTTAGTGGTTTGACATTTAATTATGTTTACATTGTCAATCTGCAGAAGCATTTTTGTTGTAAATAATAGAATGTAATAATAAAATTTATTCTTTAGTTACAATTTAAATTTAATTCATCTCAAATACATGTATTTGTATGGAGTGATATATTTTATCTGAATTAATTTATATAGAAAGATAAAATGCTATTTATGGAATAGTCTATTTTCCATTATTATGAAATGTGATCAAGTTCACACATGTGAACTTTTGTTCTCTTTCTCCATTCTCATCTCTTCTTTTCTCTACTCAAATATTAACCCATTCATTACTATGACATCTCTTAATATTTTAACTGCTATGTTTTATTGAATCATTTTTCAAACTGATGGGGCACTTCTTTTTAAAAGTTAGCTCAAATTCTCAGGTTTAAGATGACGTTAGCCTCTTACTCTTTCATATTGTTTTTGTTGTTTATTTTTTTTTTGTTGTTCTAACCATTGAGTTTTCTACTGTAGAGCAACAGCAATCCTTGATTTTTGTATATAAGTTGAATATTTCACTATGAACAAGGGAAGTAACAAAGATAGTTAAAAAGTCAGCATTAGTTTATTTAAAGGATTCTAAAGGGTTTACATATCTTAGAAAAGGCAGTAGTAACGTGATGCTGAAGAATAATCAGAAGAATCACAGGGATCTCCAAAGACATGAAGTCTGGAGTCAAGATCCTGTGGCTGGGACAGCTTGAGCAACAGGCTTTTGAGAATCCTCCCCTGCCAGCTTAGCTATGCCTGTGTTCCACCATATCCTCTAGACCTATGCCATGTGCTGAAAATCTGGTCTCATGGAATAGCATTGTGTTGGCTGGCCAATGACTTCATTCTGTTCCTGTGGCCCTATGGTGCTGATAAAGAAAGCTCCAGCCCCTTCTGCAGCTCTTTGGTTTCTGTAGTATCAACTGTCAGAGGGTTAGGGATGAATGTGAACTCAAATGGAGCCCAATAAGTCTTTTCTTGTGCTACTTGAACTCCATTCTGTCTTCTAAACTTTAACATCATGTTTATGATCTTCTTCCAGAATCACAAATCTATTTTCTATCTTTCAAGATATATTCTGGATTTCAACTCATGCTTTATTTTAATCTACCATCTATGCACCTTATTTATAAACATCAAAGTAATACAAAATTCTTCCATAGTCGATATCACTTTGTAAAAATCATCTTCACTTTAAGACTTTCAGAATAGTCTATAAATTGAACTTTATGCTGTACTTTGTATTTTGAAAGCTATTTTCTATACATCCTCCAAAATTGTATTTTTAAAAAGCAAAAGAAAAAGTCCTCTCACTCTCTAGCTTTTAATATTTTTATGTTCCTGATTGCATTTCAAATAAACGTTACAGGAATGATCTTCCTATTTCTACTAAGTATATTTTTTCTGTTTTATTCTTGTGCATTATCAATCTAGTCAGGAAAATTGGTGGATTTGTTTTCTTGATGAAGCCTTTGTTCTCTGGCCTCTGCTTGGATCATTCTGCTTCCTGACCTGTGCCCAGACTCCTTCATGGCTTTTAGATAAAATTCAAAAATCATCTCCTTAATCACTGGCAATTCTGTTTAATGGTACCCACACTCTCAATTCAGCTACTTTCCATCACATTGTCCTTAGTGGTTAATCACTGATCAGAGCATGAGTTAATAACACATTCTATAGGCCTGGGATTTAGCTCAGTGGTTCCAATGCCTACCTCACAAGCACAAGGTTCCAAGTTCAATTTCTGATACCCAAAAAAGAAAAAAATTACATTCTATATTTTTATCTTATGTATATCTCACCTACTGTAGTTTAAATTATACAAGAGTAGAGATATATGCTAAGTCATATTTGTGGTTAGTATGAATGTCCAGTATAGTAGCTATTACATGGAAGGGACTCAATAAAGTTAGGTCTAATATATAAGTAAATGAATAACCAAATGTGTGGAGCCTATTTTCTGTGTTTCTGTTAGAGACAAACCTTCTATTTGTTCATGTTGCCTATTTGGGTAATTTTTCCACTAATGAACTCCACCAGAACACAGGAAAAAAATCACAGAGGAGAAGGAGACCTTATTTTCCAATATTTCCTCTTTTGTACTCCAATTCTTCTTTGGTACAAGTGGTGAGGAATTTCTGGCAGCTAGGGATGTTTCTCTATTTACCTTCTTTTCTCACTTAATGCTTATTCTTCTCTTCAAGAATAAAGTTAGAGGCCTTTCCAGTCAATGCTAGAACATTATTTTTCTGTCTTAGCTGGTATTTATTTTAAGTTTAATGTATCTAGTTTTGCTCATGTTTATCTGTTTCATAACATAATGTATTTATTTATCTTTGTTACCAGAACAATTTTCAGGAGGAGAGTATGTAATATGCTTCATTCTTCTAGCTGGTGATAGATTCTCAAAATTATTTCTAAGTTTAAGATTACAAAACTGATGACATTTCACTAGATATCTGTAGGAGTCTTTATATTCATAGAGTATTCACTAGAGTATATTCATAGGGTATATTCATAGAGCAGAAATAATCCTGAGATAGCATAATTTAAATTATTGGTTTCTTATGATTAAATTATCTATCATTTTAATTTTCTTAAAGCAATGCATGAATTTCATTTTTAAAGCAAGCTGTAATTATTAGAAAATATAACAATATTAAGTATTTAAAAAGTTAAACACCTGATTAAATTATTGTATTAAACCCCATAAAAATTGATTTAGCTATATTATGTTCATTTGAGCACTTATGTATGAAATACTTCCCAAAATAACTCAATACAAAATAATTTTTAACATTTAGAGTTAGTTTATAACAATAATTTCACAGTTCTGATTGCTTGGGGAAATGATATGATTTTAAACTTTTGTACAGTAGATGAAAAATACAAATTAGTTCTGATTGTGCTTTTAAGATGCATTCTCTGTAATCATGTTCTATAAAATAGGCCAGATTTCTTGAAGAGACATAATTGACACTAATCTAGAAACTGTGACACTTTCTCAATCACATTCTAGAAAATAGACTCTGAAAATGAGGGAGACATTGAAAGTGGTAGAAGGCATGTAGCCACATATTGAATTATAGTGTCCCATTTATAACCATACTGCTAAGGAGATAAAATTAACAATGTCTGTACATTAGAAATATATATGTAGAATGACATGACTTAATTATGAACAATAATGCAAATGCAAACCTGCTCAACTGCATGGCACATTAAGTACACTAAAACCTGCTCTTATAGTTGATATTTATAAAATAGAAAATTAAATTGAAAGCAGATGCATAGAATATAAATTAGAAATAGACCAATTTTAAAAACACAGAAAGAAAAAAGCAGCATAAATAAGTAATTTTAAAAAGTAGAAAAAATAACTCATGCCACATTATACATTGGATAATTTTTTAACAAAAGCTTTCTGAGAAAGAAATAGCAATAATGAAAAAAGCATATTTGATTCCTTGACTTTGAAATTTTGTTAAGTAAGATTTTGACACTTAAAATAACTTCAGTTTATTTTTTGGATTCATTTCTAAAATCAATACAAAAAATAAACATAGTAAAATAAGCACTTATTTTATATTGCCACATTTAAAAGACCTTATTGATTCATAAAAATTCTGTAAAAATTGCAATGTTGAATAAAATTTTATAAATGTATCTATATCTGTCATCTATCTATCTATCATCTATCTATCTATCTATCTGTATCTTGGGAATCATAACAAAAATCAATAACAAACTAATGAACATACCCACCTTCCCAAAACGTTTCTTAACCTTTTTAACTGTCCCTGCCATAACTATTCCTATTCAGCCAGTTGTTTATGTTGACTGCTATGTATTTTCTTAAATTTTGTATAGATGGACTCACACATGAAATTTTAAAAATCTGATTTCTTTTATCCAGTGTAATTATTTTGAGATTCAACCATATTATTATGTGATAACATGCACTATAATTTTCTATGTTCTTTCTTTTGTCTTTTTGTTTTGGTTATTGTTCTTTTTCTTTTTATTAATTAATTTTATTGGTACAATTTAAATATACATGATGATACAATTCAGCAAAAGGGGTTTGTATCTGTACATGATATAGCCTGATTCTTGTTTTTCTCCCATTTCTCTTCCTTCCCTTCAACCTGTCCTCCCCTCTTCTTTACAAAAGCTTTATTTTTTCCTTTTTTTATTGATTTTTTTCCAAGTTCCACCCTCCCCATTTCAGTTTCCCTTTCCTTTTGGACAGTTTCTTCCTATTTCATATTATCTGTTTTATACTGTGGTCCTTATTTACCCTTTCATTTTCTCATATTAGAGAGACTATGCGATATTTACACATATGTGTATGATTTATTTCACTTAAAAGTATACTCTCAAGTTGCATCTATTTAGCTATAAATGTCTCAAGTTTATCTTTCTTTACGGCTGAGTAGTACTCCATTGTATTAAAAAAAACCATCTTTTTTATCCATTTATCGGTTGATGAACATTTGGGTTGTTTTCAAGATTTAGCTATTACAAACTGGGCCACTATAGACATGGATGCATATATATCATTGTGGTATAGCACTTTTAGTTCTTTTGGGAAGATACCCAGCAAGGGAATAGCTGGATCAAATGGGACCTCTAATCCTAAATGTTCTTTTTCTTGTTTAAATACAGTCTTGACCCATTTTGAGGCCATGGCTAGCGGCTGATCAGCTCCTGTCCTTAAGCTGGAACCTCTGCACTTCCACAACTTCCTTTCAGGAACTCATACATGCTGGGCTCACCAGACACCCGGTTAATTTGCCTGTAGGCCAAATAATAGGTAATAAGGAATATAATCATATGTCCTGAAGCTAGAGAGATTATTCAAATTTCCCAGTCCACAGAGAGCCTGAGAAACTCTACTAATACTGACCTGTTTGCAATACATAATCTGCCTCCTCCACCTTGCTTCAGTGTAGCCCCGCCCAGAAGCCTTATTTCCTCTACAGGTGTAAGGAACAAAAAGTTCTGCTTTTTGTCTATATGAGTGTCAGAGTGTTGTTTCCCACCACCAAAATAATTCTTATATCATAGGAAGTAATCACCATTCTTTTCATTGGTGAGCAAAGTTCCAGTATAAGGACATATCACAACTTGTCCCTTCATTCAACTTTGATGGACATTTTAGTTTCCCTTTATTAATTTCAGATTCAGTAACTGAAAATTGATCAGTAAGTGAATGAATAACTATATTGCTTATTTTGAAAATATGCCTTAACTCATGTAGGACTAGTAACTAGAAGTAGAATGGCTAGACCATGTGGTAGGTGTATGTGTAACTTTTTCAAAAGTTATCAAAAATTTACAATTTGTTTTACAATTGTACATCCTAATCATTCATAAATAAGTGTAGTGTTGTTCTATGTTCTTGGACAAACTAAACATGATTGACATTTTAATAAGCATATAGTAGTATTCACTGAAATTTAATTTTAATTTAATTGTTCAGATATTTATTAGTTTGTAGTGACAATGTTTCATCATTCACAATTTGCAGATCACCACCTATTTTGTCAGATTCTTAAGTATTTCACATTTTGTTGCTACTATAACAGCAAATTTTTTGAAAATTTTATTTCCAGGTTCTAGTAAATAGAAACAGGAGAATTTAATATTGTACATTGATTATGCATACTTCTTAAAATCAAGTACTAATTCTATTATGGAGAGTCTATGATATTTTCTATATATCAATCATGTCATCTGTGAATATAGTGTTATTTCATCCTTTACAGAAGCACTTCATTTCACTTTCAGGATATCTTCTAATAAAATAATTAGAATATTCAGCCCAATGTATAAAATAGGTGGGGTGAATGTATATTCTTGATGTAAGCACTGGAAATATATTGATTCTAGTTTAATTGAGTTGATGATTCTATTAATTATTGGAGATTTTGAAATATCTGACAATAATTATAGATTAATTTACTTCTCATTACAAGTATATCAGTCTTATTCCACATATATTAAAGGTTTAGTAAGAAACATTTTGAATTATTTGGCTTCTTAAGGAATTTACATGAATAAAAGATTATTCCTGTGTATATTTTTTGTTCTAAAATGGGTTTTCAGATTACTACAGCCATCTCATTTCTGTTTTCTTAGTAAAAAATGAGAGAATTTTCTGAGTTAACATTTTCTCTTAGCTTTATTTATTGATACAAGAAGTAGTTTTCTTATATTTCTAAAGTAGGTGTCATATAACTGTATGGAATTTTAAAATTTAATTTGACAATTTTTGCCTCTATTCAGGACTTTAAAGCACTTATATTTCATGTAGTTACTCATCTAATTGCATTTAAATGTTTATTTTACTTATATGCTATGTCTTTAATATTCTTGTCTCATCTTTGGATTACTTTTGCTACATTTTTCTCTTTTGTCATATAAACTATAATTGTTTTTACTTTAATGGTTGTACTAAGTCTTATAGCACTCATTTAAGTACATCTCCATCTGACTTTGAATCTTGTGTATCACTTTCCATATGAGTATGAAAATATAATAATTCAACTCAGTCTATTTCTTGTAGGATTTGTATTGTCACATATATTTCTATATATGTTATATAAAGGTCACAATTGTTATTGATTTGCTTATTGTATTATTATGTAAATATATTTGAAGAGGCAATTTGAATAACTACAATTTTTTTTTTACAATTTTAATCATTTTCTTTTATGTGTGTAATCCAAATTTCCATATCATACTATTTTCTTTCAGCATGAACTACTTTATTTAACTTTTGATGAAAGGCATATATAATGATGTTTATATGCTTTTGTTTTGAAATATAATTTTGGTTGTAATGTATCATTTTTCTTTGATTGCTTTAATGAATTTCTCTTAATTACTCATTTCATTTTTATTTTTATTTGCTTATTGTCAAATGCTATTTAAACCATGTTTCTTGTATAAGTCCAACATTTAGAAAATTAGAAAAAATTATTTTTGATAAAATATATCCCAAAGATCAGTTTTTTGATCTCTCTGTAGGAGTATAGCTTCATAGTTTTAAGAGAAAAAAAATTTTGTCATTATTTTTTCAACTATTTTTCTCTCATGATTTGTTTGTCTTTTATTATTCAATTTTAGATATCTAATTTTCTGAAGTCAAGTAATAGAATAACACTGGCGAAATTGAAGAGGAAAAGACACTCTTCTACATTGATTTTGGGAATATAAACTAGTACAACCACTATGGAGGACAGTATGTAGATTCCTTAAAAAACTAAAAGTAAAAATTTTATTTGACTTAGATATTCCACTTCTAAATATCTTCTAGAAGAAGTTAAGATCATCATGTTACAGGGATACATGCACACCTATGTTTATAGCAGCACAACTCATAATAGCAAAACCTTGGAAGCACCCTATATATCCATCAGCACATAAACAGATACAGAAAATGTGGCATTAAAACACAATGGAATACTACTCTGCCATAATGATCAACTTGAGTCATTTGTAGAAAAATGGATGGACAATGACACTATAAAGTTAAATGAAATAAATCACACACACAAATATTGAATAGTTTCTCTTATGTAAGAAACCAAAATTATAAATAAAGAGCAAATAAAAAATAGATAATAAGAAGTAGGGAGCTAGAACTCTCTAAAAAAGAAAGAGGATCAAGGAATTAACATGTTATAAACATGTATCAACACCACACAAGGAATGTAAACATTATATAATACAAACATGTACTTTATGAAAATAAAAATAAAGTAAAATAGTCTGGTATAGTGAAAAGTATATCAACATCAGCAGAGCATATGGAGACTTTAGAAATAGGAGCAAACATACAGATCTATTCTGTGACATGAGAGAAACAAATTTGAAGTGCTTACAGACACTAGTTTAATATCCATCACAATATAGGGAACACATTATACAAATGCAGACAAGTATATTCATGTCATCCATATGCTAGTGATACTAAGACAAACAGTTTCAATGAAGTGTTAGAGGCAGAAACCATAGCATTCATCCCAGAGAGTTGGTATGCATACATTCTGCATCTCGATCCTTTGCACTTCCACATTGCCTACCCTCCTTCACATGTCCTCCATCCCCAGATATTCTCACCACCTTCACAAAACTTATCTCCCTCTCACCTTACTCTTTAAATTATTTATACTTTGGGTTTCTCATATAAAAGATTCCATGCAATATATAAAATTGTGCATCTGATGTATTACACTTAGCATTATGACCTCAAGGTTCACTGTCTATCATATAAGTGTCTCAAATTTATGCTTCTTAAGGTTACTCTTTTGAAAATTGATTTTGATTGGTACATTGTGGGTATACAATATAATGACATTCACCATTGGAAATTTGCACCTTTACATAATCTTTCTTGTTTTTATTTTTCCCCATTCCTCTGCCCTCCCTTCATCCCCTCCATCCCTCCCTATTTACAAAGACTTTATTTCCATTTTTTCATTTTCTCATATTAATTCATTTCCCTTCTTTCCTTTCCCTCTCACTTCCCCTTCCCCTTTGCCCCTTTTCTTCATATTTCACATTATCTATTATAACTTTTAGTTCTTATTTACACTTTCAGTTTCTCACACTAGAGAAACTATTTGGTATTTACACGTGTGTCCTATTTATTTCA
>NW_004624748.1:22969646-22993045 GCF_000247695.1 Heterocephalus glaber
TTAACTATTATATGCCTATGTGTGTTTTTTTTTTTATTTTTATCAAGACTATTTGGAGTTCTATATGCCTCACTTACCTGTATGTCAAGTTCTTTTCCCCTCCTTGGGAAGTTTTCTCCCACCACTTCTGTGAACAGTTTTTTATGTCATCTGCACTCTCTCCTGTTTCTTCATCAACTCTGATCAGTCTCATGTTATTCTTCTTTGCATCGTCTAACAGCTGCTGGATTGATTTCTCATGGTCCCTTACTATTTTAAGGAAATTTTTCTTTCCCTAGTCACTAATTGCAGTCTTATCTTCTATATCTGAAATTCTGTCCTCACATTTGCTCATTCTGCTGCATAAACTTTCAGTGGAGTTTTTAATTTCCTGGAAATCTGTTTGTATCTGTTTTATGGATTCCATTTGTTTCCTATGTTGGAATTCCATCATGTTCCTCAGCTCCTCTATTTTTTTTTAATCTTGGTCCTCTCTAGATTTATTAGTCATGTCTTGCACTTTGGGCCCAATCTCTGGTGTTATCTGAGAAATTATTTCTCATTTCATTTTTTCCAGATCTTTTTTTGTTGCCACTTCAGGGAGTTCAGGTGGTTGAATATTAGATTGTTCTATCTCATTTCCCTTTGAGGTTGTTTTAGGTGTTCTGAAAGTCTGGTTTTGAGACTTGTTTATCTGTCTTTTCATTTCAATGGTTTGGGGTGTTTGTGTGTGTGCTGCTGATGCCCAAGCAGCTCATCTCTTCGGCACTCTTGGGGGGGCTCTGCTTCTCAGCACTGTGGGCACTGTTGGGGCTGCCTGAAAGAGTCAGCTTCTCCGTGCCAGGGAGGCTCTCCTCCTCATCTCTGGGGGAGGGGTGACTCTGCTCCTCAGCACCTATTATGTGTTTAACATTCTAAGATACTTATATACTATATCTCAATTACCTATAATATTTTACATCCAATCATTAATATAAGAGAATTTGAAGAACTATATATTCTTTCTAATTTTTCATTTTGTCTTTCCTTTAAATTTCACACTTCTAATGAATATGTGATATGTCTCATTGTAATTATAATTTAGGTGGTAATTTTATTATAATATAGTTCTTTTTTGGTAAAATGTTCTTGTAAAATTTTGCTCATTTATTTTGGGAACATTGTCTTTGTATTTAGTTCCATTATTATTTCCTATATTCTGGATAAAAATCAATTACTGCTGCACAAGTGCAAGGACCCAAGTTCTATCCCCGGTACCCCCCCCACCAAAAAAAAAATCAATTACTGAAGAATTGCTTAACAAATACTTTCTCCCTAGCTTTTTTCATATACTTAAGTGTGTGTGTGTGTGTATGTGTGTGTTTGTGGTTGAAGTATATAAGAATATAATTTATAATTTTGTAGAAGTATATCTTCAGATTTTTTCCATTCATACATTTTGCAAGTTATTTGTTAGATCATTACCTAATTCAAGACTCAATTTTTTCCTCGTTTTTCCAGAAGTGTTTGAGAATATTACCTCATATCTTTATGGATTTCATTGATTACATCTCTCTATTTTGTATAGGTTTCTCTTTCTGTTTTTATTTTCAAATAGATAAGCAATTGCCTCAGCACAATTTGTTGCTAACAAAATTATTCCCACAATAAATAACAACAAATTTATCAAAAAATTTGTTAACCAACTGAGTACCTATCATTTGTATTTATGTTCATTTTTATACTCTGACATTATAGTATCCTTATAAAAAGTCTTAAAATTAATGTTAGTTCTCAACTTATTTCTGTTTTTTTTTTTTTTTTTAGTGATCACACTTTGATGTCTTTGGTCCATTTGAAACCATTGTTGCTTATATTTGCTATATCCAAAGAAGAAGTAAATTTCACTCTATACAAGAATCAATTTAAAATCAATCAAAAACACAGGTACAAGACTTGAATGTTTTAGATTTTTACAAAATACCATAGGAAATAATAGCAAGAATCAACCAATAAGACTGATTCAATGAGATTCTATGTAAAAAACAAAGAAAAAAAATTTTTTTTTTGTACCGGGGATCGAACTCAGGTCCTTGCGCTTGCGCAGCAAGCGGTGAAACCACGGAGGTAAATCCCCGCCCCACAAAGAAAAAATTTTAAATGGACTGGTATATATCTGACTGTGAAGGTCCTGAGTTCAATTCTGAATATATAAAAAAGCAACTAAAAGGAAACAAGAAAATAGGTAAATGATCAAATAAATTGCATAGACAATTATCAAAAGAAGTACAAATATCAATGAATGTATGAAAAATGTTCAACAATTTTAGCCACTAGGAGAAAAAAAGGAAATCAAAACTACATTGAAATTCCATCTAACCCTAGTCAGAGTGTCTGTGATCAAGAATAATAATAATAAAGAAATGCTGATTAGTACACAAGGGGAAATGAATGCTTCTGCATTTTGTTGTGAATGTAAATTAGCATAAACAATATGAAACTCAGTTGAAAAATTCTTCAAAATAGTAAAAATGGAACTATCATATGACCTTCCTATACCATACATTGGCATATACCCAAAGGAATTAAATTCAACATTTTATAGGGATATTCGCATAACCATTTTGATTGCAGCACAATTCACAATAAACAAAATATAGTGTAATCTTATGTGTCCATCAATGCACAGATTAGATGGAAGTAGAGATCATGTTAAGTAAAGTAAACCAGACACAGAAAGACTGATATCATGTTTTCCAGAATACATGGAATCTCAAAAAGATGTAAGAGTAGAAAAGAAGACATTTATTAGACAGCAGGAAGAGAATAAGTGGGCAGCAGAAGTAGGGGAGTGTAAGGAAAGGGAATGGAGGGATGTAAATGAACAGAATATGTTTAGTGCATGGATGAAAATACATCCTTGAAAATGTAGTATTTGATAAGATAAATATACAACAATTAATTACATTACAAATAAAGTCTTGTAATTACATTACAAATAAAGTGGTGCATACCTGTAATCCCAGCACTCAGGAGGCTGAGGCAGGAGAACTACCACTAGTCCAAGGTCAGCCTGGGCTGTACAGCAAGACTCTATCTCAGAAAATAAAAATGAATGAGTAAATAAATAAATAAATAATCTTTAAAAGCATTGAGATTCTTTTCTGGGCCAAAATATAATTATTTTTCTAAATATTGTTTATATGTTCATACCCATGTTGATAGCACAATTTACAATAACTAAATCCTGGAAGCAGCCTATTTGTTCAGCAACAGATGAATTAATAAAGAGGGTAATTTACATATGATAGAGTATTACTTTTCCATAAAGAAGGATAAGTTGAATCATTTGTAGGAATTTGAGTCCATAATGTTAAATCAAACACACGAGCATAAATATCTTATGTTCTCTCTTATATGAGAAACAATATAAAATAAAGTGCAATATAGAAAAGAGACAATAGGAAAAAAAGAGAGCAAAAGAAAGTTATTGAAATCCAGCATAGATAATGTATCTAAAAGTGCATTTTAGTTTAGTACAATTATCTCATGTGTTTTAGGTATTATTAACTTATTAATCTGCTTGTTAAATTGTATGTACAAAAGTTAACTTTATATGGACTTATAAATAAACATATCTGATGCTGGCAAAAAAAAAAGGAGAATGAGATGTGTTGTGTACATGTACCAATTCTTCACAATAAATGTAATCATTATGTCCTGTGAGCATGTACTAATAAAAATAAATAAATAAATTCTGTTTACACTTGACAGTACCACATAGTTTATAGCTTTTCTATATATTCTCTTGTAAGTAAATATTGCATAAATTTTTAAAACTCTTGTTTTCAGCTATTTTACATCCTATTGATTTTTCCTCTCAACAATTGAGAGATATATGTAAAAATATACATGAATATAGGACAATTCACAAGACATGTTAGTTCTTATACTGTAAAAATCTACTTTTATATTATCAATATTATTTCAACACTTTATTTGGATAATATTTACATTGTGTTTGTCATCGTTCTCATTTCAACTTTTACAGATGGCTACTTCTAAGTGAAGCTTACTTTTATTTTACTATTAGCATTTTTTATCCTTAAGGCTCATCTGACTGTATTTCATTGTAAATATGTCGTTATAATTTCTTTTATTATCTCACATGCTTTTCCTATTTTGATAGTTTGATAAGCAGTTGCATAAAAGTTAGATTTCTCTGATTTATTTGTGAAATTCTTAGGTTAATCCATATTATAGTAATTCAAAAGATGGTAAAATTCTTCAAAGAATTTATACCTAGATGACACCCTTGCTAGGATAGATATGTTTTATTTGAAGATTAAGATTTATATTAGGGCCGGGTATTTAGCTCAGTGGCACTGCGACTGCCTCGCAAGGGCATGGTCCTGAGTCTGATCCCTGGTACAAAAAAAATAACGATTTTAGACTTTATTCTTCTTCAGTATACTGACATGTTTTATTTATGTACTTTGAAATTATTTAGAAGGATGAACTGGGGAAAATTACATACCATGGAGGATTGTCTTACTTGTAAATATATTTTGCAGCTACTTCCAATTTTGTTATAGTTCAAAATCTTTTGTTTGTTTTTATAGTGCTTATAGACATCATGAATTGAAGTGAGGGACTAATGGGTCTCTTTTTATAACATTTTAGAAAATAAGGTAACTTGGCTAGCCAAAACAAATAGCAACACAATCTTTGATAAAATATGTTGAGTGAGAAATATATGATAGTAGATAATTGACTTACTAATGAGTTAATTATAAATTATATTAATAAGCATTTACCAGTACTTAAAATCAACTTATAAATACCCATTATGAGATCAATTATACCTGTTTGTATTTAGAATTTATTTAAATCCAGAAGAGTGGTTACCTTTTTTATCTGTAGCAAGAATAAACTTTACAAATGAAAGTAAGAAATTATAAACAAAATCAAACCCTTTTCAAATAGCCATGACAGAACATTCCTCATGAAAATGTAAGTCTTAAAACATCAAATCACTTTTACATTTCCAACAGAGAGAAGAAAAATTTTATCATACATATGGTATAAAATTATAAATGTTTTTCTAACACTTAATCACAGTTTTCATTTTCAAAGATCACCAGAGAAATATTTTCATTTAATTTTTATTTATTTTTTCTTGCTTTGACAAGATTTTTCAGTATTGGTGTGCTAGCCTATCAATAACCTGCAATAATTCTTGTGAACATTTATATGGGCTTTTTAAAAAAATTATTTCATTTTTGTATTTTTCTTGACATCTTTCAAATGGAAATTTATAACTCTTTCCTTCTGTAAAATGATATATTAAAGAGGAAAAATAAACAGCATCACTTCAGGGCAAAAACTAGGAATTTAAATCTCATTATTTAAGTAAAGCAAACACTAAGCATTGAGAACTCTATCTTAAATCAAGGCATAAAGTATATAAATGTTCAGTGAGCTAAACACTATATACTACGTAGCTCACAAAATTATTGACAGATATCTAAACATCTGTCTCATTTATACTGTCTAAAATTTCTAATTTCTATAGATTTTGCGTATTACATATGATTGTTAACCATTTTCAAGTAATAACAGGTTCTTTTTAGTTTCAAATCTCCTGAATATTGTCTGGGCTTGCCTATAAGAAAACACTTGAGTTTTATCTATGTGTATGATAAAATCAGGCAACAAAGATACTTTAATATTATAACAGAGCTTTAAAAATTTGTTTTTGAGTAAATGCATTAATAACCTCAAATATCTGTCTATTTCTATATATATAGGTATTGTATGACTTTGCATCTCCTTATAATAAAGAATTAGTGTCTGGTTTCCTTTTGCTTAAACTTGAGCTGATCTTGTGACTTATTTCATCCTACAAATTATAACAGATTTTACATTATACCAATTCTAAACCTATGCCTGAAGACATTTTACATATTTTCTCTTGTGCTCCTATACATCTCCTATTTTCATGTGTGATAGTTAATTTTATGTGCTAACTTGGATGGTACATGAGACACTTCAGCATTAACATTTCTGGCTCTTTAGCTAGTATATATAGAATTTATCATCCTCCATAATCACATAAGCCATTTCCTAATAATGTACACATTTTAGTAATCAATTTCTCAGGAGAACACTACCAAAGAAACACTGAGGGAACCTATTGGAAAATGGAGCAAAGTACTAAGGGAGTTGCCATCTTGAACTTATCTACCACCAATAGAGAACAATCAGTAGGCAGTTAATTCTAGGCTAGTTGAGCAGTCTTCTAACAGATTCTAACTAACTACAAATGCAGGACCAATAAACATTTATTTCTGTAAGTCACTGGAATTATGTATTGTTATAAACAGTATTATAATGATAACTTCCAATTATTAAGCACTTTAGGCAAGAAGAATGGAATATAAAAACTGATAAACATTTATTACAATAATCACTTGGGAAATTGTCTAAAATAGAAACACATTTTGTGTTTAGTGCAACTCCATAGAGTAGAATATGTCAAAATATTAAGATACTTTTAAAAGAAGAACCAATGAATAATTCAAAGTAATCGTGGTATCCCCAAATCAGTGATCTTGTGTTAAGTCTATACTGAGTAGAGAATGTTTGATAAGGAATAGTAAATATCATACACTACCTCATATTTGTACATTTCAATAGATGAACAAAAATATGAGCCAGTTCTATTTTTGAGGTTCTAATACTATGTGGTATATAATTGCCAAGTACTGAGTAGAAATTTTGTAGCTATTTTAGTCACGTTCTTTGTTATTGGGACTAACTATTTAAAACATGCCATTTAAAGGAGGAAAGATATATTTTGGCTCCTAATTTTAGTCAATAATTGGTTTGCTCTAAGGCAAGAAGCCATCGTGAAAGGACCTAGACAAAGGAAACCTGTTCATGTGATTGGAGCCAGAAATTAGAGAATGAAAAGAGGAGCCAGGAAAGGAAACATACCCTTCCAGGTCATGTTCCTAGTGACCTGCCTCGTCCAACCAGACCCCACCTTCTACAGCAAGTCAACAATAATGCCCCCATAATTCAATTGCCTTTCCAAAAGCCAGTCATTAACTATAATCAAATATTGGGTTCGGGCTTTAAGCAATATAGTAGACTATTAAGTCCAGAATAGGGAACATAACTCAACATACTGTACTCTAAATTCTAGGATAGCACAAATTTGCAATGATTTTGAGTCTTTTATTCCATGTCCTGCAGTCTAATATTCTTTAATCTCATTCCCAGAGAAGTAAAACTGGAATTTTGAGCAGTCAGAACATGATATGACATATTATAATAAGACATGTAACTGCTGAAATATTCAGTAGACTAAAGAATGCAAGTTTAGGGAGATCACTCAGGAAACTTTGAAAAACTTCACCTGAGTAATGACAGCTATATTAATGGACATGGTAAGCAATGACTCTATCCTAAATACATTTTGAAAGTAAACCAGATAAGACTTAAAAGTATTACTTTTAAATTATTATTACTTATAGAAGGACTAGGGAGTCCAGTTGCTCTGTTTGTTTAGTTGAATGGTTCTGAACATTTCACCTAACACTGTTTTCTACAATATAAAAAGTTTTGGAAGATCCCAAAGTACCTTTGTTTCTATGTGCAAAATATGTCTTTATCTATTGTATTAGGTATTAAAGCCCAAATGTTTGTTAAGTGTGTGTTATGAATTCATTTAAAAATAATAATGATAAGCAATTATATGACATTTGATCATAAATAAGTACAAAAATCACTATGATTGCAAAAAATATTCAGAAAAGTAGCATTCTTTTTTAATTCATTAAATTTACTGGTGTATTTTAGGTATACAATATGATGACATTCATCACAGGGAATTTGTACTTTTACATGATATATCTTGGTTCTTATTTTTCCCCATTCCCCTGCCCTCTCTTCAACCCCTCCACCCCTCCCTGTTTACAAAGACTTTGTTTCTATTGTTTCCTTTTCTCATATTAACATTCTCGCAATTTAATAGATCTCTTTAATTTCTGGATGAATGCAGCAAACTCAGTTCTCAGAATCAGATATGTATAAGCTGTTTAGGCTAAAATAAGAGAAGACTTTTCATTTCAAGCAAACATGAAGCTGGAAAAAGGAAGCAGACATTAGGACCCTTTTCAAATAAGTGTCACTATTTTTTTCTGACACTACAATAAGACTTGAAAAAAAAGGTAATTTCATAAAGTTTAGTTGCAACATGGAACCAGAAACCTTATAATAAATGCATATTCTGTTATATTAGCCCATTTGTGCTTCAAGTGGATCTTTTATGCCTGCATGATTCTATAACACCTTCCATTGATCATTTGGAAAATATTAATTCATGGTATTAGGCAGACCACTCAAATTATGACAAATGTTATTATGCAAAATCAAAAATCTCATGCATAAATATCACTATAAATCTTATTTGAAAAGATTTTAAATATTGGGAAAAGTCTAGGTTATGGGGCAGAAAATAAGTTTTCCAAATGTAATTTTTCATTTGAAAGCTAGAATTTCATTATTGGCAAAAATATCTCTCTGTCTGTCTCTGTCTCTCTCCGTCTCTCACTCTCATTTTGAAAAGACAAACTATTTCTTTAGATAATGTCAATGAAATGCTTAAAACTTGACCATCACAATTTTTTTCACCATTGTGTTTTTCATGTAAAGTCCCTTTTCCATGAAATAGATCTACTACAGCTCATAACTGAAGCAGGTACACAATTCTGTTGTTCTTCTGGGCATTCATTATGCATTGATACGCAGTAAGAACTTTTTACCTATTTCTGATTTTTTTCACATGTGATGAAGAGTTAAAAATTTAATAAATTAATATTTTGTTCGGACATTCTTAAGTAGTTGTGTGCACTTATGTGTGAGAATAAATGACAAAAAATAATGGAGTGGGTGCTGGCACCATTGGTGATAATGCTTTAATTTTTTCCTAAATTATGCATAGATTCATACAACATTGCTTTTGCATCATCAGTGCCAATGCAACCACGGTAAAAAAGTACACAAACTGAATCCCTTTGTAATTTTAAAAAATTCATTGGGAGAGACACAGATTTGAGTCTGAGCTACATCGTTCTGGTATATATGATTCAGGCGCTTGGGAAATAATGATGGGATAAGTTCATGGATATACTGGGTCCACTGTCAGATGAAAAGTGCCCAATGTCCTATTATCACATGATCCACACAGACACTTTTTGCACCATGAATTATAGCAGAATTCTGTATCTCTAGGTATTAAAAATGACTCAGAGCCATGGATATTAAATTATATAAACCTCTTAGTACAGTATATATATTGAGTACCTATACTCAATCCTATAAAACAGTCCTCAGTGTCTTTGACAAATGACAGAAGATATGCAGTTTGTCCTCATGACCTTGTCACGAAGTATTTCTGCAAAAATCCTAGTCTGTTCTTCCTGAATATGTGAACAGATCAATATCTGTTTGAAGTAGGAATTTTTCCTCTCTTAAATGTAGTGGCATATGTATATATATATATTCTCTTTTTTCCCACAGAACTGATTCTCTAGTAGGATCTTCATATGTAGGGTCCAAGGGGCTCTCTTCTAAAACGAAATTTATGCTCTTGTACCCTTGAGCTTGTGATGAGTGGGGCTCACTGATTTCTGAGACGCCTTCAAAGTATTTTTCTTCTTGCCCCTACACAGTACTTGTTATTTTTATGTTAACCTTTTCAGCAACTATATTCTCCTTTGCCCAAACATTTTAGGTGCTTTCTTTCTGGTGAAACTGCAAACTTTTTAAATCAATGAACTCTGCCAT
The DNA here is from genome assembly GCF_000247695.1 of Heterocephalus glaber. The sequence goes on from NW_004624748.1 coordinate 22,979,460, forward strand.
TGCTGCCGATTCTCACTGTCATTTTGGATGAAGTCACCCAGTAGTACTCATGCTGCAGCTTGATCATTAGGCTTCCTTAAAATTTCCCCTGCTGGGTTAATTAGTCTTTCACCTTTAATATCAATCTCCCACAAAATATCAGGACATGGGCAAAATGTAGACAAATTTTCTGTCAGTGCATAACATACATGGCATCCATTTCCAGCTGGCAATGTAGGCCTTCTTTCAAAGTGAAACACCATAAATATAGCCTTTACTTTCAGTATTCCTATTTGCACTGTGATCTTCTGATATCTGAGCAGTATCATGCATCAAGCATGATTAAAAAAATTCTAAGGCTTCTATAGCCCATATCTTCAAATCTTTGCAAACTCTACCCATAAAGCTAGTTCCAAAGGCTTAGTTTCAGTCACATGGTTAGGTTCAGTCACAGCAAAAATACCACTTTTTTGTATGTCAGTTTTCACTTTGCAGAGACAAAATATGCAATACTCATACCACAAAGGAAGATAGTTTTGTTTGGCCCACAGTTTCCAGTTGGTTCAATCCAAAGTTGTCTAGCACTGAGAAACAAATTCATGGTTTAAGGGAATTATGAAGAAAAATTGTTTATTCCATGGCAGTTAGGAAGCAAAGAAAAGACAGGAGCTGGGGACAGGAATATATCTTTCCAAGTCATGCCCTCCATGCCCCACCCTTCTGACCAGGTCCACCTCTGAAAGTGAGACTTTGGGGACCACTTATAAATCTGAAACATAACAATGATCATCTACCTGAATATTTATATTTTATTCTTCCTTTTCTCCTTTTATTACTAGATAGAAATAATTTGTGTTATTCCACTATTCCAGGTTCAAGTATTACAGAGCAAACTAGACAAATCATTATAAATGTTCAGTTTATTTCTTTGAATCCAGAAAAACTGGTCAGTATATTGTTACAATTATTTTTCCTTTATCTACATCTATTTAATGTTGCTTCTATTTGACTCTATTATAACACTGATTCTACAAATATTTCCAAGTTTTTTATGGTGGGAAATTAGAATAATGCTATGAAGTATCTGGCACATAAATATTACATCAAGTAAAACTTTGTACTTATCTCTTCAAGAGTGTGTTGATATATGGATCCACTTATACATGTGATGGCAATTAAAAATTTGGGGTGCTATGTAAGACCAACTGGCATGCTCTTCAATGCTAATTGTCCTAGTGCAAAGACTGTGATTTTTCACTAAGCCAAGATTACTCCATCAGAGAAGTCCGTCATATAATTACACACACAGTTATTTCAATTTATCTATAATTTTTTATTAAATTCTTTCAAAATCCCATTTTATCACATAAGTTTTCTCATTTCAAAAAATAGATATGGCAATAATATGAATTAAACTTCATAGTATTTAACAATCCTCGATTATCAGATCCCAACTTTGATATTTGGCAAAAATAGTGTAATTGCAACAAACAAAATATTATTTTGGACAGCTAAATATCTCAGACTCTGTACTTTAAAGCACTAATTTAAAATCTTGTGTTTTTTCTCTACAGTACAGAAAGAAGGTGATAGCTCAAACTTGTTATCATTATGACCACTGTGTCTTATCATTGTAAACATGGGTTTTTAAAAAGTTATTTTAATTGAGTCTTCAGTACAGGTGGCCAGGTAACAAATTTAGGCAATTATTTTTTCATTATATTTCATGATCTACTAGCATTCCATTTTGTATCAATGGCCAGATAACTACCTTCAATGCCACACAAGCAAATCAAGTTGATTCAACTTTTTAAGTGTCTGAAGCCAATTCTGCATCATTTATAACTGAAATCACAAAATAGTAAATGTTCTTAATATTTAGGGTAAATGATTAATATGAGGAATGTAGGGAACAGGGAAAGGGGATGTTACTAGAACCTCTGCAGTTAAGTCCTAGTCTCCTGCGAGCCATGGCAGTACACGGCGAATTACAGGAAAGGTAGACAAATGAGAAGAAGCTGAGCTTTGGGTCTGATCAGTGCTGCTCTGGGCGGCAGAGACAAAAGTCCCCAGCTTACAGCACCTTTTATTCAGTATATCGGGAGAAACAAATGTAACAAATGACTCGCAGGGAATTCAGTACATCCGGGTAAACAAGATGGTAACAGTCCAAGAACAATGAGGAACTGAGTAGATGTTTTTTCCTCCCAGGATGTCTTCAGCTGGTGTAATCTTGTCCTGGAGAATCACAGCATCATCACCAGATCATTGATATCTCAGTTGTGACAACAGGTCAAAATGCGGAATTCCATAGCTGGGCTGTAGGCAGGAGAACTAGGCTAACCAAATGATTTTACCCTGAAATTATGTAGCATTGCTCCCGACATGAGGACCTAGTTTCTTATTCCATTACAATATTTGAGAAACTGTGGAATGAAATTCAATAAGGTACTATACCAAGTAAATTCAAGGCAAACACACATATATACTAAACAAGACAAGAAAAGAAATCTGCATTTGTTAACATTGAGGAAAAAGAGAAGAAAATAGGTAGTTTTCCCTTGGCTGCTCCCATGTTTCCTATGCCCAAGGAGAGAGAAAATTGGGAGGGAAATGCTGAATATGGTTTCCACCACCAAAATTGCCTCAAGAAACTCATTTATTTGCAATTTTTCTCATTAGCAGGGACTCTTAAAGCAGAATAAAGGGTATCTATTCATCTTTCTCCTTTTCAAAGGTTTGATGAATGTATTTATATAATGGTATGTATTTTGCTTCTAGAATCCTAACTAGAGATGGTAGTTTATGTTTTCTTTCTTTAACATTAAAAGGAAGCACAGTAGAAGTACAAATTGGAAATGAATACTGAGTGTGTTTCCTATTCAAACAACTTCTTATAGCTCTATATTTCTTATAAACCTCAGCATCTCCCTATAGGCTTTGACTTATTTCTAAAATGTTAATCATAGGGGATGTAGCTCAGTGGCACTGCACCTGCTTGGGAAGTGCAAGGTTCTGAGTTTGATCTCAGGTACTGATAAAATGCTAATCACAAGTAAATTATGTTCTAAATACTTTGATACTTGATAAGATACTTGATAAGCCTAGTATCGATAAGGTAAGTAAAAAACTCAGACAGGTAAAATGTGTAGTGAAAATACAGTGTGCTATAGCAATGAATGGAGAAGGGGTTTCAAATAGTGTAGATAGTGAAGTTTACTGTAACTTGCAAACACAGGAAGAATTTAAGTAGGTCAAGCTACTGTATATGTGTATAAATACATAAAGGTTAGGGAATGAGGATGGAAAAGGATATCCGGGAAAGGAAATAGAATGTATATTATACATATCAGTAGAAAATGTTGTCAAGAAAATATCGAGAAAAAAATCATCATGCAAAGAAAGGAAGAGAACGGACCAAATAAAGCTGGAGAAGCAGAAGCTATATATTACAACACTGCTGAAGATAAGATTTTTAACTTGGCACTAAGCATTTTCTTGAAAGTACTAGCAATAGAAATGGCACAAAGGGAGGGGTGGGGGGAGAAGGGAAAGAATGTACTGAGTACATGTATAAATTCCCTACAGTGAATGAAATAATTTTTACTGGAAATATGTACTAATAAAGGTCAGAAAAAAGAAAGAGCAATTTCAGCAAGAATGGATGTACTATAAAATAAACTGAGGAAAATAAAGATGAGAGGGAAGTACTAAGATTTGGTTATGATAATTTCTCATTCAATCAGTTATTTGTCCAGTCATCTTATAAGCAGAACATGATAAACTTACTAACAAATTTTCCTGTATAGCTAATTACCATATTTTAACAGGTTGAAGGGTATCTCATGTGTTTTTTATTTTCAGTTCCTTGATAATTACTGATGTTGAGCACCTTTTTGTATACCTATTGACCATTTCTATATTTTATTTGGAGAAAGACTTGTTCAATATTTTGTCCATTTTTGAATGGTGTTACTTATTTTTCTGTTTATTTTGTGCTATTGAATTATAGACACTCCTTGTATATTTTGTAAATTAAATATACATCGGACAGATTACAAATACAGTTTCTCATTTTGTATGTTGCCTTATCATTTTGTTATTTTCTTTGCTGTTTAGACTATTTTCAGTCTGATATATGGTAATTAGCTTGATTTGCCTAATTTTTCTTTCATTACTTGTGCTTTAGCCATTATGGCGAAGGAATCATAACAAACATCCTAAAGCTTTATGCCTAAATTTCTCTAGAAGTTTCAGGTCTAATGTTTAAATATTTTTAAACTTATTTTCATTTATAATTGTAGGTGAAGAAGTTACACCCTGATTTGAAAGGCTTACATTCTAGTGGGGCACTTGGAAATTTCAAAGTATGTGTGAGAATGACATATTAATTCTTGAGAAAGAAGCAACCTTTGGCAATGTATAGTGTCTTAATATTCAAATGGACTTCCAGACCAGCCACTTCTTTATAAATGTCAGAGCTTTGGTTAAAATGACCTGAATAAATTATCATGAAATAAAATCTTTATTATCTGAATTTGCTTATGTGTTGATAGCTTATAAGAAAGAAAAGAAAAACAAACATAAACAGACATAAAGTTGGTTTTTCAGAAGAAAATTGGTTATTTTTGACTATTCTGATATTTTGAGGCAGAAGAAAGGACTATGTTCGATGATTCAGCTTTTGCAGTGTTTCTACTTCTTAGTCAATACATTTAGTATAATTGTAAAAATCAAATTGTAGTTCAAGTTAACTACTTTTTGAAATACACATATACACATACATTATTTAATGTGTTGGAAAAAATACGTCTACTTGAAGTCATACCTTCATATCAATGAAAATTACTGCTTCATTAACATTCAAATAATTTATCAGATAATTCAGGATGACTGCGATTCTGAAAAATATTATCATATGTGTTTATTGCAGAAAAGTATTCTAAGTAAGTAATATTACATAGTGGTTAGAACAGAAAGACATATAAGTGTAAATCTTACTTTCTTTTTTTGTTTTTTTGGTACTGGGGATCAAACTCGTGACCTTTCACTTGTGAGGCAGGCTGAAGTGAAATAAGTTATAGAAGTAAAAAACTCCATGATTCCACCTATATGAGATGTCAAAAATAGACTCTCAGAAAGGAAAAAGGTGGTTAGCAGATGGTGAGAAATGGAAACAGGATGGTCCTATTCAACAGCTATAAATGTTAAATTATGCAAGATAGGTAAGTTCTCCAGACCACATGTACAACATTGTGCTCATAGTTAACATTATTGTATTGTGGGCTTAAAAATTAAAAGTAACTCCCCCTCTCCCTCCTCCCTCCTCCTCCTCAGACCAAGCAGTGACTTAAGCAACAGAGCATGGTGAAGCCCATTTTTCTCTTTCCTCAAAGGTGCACCAGGGGACCTCGCAGTGTGAGGCCCCTCCACTCTGGCCCAAGATGAAAGCTGTGGCAGAAGCCGGGTTTGACATCCTCCTGGCCACTGACTCCTACAAGGTTACTCACTATAAACAATATTCACTGAACACAAGCAAAGTTTATTCCTACTTTGAATGCTGTGAAAAGAAGACTGAAAACTCCAAAGTAGGGAAGGTGAAATATGAGGAAACAGTATTTTATTGATTTCAGTACATTCTTAATAAGTACTTAAAAGGTAAGGTTGTGACCAAAGAGAAAATCTAGGAAGCCAAAGAGGTGTACAAAGAACTTTTCTAGGATGATGTTTTTAATGAAAAGGGATGGAACTACATTCTTGAGAAATACAATGGGCATCTCCCTACAGAAGTAAAGGCCATTCCTGAGGGCTCTTTGATTCCCAGAGGAAATGTTCTCTTCACAGTGGAAAACACTGATCCAGAGTACTATTGGCTTACAAATCGGATTGAGACTATTCTTGTTCAATCCTGGTATCCAATCACAGTGGCCACAAATACTAGAGAGCAGAAGAAAATATTGGCCAAATATTTGTTAGAAACTTCTGGTAACTTAGATGGTCTGGAATACAAGTTACACAATTTTAGCTACAGAGGAGTCTCTTCCCAAGAGATTGCTGGCATAGGGGAATCTGCTCATTTGGTTAACTTCAAAGGAACAGATACAGTAGTGGGAATTGTTCTAATTAAAAAATACTATGGCACAAAAGATCCTGTTCCAGGCTATTCTGTTCCAGCAGCAGAACATAGTACAATAACAGCTTGAGGGAAAGACCATGAGATGCTTTGTAACATATAGTAACACAGTTTTCATCAGTGACTGTATCTGTGATCAGTGATAGCTATGACATTTATAATGTGTGTGAGAAAATATGGAGTGAAGATCTAAGACATTTAATATTGTCAAGAAGTACTGAGGCACCACTAATAATCAGACCTGAATCTCTTGATACTGTATTAAAGGGTTTAGATATTTTAGATAAGAAATTTCCTGTTACTGAGAACTCAAAAGGCTATAAGTTGCTGCCACCTTATCTGACAGTGATTCAAGGGGATGGAGTAGATATTAATACCCTACAAGAGATTGTAGAAGGCATGAAACAAAAAAAGTGGAGTATTGAAAATGTTGCCTTTGGTTCTGGTGGAGCTTTGCTGTGGAAGTTAACCAGAGATCTCCTGAATTGTTCCTTCAAGTGTAGCTATGTTGTCACCAATGGCCTTGGGATTACTGTCTTCAAGGATCCAGTTGCTGATGCCAACAAAAGGGCCAAAAAGGGCAGGTTATCATTACACAGGACACCAGCAGGGAATTTTGTTACACTTGAGGAAAGAAAAGGAAACCTTGAGGAATATGGTCAGGATCTTCTCCATACTGTCTTTAAGCATGGAAAGGTGACCAAAAGCTATTCATTTGATGAAGTAAGAAAGGATCCACAGCTGAATATAGAACTGGAAGCTGCTTCTCATTAGGGTTTGCCCTAATGAGTGAGAGTATGTAATGCATAATGTCTATTGTACAGCTGTGTGGGCTTTCTTTGTGTATTATGATACATTGGAGCCAAATTATTTGTTGGTTTATGGACATAACTGCCCTTTTTTGTTTGTTTCCAGTGTTTAGGTGATCTCAAATTAGGCAACACATAACCATTGTGAAAGATTAATGCTAAAGTAAGCTTTTTAGGGCCCTTTGCCAATAGATAGTAACTCAATAAGGTATTGATCTTTTCACAAGTAACAGAGCCAAGAACTTTTATATATGACTAAAGATCACATAAAACAGATTTGCATAATTATCATGATTGCTTCATGTTCATATTTAACTTGTATTTTTGTACAAACAAGATTGTGTAAGATATATTTAAAGTTTCAGTGATTTAACAGTCTTTACAATTTTTCATGATTTTTATGAGCACAGACTTTCAAGAAAGTACTTGAAAATAAATTACATTGCCTTTTGTCCATTAATCAGCAAATAAAACATGGCCTTAACAAAGTTGTTTTTGTTACTGTACAATTGAAATTGTGTCAGGACATACCCTATAGAATTATTAACCTCACTGCCCCTTGTAGAATATGTATTGACCATTCTACATCTAAGAAAATAGTGGTTCTTACTAGAATGTCTAGACACTGTACAGTTACATACTTTGGTCATTGTACCAGTGAAATGCCAAATTTGAAAGGCCTGTACTACAGTTTTATATGTCAGATATTGCATGTGGCTCTAATATGCACCTCAAGATTTTAAGGAGATAATGTTTTTAGAGAGAAATTCTCCTTCTAATACAGAATATATAAGTAAATATAAAATACTGACAAAAGTGGAAGTAGTGTATTTTAAAATAATTACCATTCTGAATTTATTTTTCATATTCTATAGTTTATATGAGATAAATGAATTAACTGGAGTGGGTAGTAAGTGTACTTATTTTAAATGTTTTGATTCTGTTATATTTTTTCATTAAGTTTTTTAAAAATTAAATTGGATATTAAATTTTAAGGATACCCTTTATTAATTTTAAAGTTGAATTTCTCAATAACAATACTCAAGCAAGTTCTTAAATAAGGATAAATTATTCCTGATAAAAAGCACAATGATGTAGTGAGTTTTAGTAGAAGAATCTTAACTAAAAGAAGATAACTGAATTCAAAGTGTTCAACCTCAGGGTGTTAGAGTGATTAACTGCTAGGTTCTGACTAGAGACCAGTTTCTTCCAAACTGCTCTCATATATTTAGGCTGTTCATCTTTGGTAGGGACTGACCACACATGCTGCCCCAACAGGCCAGAATTGGTGAGCTGTTCCTTTTTTGTGTGCATACATAGTGACTGTGCTGTTTTCTCATACAACAGAAGTTGCAAAGGAGACCACAGGACACAGGAAGCCTGAAATGTTTATAATACATCCCTTTACACAAAATTACATGAGAACTGGCCCTATGCTATAAGAAAAGGAGTATGGCATTAAGAGAAATGTTGGTTTTCAGGGAAAGAAGGAAGCTAAAATGTGATGTGGCATAATCTTTTGTCCTTTCTTAAGGAGCTAATACTAGAAGACTGGTTTAGAAAAGCTTAATATGACACTGAATATGAAATTTTAAAAATTGGAAAGCCATACATCATCTCTCTTGAACAGTTGCATAAGGAAATGTTTTATCACTTGGATAATGTAAAGATAGATGAGTTAATCAGTGTAGAAGTGGCATTAGAAAGAATATAGGTTTTTTGCAGATTATTCTAAACACTTAGAAACTATGTCTTCATTCTATAATCCATGATAGAAAATAATTTTAAGTTCCTTTTTAGTGTACATAAATAAAGATTAGTAGTGAAAATACAGGCTGGGGATTTAGCTCAGTGGTTTCATTGCCTGCTGTGCAAGCGCAAGGACCTGAGTTCAATCCCTGGTACCAAAAAAAAAAAAAAAGTAGTGAAAAGACACACCTTTCTTCCTGAAATATGCTAAGGGGCATATAAAGAATCGAACTAAAGTATCCCAATACCAACTTTGATATCCATCATTATTTTGTCCGTGTTCAAACATTGGAATTATACTACAGTATAATTCTTAATATTCTTAGTGTTCTGTAAGTTTTAGCAGCTCAGAATATCTAGAGGAATTTTGTCTTGAAACTTTCAGTGAATGGTAAAACTTATACATTTGTACATAACTACAGATCAGGAGGTAGAATGATTAATTCTGTTAGGTCTGAGCCACTTGATATTGATTAATTCTGAATTTCTGAGCACACACTTAGTATTTGGCCATCCCCATTCTGAGCACAAAATGGTGAAACATGAATGCCAAATAGAAATGTTTTTTGTCACCTTTAAGTCACCCTAACTTTCTGACAAAAGCAGGTGGGTTTAAGTCATTAGATCTATAGTTGACACTAATTAATCCCTCTCAAATCTTAATTTTAAATAGAAGATAGAAGTTGTGTGTTAAAATTCTTAATTTATTTGTACCCTGTACTTAAATGGTCTTATGATTATCCCTTATTTCCTTTCTTGAAATAAACTGCTATGAAAAATTTTTATAATGAAATTCATTGTGGTTAATTAGAGAAAAATAGCAAGGTATTTATTGTTCTGTTTATCATAATTTGGAACTCACATTTAAACTAGTATTTTGTAGTTCTACATTCCTTTTTAATCCATTCAGTCAAAAATGTCAAATATTATCCCAAAATGTATGTTAAATGAGTCCTAATATGTAGGACTCAACGTCAAAGACAAACATGTAATAAACATGGAAATAAAGTTTAGCTCTGCTAGTGAAAAAAAAATTAAAAGTACCTCTAATGATCAGTTTTGTTACTACAACAAAGACTAATGAAAAACTATTAAAACAAAAATCAGTATATTATTTAAACAATTACATGTTGGGAGGCATTCTACATAATTTTGAGGAAAAATCATTTCACAATTAAATTATGATTAAGCCTAGTCTAGGCCAGCTATGACATGCGGAGACATAACTCTTTTTAAAAATTGTTTTGCAATAAATGTAATTTTAATAGTATAGCTCAACAGGGGAAAACAAATAAGAAGCCAAGATTTGATTTTCATTGTTATCACTATTTCAAGGGTCCCTCTAACTTGATGTAAACTTTTTGCAATTTCCAAGGAAATTCCTATTCCACTCTTATCATAAATAAATTGAATAGTTTTTCTGTTTTATAATAAAACAGGAAAGACTTACATTTGGAATGGAAAAAGCACTTCATTTGTGATCAGTATCACACAAAATCACATTCTGGTCAGAAAACAAAAACATCAACATCACAAAAGTAAAACTACACAGGAGATGATTACCATTCAAATAAATATGCAAGCTATTTCAGTATCCCTAAAAAGGACCAATACTTTAAAAAAACATAAAGAAAACCCCTGTCTATTTCCCAGTAACCCAAACAGAAGAGACAGCAAGATGCTATGTGTGGTATTTTACCCCCTCTCCTGGCCCTTCACTACTTAGAAAACTGCCTGCTCTCCACAGAGACTGAAAATGAGCCTCATCTCTTCTATAGTGGCAGCAAAGTCAATGACAAGGTTGTGTAATATCCCCTGTTTCTCAGAGACTCTGATTCTATGTAGTTCTGCTTCCAAAACCTCTTCATATAGTTCTTGGTAAGATTTGGGATCTGTTCCATTAAGATGGGCCATATGAACTAGGACTTTCACCTTGCTGGTTTCAGCATGGATCCTTAGACTCCATGGGAACTCATAGTGAGCAGGATCACTGTTAGGAATCTGCTGGTACATCAGCTACTCTTTCCATACTAAATCCATAGTGATGAATTTCCAGACATCCTCAAAATGAATATGCTCAGAGTGAGCTAACATGTCCCATCTTTTCATTTTTTGGGTTAGGTCCTCCTCACTGATACGTTGCCTTCTATGAAGATTAGAAACAGAATGGAATATAATGATGTCAATTTTGATAGTGATTCTTTTATCACCACCATCTATTATCCCATTGTACATAAGACCCAGAATGGGGACTAACTCATATGTGTTGCCAGAGCAATTCACTTTCCTGATTTTAATGCCAAAGTCCAGATGCATGGACTCAAAGAGTTCCAAAAGTTAATAAGGAAGTCCTTACAGTAATCATGGGGCACAATATGCACCATTTTTTTCGTGGTGACCTGCTCCTTCTTTTGATACTTGTGGAGCAGAAATGACACCGACTTCAATAACTTGGTATTTATTAGCACATCTTGTAGGATGTGAGAGAAAGTGTGTGTCCTGTGAGACTCTTGAACCATCACAGGATTGACTCTTTTAACTGGAAGCCATGAGAACAGCACAAACTTGCTGATGACTCAGAAGCCTTGAAGTTTGCTGGAAAATAGAGTGCTGAGCAATAGCAATTCAGCTGCTCCAAGAATCCAAACCCAGATTTTGAGAAATCACAACTGAGAATTTGCACTGCACAGTGCAAGGCTAGCAACAGAGGTGGGAATAGGTTATTTTCAGAGTATCAACCTGGAATGTAGCCTTCTCTCTCACTGTCAGCCACCAAGACATAACTCTTTTTGCCTTCAGTCACAGCTGAGGCCTCAGTGGTCTTGTGATGCTGTGACACTCAAGGGCAAGATTACATCAGTTGAAGAAATCCTTGTTCTTTGAGAACCAAGTAGAAAAGTTTCACCTGGAAAGAGAAACATTTCCTGTCAGTTTAACTCATTCCACCTACTGTTGTAAGGACATCTTTGCTCATCTTACTGTACTAATCAACATAAAATCCTCATCAGCATAAGATCCTCATGGTTCTAGGATTACTGCCACTCTCTAAGACATCTGATATTTCCTCTGAATACAAGATCCTTGTAAATTTATGATTATTGCAGCCCTTTGAGTCATCTGTTACTCCCTATGAACCCAAAAAATAAGAGCAAGCTCAGGGTGCTTCATCTTTGCTACCATGAGCAGCTTTGATCAGGCCCAGAACCAAGCTTCTTCACTAAGTCTCATTTCTTTATTTAATTCACCTTGTGCTGTTGTGGCTCACAGGAGACCAGGACCCATTGCAAGAGTTCTGGTAATCTCTCCTTTCCCTGTTCCCTATAATTACTTAATAGGTTTTTATTCAAACTGTTCAAGAATCTAGACTTGGGTCTGGCTTTTTGTCCTAAAGAAGTATTTAAGGTCATTTTTATCTTATTCTACAAAGGATCCTACATATTTTTATGTAACTGATTAGACAAGACTTCCTTGTCTCAAACTCGGCCAAGTATATATTCATTTGACAAGTCACAAATTTTTAAATTTACCTGAGTGAAATATGACACCCATTTATTACTTGACAAAACAGTAATTCAATTCTGAATGATAAAAAAATGAGATGTTCCAAATTTTAGTGCAACAATTTTTCAATAATTTTTGGTACATCTTTGTAATGAATATCTAGATAAATGGATGACACTGAAATCTGTATTTAAATAATTACTTCTTCATCAGTCAGAACATTGGAAGGCAAATAATTTCCCTATAATTTCTGGAGGCAGTTTTCTTAATTCTGTATTGATTTCTGCTTTGTGTCATTAGAAATATTTGAATCATATTAATTTTTTAGGCTTCAGAGAGTTGAACAGTTTATAAAAATTCTTAAGATTTAAAAACTTTTGGACTAAATAAGAAGAGGAATCGTTAAATCCTCTTTTACAGTTCGTATTTTCTCTTTAAAGCACTGATGTTAGAAAAAAAGCAGACTTTCTCTACAGTTCATTTTTGCATCAAAAATAATTGCTTTAGATTATTACACAATTCCTCAGATCCATCTGGGGAATAACATGTGCAATTTAGATAATGTGACATACTCATTTTAGAGTACTGGACTTACTGCTGGTGCTGTAAATCAAGAAATATCAAAAGAAAATATCATGCAGGGACAGGACCCTCTGGCTTTATTTGTTATATATACTGCCATAGAAAACCAGCTATTACAATTTGTCCTATTGTGAGGCAGTTATAATATCTGGGCTTATAAGATCTTTTTTGTATTAGAATAATGTAATCACGATTATATAGACAATAAATTTTGTAAGATATTATAGTAGTTATTATACTTTGAAAATAGTAGCAGAATCTGATTCTCCTCACTTACCCTAAAGGATAAAGTAAAATGTGCAGAATAGGTTAGAATAGTAAATTTTAAAATAATCATAACATAAAGAAATTGTGGTGCTATATGAGTGTGACACAGCAAGCACATAAATATCTGCTAGCACTACTAGGCCAGAGAAGCTGAGCTGGTCCCAGCACCCAGAAGGAAGCTCCCCCGCCAAGCTCCTAGGCTAGAGAAGCTGAGCCAGTCCCAGCACATGGAAGGAAGCTCCCCCACCACCATCCCATGCTCCTAGGGCAGAGAAGCTGAGCGGATCCCAGTACCCAGAAGGAAGCCCTCCCCCACCACCATCTCAAGCTCCTAGGGTAGAGAAGGTGAGCCTTACGGGTGTCAGAAATACTCACACACTGTGGAAATGAGAAGACATGTAAACAAGCCTCAAAAGCAGACTTCTGGATCACCTACAGAAACCTCAAAGGGAAATGAGATGGAACAATCTGATACTCAACCACCTGGATTCTCTGAACTGGCAACAAAAGAGGATCTGGGAAAAATGAAATCAGAAATAATTACTCAGATAACAGCAAAGATTGTG
>NW_004624748.1:22997104-23021250 GCF_000247695.1 Heterocephalus glaber
CTCTCTCTCTCTCTCTCTCTCTCTCTCTCTCTCTCTCTCTCTCCCTCTCTCTCTCCCTCTCTCTCTCCCTTGCTGTCCCACATTGTTCATCTCCCTTTATGTTCCTATTCTGGCCCTAATTCATATTTCTTCTTTTTTTGGAGGGGGTACCAGGGATTGAACTCAGGTCCTTGTGCTTGCACAGGAGGCAGTCAAACCACTGAGCTAAATCCCCAGCCCTAACACTTTTTTTGGGGGGGTACCAGGGATTGTTGGGAGACAGGTGGTGAAACCACTGAGCTAAATCCCTGGCCCCCATATTTCTTCCTTATTCTTCTTTTCTTCTCTTTCCTTCTCTCACCTGTGTCCTCTGGCCTCAATGCTAATCTTCCTCTATCCTTCTACCTACCTATCCCTCCCTTCCCAACTCCTTCTAAATCCCCACTCCAAAGGGTAAAGTTTCCATATTGAAGAGTTTATTCACTATAAACATATGTTGGGTTGGTCCTTGATTTTGATTTAATTCACACAGTTAAAGGTGATAGATTAATAACTACCACAAATTGTAATTTTCTAAGAGGTACTTGAAGCTACTGTGTTGCTAATTGTATCACTTGGGATAAGGTATTGTGATTGATCTAATCAGTTGTCCTTCCTGGTACAATGAAAATGAGACAACCTCAGCACCATTACAGACTCAAAACATAAAGGCTACCTATATCTGGAAGACACCTCTGAGAAGCAATCATTCAATAAGGGTTCTAAATACATCAAAAAAGATACTTACAATACGCAACTTCAAAGTATTAACCCAGGAACTAAACCAAGGACAGTACCAAAAACAAAAATATGAAGATATTTAAGTAAGGTGACTTCCACCCAACAAAAGGCAAATTCTGGGAGAAATGAGGTGGAAAAGTCCAATAACCAACCACCTGGACACCCTGAACTGATAGCACAGGAAGCAACAAAACAGATGAATGAGGTTCTAGAAAAATTCAAAACAGAAATAATCTCCCAGATAAATACAGATATGGTGAGCAGAGTGAAAGACATGATTAGAGGCTCTACAACAAAAACAGATAAAAAAAAATAGATGACCTCAGAAATATGCTGGAAACCATGAATGCCAAGCATAAGAAAGAAATGGAAACCATGATCACCCAACATAAGAAAGAAATGGAATCCAGGAACAAGTTTCAAACAGATATTCAGGAAATTAAAAACTCCATTGAGAGCATACAGAACAGACTAAGGGAATCTGAAGATAGAATATCAGATATAGAAGACAGGATTAAAGTGAAGGACCATGAAAACAGAAATTTCATGAAAATAGTAAGGGATCACAAGAAATCAATCCAGCAGTTGCTAGATGATGCAAAGAAAAACAACATAAGACTGATAGGAATCCACAAAAAGCAGGAGAAAGTACAAATGACATAAAAAAAAACTGTTCACAGAAGTAATAGTAGGAAACTTCCCAGACTGAGGTGGAGAATTGGACATACAGATAAATGAGGAATATAGAACTCCAACTAGCCATAATAAAAAAAAAATCTACACCTAGACATATGAGTCAAGATCCCAGAAACCCAACAGAAGTACAAAATCCTACAGGCAGTTAAGGAAAAGAAACAAATCACCTACAAGGGAAAGCACATCAGAAATCACAGCAGACTTCTCAACACAAACCCTCAAATCAAGGAAAGACTGGAGTGAAGTATTTCAAGCCATAAAAGGAAATAACTTCCAACCTAAACTGTTGTATCCTACAAAATTATCTTTCAAAATTGATGGGGAAATTAGATACTTCCATGACAAAGAACACCTGAGAAATTTCATGAACACCAAACCAGCACTCCAAACAATTCTAAACAATATCCTAGAAAAAGACAATGAAGGCCACAACTCTATGAGACCTAACAGAGGAAGACCACCAGGCAAGGTAAGACACTAAAGGGAAAGTGGGGAAAAATACAAAATAAAAGAGCCAACAACAGTAACACATCATGACAAGGATAAGTCAGCATTTATCAATTATAACTATCAATATTAATCAAAAGAAATAGACTGACAGAATGGATTAAGAAGCAAAATCCAGCAATATGCTGTTTCCAAGAAACACACCTAACTCAAAAGGAAATTCATAGACTGAAAGTGAAAGGATGGTAAACAGTTCTCCATGCAACAGGAACCCAGAAAAAAGCAGGTGTAGCAATCTTATTTGCAGACAAACTAGATTTCAAACCAAAACTAATTAAGAGAGACAGAGATGGGCGCTACATCCTTGTGAAGGGAACAATCCAAGAAGAAGAGATGACATTCCTAAATATATATATGCACCAAATATGAATGCCCCCAACTATACAAAACAAATATTAATGGACATGAAAAACCATATAAGCACTAATACAATTATAGTGGGGAAACTCAATACCCCACTGTCACAGATCATACAGAGAAAAAATTAACAACAAAATTCTGGAACTGAACCAAGCTATTGAACAAGTGGACTTAATAAATGTTTACAGAGTGTTACACCCCACAAAATCAGGATACACATTATTTTCAGATGCACATGGGTCATTCTCCAAGACAGACCACATAGGAAATTTCTAAGTAAATGTAAAAGAATTTAAGTTATCCCTTGTATATTATCAGACCATAGTGCAATAAAATTGGAGGTCAATAATATAAGAAACCTCAAAACTCCCACAAACACATGGAAATTGAATAACACTCTCCTGAATAACCAATGGGTCACAGAGGAAATTAAAGAAGAAATTAGATAGTGTCTACAGGTAAATGATAATGCCAATACAACATACAGGAATTTATGAGACACAATGAAAGCAGTGCTATGAGGAAAATTCCTAGCAGTGAATGCCCATATTAGGAAAATAGAGAGAACTCAGTTAAATAACCTAATGCAGAGCCTTAAGCTCCTAGAAAAAGAAGAGCATAACAAACCCAAAGCTCATACAAGAAAAGAAATTATAAAGATGAGAGCAGAAATCAATGCAATAGAGACTAAGAGAAGGATACAAAAAATTAATGAATCAAAGTGTTGGTTTTTTGAAAAGAATAAATAAAATCAATAAACCTTTAGCCAACCTTATCAAAAAAGGAAAGAAAAGGCTCAAATCCATGCAATTAAGAACAAAAAAGGTGAAGTCATGAGAGAACCAGCAGAGATCCAGAGGATTATCAATACCTACTTTGAGAACTTGTATTCTAATAAAATGGAAAACACAAAAGAAATGGACAGACTCCTAGATACATATGAATTACTAAATTTAAATGAAGAAGATATAGAAATTCTAAACACCCCAATTACCATGAGTGAAATTGGAAATGTAATAAAAATTTTATCAACAAATAAAAGCCCAGGGACTGATGGGTTCACTGCTGAAATCTACAAGACATTTAAAGAAGAACTATTGCCATTACTCTTTAAACTCATCAAGGAAATTGAAAGGAAAGCAAGGCTTCCAAATTCATTCCTGGAAGCAAGTTTCATTGATTCCAAAACCAGGGAAAGAGCCAACCCAAAAAGAGAACTACAGACCAATCTCCCTAATGAACATAGATGCAAAAATCCTCAACAAGATACTGGCAAACAGAATACAGAGGGTCATCAAGAAGATCATACACCCTGACCAAGTCAGGTTTATCCCAGGGATGCAAGGACTGTTCAACATACATAAATCAATAAATGTAATACACTATATTAACAGAGTCAAGAACAAAAACCACATGATCATCTCAATAGATGCAGAAAAAGCATTTGACAAAATCCACCACCCATCCATGATAAAAATGCTACAGAAAATTGGAATAGGAGGTCTTTATCTCAACCTGATTAAGCCTATCTATAAAAAACCAACAGCCAACATCATACTAAATGGTCCAAAACTGAAAACTTTCATGCTAAAATCAGGAACAAGACAAGGATCCCCACTATCACCACTCCTGTTCAATATTGTTCTGGAAATATTAGCCACAGCAATTAGAAATGAGAAAGAAATAAAAGGAATAAAGATAGGAAAGGAAGATGTTAAACTGTCAATATTTGCTGATGATATGGTATTTCACATAGAAAATCCAAAAAACTTGGTCAAAAGTCTTCTAGACCTAATTGACCAATTCAGTAGAGTAGCTGGATATAAGGTCAACACTCAAAAAACAATAGCATTCTTATACACAAATACCAGACTTGTTGAGAATGAAATTTGGGAAACAATTCCTTTTACAATAGCATCCAAAAAAAAAAAAAAAAAGAAATACCTAGGAATCCATCTAACTAAGGAAGCAAAAGACCTCTAAATTGAAAACTACAGGACTCTGAAAAAGGAAATCAAGGAGGATATAAGAAAATAGAAAGACATCACTTGCTCCTGGGTAGGAAGAACCAATATAGCGAAAATGGCCATACTTCCAAAACTACTATATAGATTTGATGCAATGCTGATTGAAATTCCAACAATATACTTCACAGAACTAGAGAAAAAAATAAAAAACTTCATTTGGAAACAGAAGAGACCTAGAATAGCAAAATCAATTCTAGGCATCAGAGACATGGCAAGGGGTATTAAAATCCCCAACTTGAAACTATACTACAAAACTAGTGTGATAAAAACAGCATGGTACTGGGAAAGAAGACCTGAAGATCAGTAGGATAGATTAGGAGATGCAGAAACAACTCCAGACACACTCAGCCACCTCAGTTTTGATAAAGGAGCCAACCACCCTCACTGGAAGAAAGATAACCTCTTTAATAAATGGTGTTGGAAAAATTGGATTTCAACCTGCCATAGATTAAAATGACCCATACCTATCACCATGCACTAAACTGAGATCAAAGTGGATTAAAGATATAAATATTAAGACAGAAACACTAAACTTGCTGGAAGATAACCTAGGTAGAACTCTTGAAGACATTGGCATAGGAAAAGACTTTATGAACAAAACCTCAGTAGCATGGGAACTAGCACAAAGAATCAACAACTAGGATCTCATCCTAATAAAAAGCTTCTGCACTGTAAGAGAACCCACCAACAGAGCTAAGAGACAACCTACAGTGTGGGAAAAATATTTAGCAGCTGTACCTCAAATAAAGGTCTACTATCTAGAATATATAAGGAATTGAAAAAATCAGACCCTCCCATATTCAAAGATTCAATTCAAAAATGGGCATCTGAAATGAACAGACATTTCTCAGACAAAGAAGTAAAAGCAGCAAATAAACATATGAAGAAATGTTCAACATCACTGGTCATTCAAGAGATGCAGATGAAAACAACACTGAGATTTCACCTCACCTCAGAAAGAATGGCTGCTAACAAGGAATCAATCAATAACAAATGCTGGGGGGCTGTGGGGAGAAAGGAACCCTTCTCCATTGTTGGTGGGAGTGCAGACTGGTGCAACCACTGTGGAAATCAGTATGGAGACACCTCAATGAACTAGGGCTAGAGGTCCCATTTAACCCAGCTATTCCCCTGCTGGGTATCTTCCCCGAAGAATTAAAAAAAACATACCACAGCAATATATGTGCACCCATTTTCATAGTGGCAGTTTGTAATAGCTAAATCTTGGAAACAGCCCAAGTGCTTATCAACTGGAAACTGGATAAAAAAGATGTGGGTTTTTTTATAAAATTGAGTACTACTCAGCCATAAAGAATGAGAATCTAGAGACATTTATAGCAAAATGGATGCATATTGAGGCCATACTCTTAAGTGTAATAAATAGGACACATATGTGTAAAAACCAAATAGTTTCTCTAGTGTGAGAAACTGAAAGTGTAAATAAGGATTAAAATGAATAATTCATAATTTGAAATAGGAAAATGTCCAAAGTTGTAGGGGTGCTGGGAGGGGAAGGGGAAAGGGATGAAGGGAAAGAAAAAATTATGAGAAAATAAAAAGTATTGTAATGAAATTTATGTAAATAGGGAAGAGTGGAGGGGGTGAAGGGCACACAGTTAATGGGAAAAAAAATAAAAACTAAGATACATCATGTACAGGTACAAGCACCCAATGATAAATGTAAACGTATTGTATATCTAAAATGTGCCAATAAAAGAATTTTAAAAGGTGGGTTAAGATATTCAGATGTATTTTATTAATATTGATGAATATAATGAAAATTTTATTTAATATTTCAAGTTATATAAACTAAGGTAACATGCTAAAAACATTCTTTTTCCTTTTTTCTGGTTTTTAATCTGAAGAGATCATAGACAACCTAATATATCACTGTGTCTTTAGACACGAATTGTTTAATACTAAGTTGCTCATTTCCTCAGAACAGAACAAATACCTTGACAAGTCTTCACTTTATATGTAAACAATAACATGTCATGCTGAGTATATGCCAAATAAAGCATACATCGTGATAAGGAATTTTATAAAACACATTCTTGAATGATTTGGAGAATCTTGTTTGAAATACTTATTTAAAATATCTGGTATTTTGGATGGTTTCACATTAGGCATTTATTATCCATCTTTGTGATACATTTTCCATCTAGAGAAGTTGAAATGTGTGCAATCATTTTTCTTAGGAATACCATCACTGTAATATTGAAAGCTGTTCGTAAGCAAGTAATGTCTGGTCTGAAAACTTACCACTCTGCAAAATCTAAACTGGATCTGTTTGAAAAAAAATCTATTTTTGAGCAGAGAAAACTGAAATTATTTATTCATATTAATTCAAGTCAGGGAACCAAATCCTAGAACTAATGAATATAATTTCACAAGAAATAAGTTTCTGATGAAGAAATGTCATATAAGTTATTTATTTCTGAAAAACTATTCTCATCTGATAATTTTATGTAATACAAGACATTTTCGAGTACTAGGATTTTACTTCCAATCCAGATAAAGTTGCCTTAATTATCACAGGGAAGAGGATAGAAATGCTTCTGTGTTATGAACTTCTGGTAACTTTTTTTCCAGAGATATGGAAATTAAATTCAAGGAGAATATCAAATGATAGATATTTCAGGCCATGAGGAAGGCAAATTAAAATTTGCAGTAGGTAGGACACAATGAAAAAATAATTTATATTTATTGAAGACTGCAACAAATATACTCTTTTAGCATCTCACATGGGTAATCTTATTTAATGCTCATACCTATGTATACATATGATACTCATGAAAATTCAGAAACTGTACCATGGAAATGAAAAGTTAACTTCCAATATCAGACAGATAATACAGATTTACATTAGGTACTCAAGGTCTAGGGCTTTCATATCTTCCTTATCTTAATGAGACCTAAATTTCATCTCAAATATAATAAATACATGATTAAGAAACTGAAGAAGTTCACTTCTATTACCTATCATCAAGTATTAGTCAAAGCTTAGTAGGTCAGAGCTGTAAAATACATGAGTACATAAGAGGATGAGCCTTCAGAAAATGTTTAATAAAACTTTGCAAGCAGTTCTCTGCATACCTCCATCAAAAAGATAGAGAGAAAATGTTTGCTCTTGTAAATATCAGAAATCCTCTTCCTTTGCTCTATCTAAACTTTCTTCAAACAATACTGAAGACTTCACACTCAACTCCAAATTTTTGTAACAGTTTAGTTTTTCCTCAATTTAAACCATTTTTAATCCATCAGAAATTTGTTTTGGTTGTTTAAATTGTAGGAATAAAATTTTCTCATTCTGTTACAGCTGTACTGTAAATGATGTCTTCTTAAAGATTTATTTTAAATGTTTCATTTTGCTCAGATTGAGTTGTCAGAATATCATGTGAACTGAATCACACTGCATGTTAGAAGCATTAAGCACAAGCTGTTTTAATAACTATTGTTTTTTGGAAGGATGCAGTATCCATGTTGGGAAATGCCAACAGAAATTAGTTTTCACATAGGTAAAATAAAAGTTTCTTTAAGTAAATGTTGTCTGTTAATGGACTTAATAATCTGTTAAAATGTGTTTGCTATCCAGCGTTATGTCATGTATCATAATAGACTGAATCAGCAACTCAAATCCCCCAATCTTTCCAATTTTGAAATGAGTTTAATAGTTTATTAGATTTGCTTGTACTTTGAAAAGGAATTTCACTCAAACATTTACTCTAATGAGGTGTGCCACTCTTAGTTGTGGTATTCTCTGGAAGAGCATGTGAAACATGATTCAAGGATGAAGACAATATTCTGACAAAATATGACATAGAGATTAACATGCATTATATTGTACATGTAATAACTAAGCTGAGTAAAAACTGTCATGTATAATTTCTAAAAGGTCAATTTCTGTCAAATGAAGTAGATGATGAAGAAAAGTCAGTATTATTAGTAAGAGTTTTCCTAAGCTTTTTTTCTTTTTCTTACATTAGTGGTCCTTCTCAAGATTGGCCATTGAATTCATTTTTTGAAATAGACATTCCAATAGTAGCTAACTTAGAAAATATGTATTTTTAGAGAATCTCTTAGTGAACAAAATCTTTCCATGGTTTATAAAGATCTTTTTGATATTGCAATAGAATTTAGTGGGGGATAGGGTATATTACTTAAAAACTACTCATTTTTGCATGTTATTTTACTGAAAGTTAATACATCTTTCATTAATTTTCTAGTAAATAGGTACAAAATTCAGGTGTTTCAGAATATAGCCTTTATAATATTTTAAACATAGTTAAAGTATGAATGTTCTTAACCTCATTGGCTTGCCAGATTACCTATACTGTAACTTGACGATTACTAATCCTACTCTTTACCTCCTGCACAGGAATGCTTCCTATTGATGCTTTCCTTGAAGATGTTTCTTTGAATTCATGACATTCCTTAAACTCAATGCTAGTGTGAATATTTTGTACAACTTACGGAATAGAAAAAAAATGTAAAGGATTCCAAACATTAAAAAGAGTCTTAAATTGATCACTGCAGACTTGTGAAGTGCTTTTACTTCAAATTTTGCTAATGTAAGAGTTGCATGTTTTATCTCTATGACAATGAATTTCAAGGGAGGGCAGGGGAATGGGGAAGAATATAAATCAAGATATATCATATTAAGGTACAAGTTCCCTATTAATGTCATCATATTGTATGCCAAAAATGTACCAATAAACTCAATGAAAAAATTCTTAAAACTACTTACAAATTTGATAATGTAAATGAAATTGGTCAAATTTCTTGAGTAACACTAAGTACTAAAACTCACACAAGGAGAGTATACAAACTAAGTTACCCATCCTATTAAGGAAATTGAATCATTAATTAATAATCTAAAATGAAACACTGGATAATTGCTCAATTAGTCTAAATATGTAAGGAAATATTTTACCATTTTTCAACAAAAATTTTATTAAGGACATTTAGACTCATTCTATTTTATTAAGGACACCTACACTATGAAGTAAGAATTATTCTAATATTTAAGGTAGTTAGATGTTAAAGAAAGGAAAATTACAGACCAATATCTCTCATTAACACAGACACAAAATCTCAAATAGTAGCAAATGAATAAAAAATGTCTAAGATTACACCATTACAATTATGAGCTAATATATATTATGCATACAAATAAAGTATGATAGAAAATTTCTATGAGTTTTTCAATTTTTAAAAATTTATTACAGTGATAGATTCATTGTATTAAATTACCCTGCGATCGCTACCACTTAGAACACACTTAAAATTCTTGCTATTGTTTTGAAGCAGTTCTGGAAGTCCTCTTTCATGAGTCTCTTTATTTGTGCTGTTGTGGCTGCCTCAGTGTGCTGATTTGATACAAAATGTTTACCTTGAATGGTCATTTTGAATCCGGGGAAGAACCAGAATTCACACAGTGCCAGTTACTGTGAATAAAGTGGGTGAAGACACAAAGTAATATTCTGAGCCTGCCTTTATGTTGGATGATAGCCAGCAGCAAACTTCAATGTAATTTTGATCACATTTTATAATGATACTCAAGAGAAGACTTCCAAAATTGCTTCAGAAAATGACAAGAATGATGGGTATTTTGAGGGCAATTAATGGCAATGTTTCTTTCATGGTAATATATATTTTAGAAAATATAAACAGTCACCATATATTTTGATCACTCCCTTGTATATAACTATATGAAAAAAAGAGATAGATTCCCAAGGCAGAATTAAAAAAAAAATTATATACATGTTTCTTTTAAGAAGAATATAACTCTGAATCTCTTAAGTATAGTCTGTACATAGTGACTTCTTTCCAAAGAGTAAGATACTGAAAGGTGTAAAAAAAAGGAAGTTAAGCCTTATAATGGAGAAATATAGCACCGTGTTAGTCAAGTAGTTAAAGTCAGCAGGAGCACTAATAAATCTTGTCAGTTGTGCCTCTCATTGATATAGTATGATGAAAATGGCTCTCTGCTCTCAAATTTCCTTCCTGTGTGTGTTACCTCACTCTAATCATGATAAAATCAATAAATACCAATATCTTGATATTGTACAAAAATATCTAGCCAATACAGCTAAAACCCATCAAAACTCAAAAATAATGACAAAAATAATCTTTAAAGTTATTTCAGGAAAGAGGATACTATTTAAGACATAGAAATTAAATAAATATATTTTGGATGGGGTTCTAGAACTGAAAAACATGAGGAAAAAATATAAGAGTGTAAGAGTTAAGAAACAACAATGCAGTATGTCAAAATCTTTCCACATACAAAGCATGTGCTCTTATGCAGGAATCCTTGTATGTGCCAGTAAGAATCACATACAGTATTCACTTAGCTTAAGATAAGAATTTCTTAAAACTGCTAATTAAAATGAGACTTTTGGAGCATAATGCTAATATAATTTTTACTTTAAGAATAAACATTGTATTCTATTACTTTTTTAATCAGAAAAAAGTTTGATAATAAAATATATTTAAAAAAACAATGGTTTATCAGATGGGAAGAATGTAAGCTGTTGATATTTGTCTTCTATCAATTCGAAGAACATTTCTACTTTTAAAAAATTCAAAAAAATGCTCTAAATTTCATCAAATGCTTTTGTAAAGTTGGATAAATGAGTTATTCCCTTCTATTTTATTATTCTATTCTATTCCTATATTTTATCATTAATGAGATAATGTTGAACATTTGCCAAATATATCAATGCATTAATCACTAAAATTGTATGTTTAATAACATTATATGGTATTCTTTAAATTAAATGGTATTATAATAGTAAATGACAGTTTTGTATGGGTCTTTCAAATATAAACTATAAAACAATGCTGAAAGTAACTGAGCAGGAAACAAATAAATGGTGAAATAGTCCACGTTCCTGGAGTGGAGCAATTAATATTGTTGTAATATCCATACTGCACAAAGCAGTGTAAAGAATCAAATCACTCCCCATATTAAAATATCAATATCATTCTTCATAGAGTTGGAAAAATAGTTTTGAAATATTGTGGAACCACAAAAGATCCTAAAGAGCCAAAGCAATCTTGAACAAAAGGACCAAAACTGCAGACATAAGTAATATAAGACCTCAAAATATACTATAAAGCTATGGTAATCAAAACAGCATGCTATTATCATAAAAACTAACACATAGACCAATGGAATGAAACAAAGAAGCCAGAAATAACTTCACATATTCATAAACAACTGATTTTTTACAAAGAAGTTCAGGACAAACAATAGTGAAAGGAAAGTCTTTTCAAAAGATGGTGCTGAAAAACATGGATTTCTACATTTAAAAAGACTAGATCTATATCTCTCATCTGTTACAAATAGCAACTCAAAATGTATTAATAACTTGAATGTAAGACCAGAAATTATGACTGTACTAGAAGAAAACATAAGAAAATTCTTCAGGTTATTGCACAGGCAACATTTTCTTTTTCCTGTATGACCATAAGTGCAGAGGTGACAAAAGAAAAATGGAAAATGAAATGATATCACACTAAAACATGTGTGAATAGCAAAGGAAATAGCAAGAGAGCAAAGAGACAATGTTCAATATGTGAGAAAATATTTGCAAACTATATATCTGACAAATGGTTTATAGCCAGAATATACAAAGAGCTCAAACACACAAAATAATATAATTTAAAAGTTAGCTAAGGATCTGAATTGATATTTCTCTAAAGATGACATATAAATAACCAATCAATATATGTTCATACAAATATTTAATGTTACTAATTATCAGGGTGAATCAAATCAAAACAACAATGAAATATGGTCTTACCACAGTCAAAATGGCTAGTAATTAAAAAAAAAAAGAAATCAAGTCCTGGAGAGAATATGAAGAAAGTACCTTGTTTACTGTTGTGAATGTAAATTAGTACAACCATGAAGGAGAACAGCATGAGGTTCCTTATGAAAATAAAAATAGAGCTATTATAATTTCCAGGAACCCTGCTTCAGGTATATACACACACAAAAATGAAATCTTCTTACACACAGAAAAATGAAATTATCATGTAGAAGACGCATCTGCACTCTCAAATTTACTGCAGCACTGTTCATAATAAGGAGAATATGGAAACAACCTAAATATTCATCAACAGAAGAGTGGACAAAGATGATATGTATAACCTGGGCTTGTTGGAGCACATCTGTAATATCAGTTACCCAGTAGACTGAGGCAGAGGATTACAAGTTTGAGACCAACATGAACAATTTAGGGAGATCCCATCTCTATAAAAAAAAGTGGCTTTATACCTCAGTAGTGGAACAATTTCCTAGCAGTCTCGAGGCCTGAGTTCAGTCTCCAGAATGCACACATGTACACACAAAGAAAGAAAAATAATACGAGAGGAAAGAAAAGAGAAAAAGGAGAACTAAATATGTTTACATACACAATTAAATGTTATACTGTCATAAGAAAATATGAAATCCTCTCATTTCTTCTTTTTTTTTTTTTTTTGGTACCAGGGATCGAACTCAGGTCCTTGCGCTTGCACAGCAGGTGGAGAACACACTGAGCTAAATCCCAGGCCTGAAATCCTCTCATTTCTGACAAGATATAGGGATCTGGAGGACAGTGCATCAAGGTAAGTAATTCAGATATAGACAAGCACCACATGACCTCTGACACCACTAAAAGTGAAATAGCTATCACAGAGGTTAAGAATTAAATATTGGTTATAATGGTAGGGAGAGGGCAAGGGGCAAGATTATATTTGGAAGCAGGAGTTTGAATGTGCTCACCATAAAGACATAATAGAAGTTTAAAGGGGCAATTATGCTAATTACCCTGAGTGCTTAATGTATACATGAGACAAAACTTTACCTTGTACTTTATAAATATGTACACATATTATGGTCAATCTAAAGATAGTGAATTAAGAAAAAGGGGGATTTTCAAACTGTTTTCTTAAATCAGCTGTACTATTTTCAGTTTGAAATACCCAGTTTTTGCCAATAATTGGTTTCATCAGTTTTTTGAAGGTGTTAATGATTCTATCATGCTTGTTTCATATTGCTCATCCAATTTTATAGCTGGTTAACAGAAGAGAAAATAAGTCCAATTCTTATTACTTGATTATAGAATAAATTTTAAAAATTGACTATATAGTATTAGTTAATAAAAATAATTTAAAATTTTACAGTTTTAGAGTAGGAAATATTATTTTAACCAAAAGAGAAAACAAATTATTAAGATTGAATTTGTAAGTTTATATGTGTGCAACTATTGGCTATGCACATAGTCAAATATTGCCAAACACCAGAACTAATTCTTTCAATAAAATCTGGAGGCATGATAAAATCATAAAGGACATATTTTATGGCATATATCTAAGTGCAGCAGGAGAAAATAAATCAAAATGAATTGTAATAGTAATTATGTAGAAAAAATAATTACATTATAGGAATTTTAAAAAGAAGAAGTTATTTAATCACTAAATTCCACACACAGTCTTAACGCAAGAATTTATATTTGGTTGTTTTCATTTTAGCCAATCGTGGCAATATTTATCTCTGCTAAACCTCTTAATAATTCTTTACTGTCTCATAAATACACTCCAGTGCAATTGCTGGAAAATTTTCACCTCTCTGGGAAGTGTACAACAGATTCTTATTAATTGTAAAGTGCAAAAACTGATATTTCTTCTTAGCATATTACAAGAACATTTAACACAAAATGTATACCAATTAGTTGATTTTAATTTTCAAATATATGTATTTCTTTTTCACATTTAACATATAAGGATTTAGCCTTGTATAATTTAGTAACTGACTTCCCTGTAGCCACAGAGATAATAAGAAATTCTGTTTGAAATGTGATTTCCATGCTGACCCACACTACTACCAGAATTTTAAATTCTATGACCTGTTGGAAAAATTAAAAGAACATATCAATTGAAAATATCCTACTTTTATCATTCAAATGTCGACCAAGCCAATCTGTAGTTTAAATTACATAGGTGAAAAAAATATAGCCACATAAACTGTCCAGTGTAATGTTTGTGAAACTGCAGTTAGAAATATCTTTGAAAAGTTCTGTAAGAGATAAAAAAATTTCTCAATACTAATTTTCAAAGATTGGTGATTAAATTACTTGGATGTTTTATTTTATATCATATATTTCAACTAACTATACACAACCATATGATATTTTAATATAAAGTTAGTATATAATTAAAATAGGTAAATATAATTATGAATTTATTTAAAAAAGTGAAGTGTCAAAAGTAATTCTACTTAATCTTGAGAAAAGATCATTTCACAATTAAAATATGATTAGCCCTAGTTCTACTGCCTACAGGCATGTGAGACATAATTCCATTTTAGTCTCTGGTCACATCTAAAACCTCAGTGGTCCAGTTGTGGTGTGATGCTCTAGGGAAATATTACACAAGTTGAAGACATCCTGGGGAGGAACAAAATTCTTCATTTACACAGTTCCTTATTGTTCTAGAATTTTCACTGCATCTGCCCTATGAGTAATCTGCTACATTTGTCTCCTGAATTCTCTGTCCTGAGTCATCTGTTACATTTGATTCTCCCAATGTACTGAATAAAGGTGTGGCAAGCTGGAGGGATCCAGTTTTGCTGCCCAGAGCAGCATTGATCAGGCTCAAAGCTCAGCTTCTTCTCTAAGTCTCATTTTTTCTATCTTTACTGTCTAATAAATTAATTCTCCTTGTGCTGTCATGGCTCATAGAAGACTAGGACTTATTTCAGAGTTTCTAGTACTGCAGACAAGTAAGTTAATCAGATATCTTGAAGGCAGTTAGACAGAGCTGACCCTGGAGGCACCAACATGGAAGGCAATGGAGCCAACATGGAGGACAATGAAGACACACTCACTGAAGGCCATCACTGTAAAAGAAACTACCACAAATAGCAGTGACTGATATTCTAAATAGGCATCAGTCACCTGGGTGGGGGATCAAGATCTTCTAGGAAAGATCCCTGATCCATCCTGCTACATGACTTGTTCCCCATTGGGAACCCATTTAATTCAATATTACCTAAGCATATTCTTATTGGTTGTTCATAGTTTTGTCCACATTGTGATTTCTCACTGGATCAGTATTACCTAAGCATCTGTATTTGCAATCCTACTAGTTTATTACAGTTTTGTCCCACCTTGAATCCACCTCACCTCATGACTTTGTCCCATAAAACATCTTTGGGAAATTGGGTGAGAGGGCAATCAATTTTCTGGTCACCCTTCTGTCTCTCTTAAACAGAAGCTTTCTTTCTCTCAATTTTTTCCTACTCTAAACCTCTGTTGTTCCTAGAATTAATTCTTCAGTTTTAGAGAACACAAACTTGCACTTCAGATATCTAGCAGGTTTTGGAGTTGCATCTCTTCCCCCTATATCACTAGCAACATCCCCCTTCCCTGTTCCCTACATTTGGTGCTCAACATGGATATGAATCAGGTCCACAGGCAAACTTGCCTGTGAGACAAACCCAGAGTAAATGAGACACGATATGGATCTCCCAGGATGATTTTCAGACTTTAACAAGGGACATTGGTGGTGAGTGTGTCCAGCTGTTTGGAACCTTCTATCTTTGGTTAGTTGGAAATATGGGTCAATCTTTGGCATCAGATCAGTGTAACTTTGTCAAATTGCTCAAGTTGCTGTTAAAGCAAGCTATGTATCTGGTACAGAAGGAGGCTGTGATAAACTTGCTAAAAGATGTAGAAATATACGTCCCATCTTTTACCAAGGAAGGGACAATTAACTTACTTGTATGGAAACGTGTAGGAACAGTTCTCTGGCATGAGGCCCAATGATGAGGTGATGTCTTTCCCCTCAAATGCTACCCACTTGGGCCTTAGTCCACTCTGCTCTCAAATTCTCTCAAATCAGGAGACCTTGGCTACCCCTCCCCCCACTCACCCTTCTGGCCATGCTTCCCCTTGTTTAGCTTCTTCTCCTACTTGCTTTCATCTCATTGTGGCTTCTGCTCCACCACCACAGCAGGATAATGAGGACCCTAACTCACTAGCCCCTCAGCCTCCTCAGGTGTCTTACAAAGGTCTCATTGGTCCTCTTCTAAAGCCTACTCCTGGGGCCACTTCATAACTTCTACATAAAGCAGTGAATCAGACAAGGCAGGTGGAGATCCTTTGTGTTTTCCTATCTCAATTTTGCCTGATCCTGACTACTCAGAGGTGGACAGAAATGGTGTCCATGCCTCATTTGATTTTAACATCCTAAAGGATTATAGAGTGTGCTAACAAACAGCATCCAAAGGCCCTATAGAGTGAGTTTGGTGTAAAATGTACTTCAGAATTTTTCTCTGGTTCCACATGATCTTTTTCACCTTGCAAAAATGTTGCTGTCCCCCACTTAGTATCTCAACTTTGAGGTGGAACTGAGTTCCTCAATTAGGGAACAGGCTCATAAGATTGCCCAGAGAGATGCTCAGTTGAGAGAAGTTGCTACTGATATGTTATCCAGAATGAGTGACTTTTCAGATTTACTGTTACCCAATGTTACTCTTTTGACAGCTAGATGACTTCCTGCAGAGGGCTTGGGCTTCTGTGCCAGTTGATGGTACCCTGATGCAATCTTTTACTCAAATCATCTAAGGGTGAAAAATTATGCAGAATTTGTAGTGAGATTACAACAAAAGATTAGTAGGCAGATTTATAATTCTCAGGCAGAAGCAGACATCCTGATTTTAAACTAGCCTATGAGAATGCTAATCTGGATTGCAAACAGGCCATAAATCCTGTTCACTCCTGTAATAATCTTGGAGCATATATTAAGGCATGTCAAAATATTGGGTTTCCATACAATAAGGCTCTGATTGCTCAAGCCATCTCCCAACATTTATGTGATGTATACAATGGCTTTAAATGTTTTAATTGTGGAAAAACAGGGCATCTCAAAAAATCTGTAAAGTGAAAGTGGCTTTACAAGTTGACTGAAAGCCACTGGGTCAGCCATCCAAAAAAAAATAAGTTACCATCTGATCCTTACTCTCTCTGCTGAAAACACATTCACTGGGTTAAAGTCTGCTGCTCCAAATATGATAAAGACAACTCATTGCTGCCTGTAAAATGGGAATAGGGCTCAGAAAACAATAGATAGGGCCAGGGGACTCCAGCCCCTCTGAGTCAGTGGTACCCAGTTCAGACCTGGTGTTCAGAGAGACATTTCTTTCTTCATCAGGGGAACACTCAGCAGCTCAGGAGTAGCTCTTCCTGCTGTACAGAGAGTTCACCTCCTGAGAGGTGAGACTCCAGTGTCCATTTCCACAGGAATTCATGAACTTCCATGGCCCAGAACAATTGGTTTAATACTTGGGAAATTCCCTCTAACTTTGAAAGGCATTACTATTATTCTGGCTATTTGTTATTGATTCTGATTGTACCTTTGAATTGCGTGTTACTGTTAGCTTCACAAGACTTGGGACAATTGAACAAGGAGATTACATTGCACAATTGTTGCTCTTGCCTAAATCAAAATTACATAATGTTAGCTTTAAAAATTCTCAAGAGGATTCTCTGCCAGAAGTTCCTCAAGAAGAGGTTTATTTCACCCAAGAGATTTCCAAAAATTGATCCACATCAAAAAATAAATTACAAGACTCCCTGGCTTTGCCTTATGAAGGGCCTGATGGTCAATTGGGACATATTTGTCCTTACATAGCTCCATACCTGTAAATTTTGGGGGCAGAGATTTATTGGAATAATGAAGAGTTATAATGACTACTTTGCCCCCTGAAACCTCACCAGTTAAACATGATGTCTAAAATGGGATATGAACCAGGAAAAGGATTGGGCAAGCAACTTCAGGGTGAAACAGCTTTTAAGACAGCAACAGAAAAATAATCACTTTAGAATTGGATATGATCAAAAATTATGTTGGGGCTATTGAAGAAGTTTCTCTGTGCAAGGCAAATTTGCCTTTACATTGAAAATCAAATGACCCCATTTGAGTTGATCAATGGCCCCTAACACAGGAGAAACTAAACATGTTAGAGCAACTTATATTAGAACAGCTAAGCAAAGGGCATTTAGAACCGTGCATGAGCCCTTGGAACATACCCATTTTTGTTATTCTTAAAAGGTCAGGAAAATGGCATTGCTTCAGAACGTATGGGCAGTTAATGCAAGCCTCATTCCAATGGGGGCATGGCAACCTGGCTTAACAAACCCAGTGGGAATTCCCCAGAAGTGGCCCTTTATAGTTATAGGCTTAAAAGGCTGCTTCTTTAACATTCATTTGTGGCCAAGTGACCAACCTTGATTTGCCTTTTCAGTACCTAGTACAAATTTTAAAGAACCAATGAATCATTTTCAGTGGACTTTGTTGCTACAAGGAATGGCTAACAGCCCCACATTTTGTCAGCTTTTTGTAGCATAGGCTCTTCAAGCTACTCATAAATTATTTCCTACTGTATATTTAACACTTTGTATGGATGACATTAATACAAATACACAATAGCTACTTTTACAGACCTTTGAGGTTGCAAAGAAAGATTTTGTGTGTTTTAGATTGTGCATAGCTCCTGAAAAGGTTCAACTATCTGAGCCTTATACTTACCTGGGCACCTTGTTAGCAGAGTGATTGGTTAAGCCACAAAAATATAATTTAGGAGAGAAATTAAAAATGCTAAATGAGGGCTGGGGATTTGTGTGTGGTCTCTCTAAAGGGAGACCAGAGACCTCGAGAGCACTGACCTTTAAAGAAAGAAAAGGAAACAGCCTAGGAGATGAACAGCAGTTTATTCTCCTAACACTGCTTGACAATCATAAAGGAAAGAAGAAAGGCTTTTATACATGTAGGAAAGCAGCTTAGTTATTCTGGCTATTGTCTTTCTGATTTTAACATCTGGTGATAACAAGTGACTTTAAGTGACTCATAAAAGCTACAGGTGAATTTACAAGTCCTTCATTTCTGTTCACCAATCCCGTACATCTAAGAGCACACCACAGCCCTCTTCTTATCAGATGGTATCAAGAAAGCAGGGCGACTTCAGCAGAAATCAAGCCCACTGGCCCACCACGAACATCACAGATGTAAATAGTGAATCATATCTCTCTCACCACCCATAGAGTCATTGGGTTGTGGTTCTCTGATCCTGGACAATGGTAAATAGGATAATCTGTTTTTCTCCCTTGAAAATTTTACAACATCTCTTAAAGTTTC
Source organism: Heterocephalus glaber (assembly GCF_000247695.1). Next base: position 23,016,643 of record NW_004624748.1, read on the forward strand.
CTGGAATTCTTTTAACAAACAGACTTGTGGAAATTCCCAGAAATGACTTCTTAATTTTCTCAGTTAACAAACTTCTTATGATCAATTCTTACAACTAGATAGCTAAATTCTACAATTTCCCACAGGGATTTAGTTCAGTGGTTCTGCTTCCTGCATTGCAAGCTCAAGGATCCAAGTTTGATCCCCAGTACCAAGAAAAAAAAAGAAAAATGCTAAATGATTTTCAAAAATTATTAGGTGATATTAATTGGATTAGGCCTAAAATAGGGATAGCAACATTTCAATTGTGGAATTTGTATGAAATATTACAGGGAAATTCAAATCTTAATTCCCCTTGAAAACTAACTCCAGAGGCACAAAATGAGTTACAATTAATTGAACAAAGCATATATAATCATCAGGTATTTTCATATAAACTTTATCTGGTTAATTTATTTGTATTTAATGCCCCCCCATTCATCCACAGGTTTAATAGGACAGTAGTAAAAAAAACAGGTCTTTCTGGCCAGAACCCGGGCCTGTGGATGCCAGCAGCCCCCGCCCTACTGGGCCATGCCACACAGAATCTGAATCTGCACAGCAGAGGCACCAGGGGAAACATAAAGGCCATGGTTATGAGGCCCAGAAGATAGAGTAGAAGTGAACAACAGAGAGGGCCTCTCTGACACTCCTCAATGAAAGTTGAAGCCCACTGGGAAAGTGAAGAAAAACTCTTCAATAAAACGACACTGGGCCATCATGGTTGGTAAGTTGGTGGGATCAGCAACTCACACAGAAACCCAGATTCACATAGGGGGGAGGACAGCTTGAACCTGCAGTAGAAACTTGCAGAGTTTAATCCTGCAGGAGGTCAAGAACCTTACTTTGGACCTTGCAGCCAGAAATCACCCTGAGCCTTAGTAGACTACAGCTGGCATGCTGAGACTAATTGACTTAGACCCACACACTGCTTCCTAAATTGTCTACCAGGACAGCAGAGACATTTCCTGAGAGAGACCTTTTTGTTTGTTTGTTTGTCTTGTTATATATATATTTCTTTTTCACTCTCTCTATCCTTCTGGCTCTATGTTTCTCTCACTCTTTGTTCTTGTTCCTGTCCCATTCTGAATTTTTTCTCTCACCCTGTCCTCTCGACTGTCAGCTTTATAGGAAGGTGAACACAGTTTCTAACTTCCCTATTGTCAGTTTGTTCTGTACTTGTCTCTGTTCTTTTGCTCTGTCTTTTCCTCCTGTCTTCAACAGATCCCTACAATTTGCTTGATCTTCCCATGTTCCCTAGCTTCACTTCTAAGCTTTCCTTCTCCCTCTATTTCTCTACCCTTCCCTCACCAACCCCTGCTAACCCCTTATCACAAAGGATAAATTTGCCATATTGAAGGGTTTACTTACCACAAACACATTTTGCGCTGGCCCTAGATTTTGATCTAGCTCTGGCAGCTAAAAGTGACAGATTAACTGCTACCACAAATTGTCATTTTACAAGCTGCATTTGATGCTCATTGTGTCAACTGGACTAAGGTGTTGTGTCAGTTGTCCTCCCTGGTTTACTGAAAGTGAGATTGCCAGAGAGTCATTACAGAATCAAAGCCTAAAAGTCCAGCTATACCTGGAAGATATCTCTGAGAAGCAATCACTCCATAGGGGCTCTAAACACCAGTAATACAGATACACAAAATAAGAAATATTGGAGTATCAGCCCAGTAATTAAAGCAAAAAACAACACCAACAACAGAATTAACAATGAGAAGACACCTTGGGAGGACACAAACACAGACTTCCAGCTCACCAAAGGCAAATTCTGGGGGAATTGAGGTGGAAAAGTCCCATAATCAACTACCTGGACAACCTGAACTGATAGCACAGGAAGGAACAAAACTGATGAATGAGGCTCTAGAAAAATTCAAAACAGAAATAATCTCCCAGATAAATACAGAGATGTTGAGCAGAGTGAAAGACATGATTAGCGGCTCTAGAAGAGAAACAGACAAAAAAAAAAAAAATAGATGACCTTGGAAATATGCTGGAAGCCATGAATGCCAAGTGTAAGAAAGAAATGGAAACCATAATTTCTCAACATAAGAAAGAAATGGAATCCAGGAAACAGATTCAAACAGATATTCAGGAAATTAAAAACTCCACTGAAAGCATACAGAACAGACTAAGGGAATCTGAAGACAGAATATCAGATATAGAAGACAGGATTGCAGTGAAGGACCATGACAACAGAGATTTCTTAAAAATAGTAAGAGACCACAAGAAATCTATCCAGCAGCTGCTAGATGACACAAAGAAGAATAGCATAAGACTGATAGGAATCCACAAAAAATCAGAAGAAAGTACAAATGACATAAAAAACTGTTCATAGAAGTAATAGTAGAAAACTTTCCAGACAGAGGTAGAGAATTGGACTTATAGATAAGTGAGGCATATAGAACTCCAACTAGCCACAATAAAAAAAAGCTACACCTAGACATATAATAGTCAAGATCCCAGAAATCCAACAGAAGTACAAAATCCTACAGGCAGATAGAGAAAAGAAACAAATCACATACAAAGGAAAGCCCATCAGAATCACAGCAGACTTCTCAACACAAACCCTCAAGTTAAGGAGAGTCTAGGTGAAGTATTTCAAGCCCTAAAAGAAAATAACTTCCAACTTAGACTGTCATACACTGAAAAATTATCTTTCAAAATCAATGGGGAAATTAGATACTTCCATGAGAAAGAACACCTGAGAAATTTCATGAACACCAAACCAGCACTCCAAACAATTCTAAACAATATCCTAGAAAAAGACAATGAAGGTCACAACTCCATGAGGCCCAACAGAGCCAAGCCACCAGCAAGGCAAGAAACTAAAGGGAAAAGGGGAAAAATAAATAATAAATGATAAATAAAAAAAAATAATAAAAGAGCCAACAATAGTAAAACAACATGACAGGATGAGTCAATATCTATCAATTATAGCCATCAATGTTAAAGGCCTCAAGTCACAGATAAAAAGAAATAGACTGGCAGAATGGATTAAGAAGAAATATCAAACAATATGTTGTATACAAGAAACACACCTAATTCAAAAAGACGCTCATAGATTGAAAGTAAAAGGATGGAAAACAATTCTCTATGTGACAGGAACCCAGAAAAAAAGCAGGGAGAGCAATTTTATTCACAGACAAAATAGATTTAAAAAAAAAAACTGTTTAAAACAGACAGAGATGGTTACTACATCCTTGTGAAGGGAAAAATCCAAGAGGAAGAGACGACAATCCTAAATATATATGCACCAAATACAAGTTCCCCCAACTATACAAAACAAATATTAATGGACATAAAAAAAACCAAATAAGCACTAATACAATTGTAGTGGTGGATCTCAATATGCCACTCTTACAAATAGACAGATCTAGACAAAAAAATCAACAATGACACTCTAGAACTAAACCAAGCTTTTGAACAAATGGACTTAATAGATGTTAAGAGTGTTCCACCCTACAAAATCAGAATATACATTCTTATGGCTGCATGTGCATCATTCTCTAAAATAGACCACATGCTAGCTCATAGGGCATGTTGAAGTAAATACAAAAGAATTGAAATTACCCCCTGCATATTATCAGACCATAGTGCAATAAAATTGGAGATCAATAGCATAAGCAACCGGAAAACTCCCACAAACACATGGAAATTGAATAACAACAAATGGGTCACAGAAGAAATTAAAGAAGAAATTAGTTGCTACAAGTAAATGATAATTCCAGTACAACATAGAGGAATCAATGGGACAAAATTAAAGCAGTTCTATGAGGGAAATTCAGAGCAATCAATCCCCATATTAGCATAACAGAGACAATGAAAATGAACAAACACATGCTGAACCTCAAGCTCCTAGAAAAACAAGAGCATGACAAACCCAAAGCTCATACAAAAGAGGAAATTAGAAAGATCTGAACAGAAATCAATGCAATGGAAACTAAGAGACTAATACAAAAATATCAATGAATCAAAGAGTTGGTTTTTTGAAAGAGTAAATAAAATCAATAAACCCTTAGCCAACCTTATCAAAAAAAGGAAAGAAAATGCTCAAATCCACATAATTAAGAATGAAAAAGGTTGTTACAACAGATCCAGCAGAAATCCAGAGGATCTTCAATGTCTTTATTAGAGAAATGGCACTCTAATAAAAAGGAAAACAAAGAAAAAAATGGACAAATTCCTAGATACATATGAATTGCCAAAATTAAATGAAGATTTAAAAATTCTAAACACTCCAATTACAATCAGTAAAATTGAAATGTAATTAAAAATTTACCAAGAAAAGTAAAGCCCAGGGCCTCATGGCTTCACTGCTGAATTCTAGAAGACATTTAGAGAACTATCACCATTACTCTTTAAACTCTTCAATGAAATTGAAAGGAAAGCAATACTTCCAAATTCATTCCTGGAAGCAAGTGTTACTTTGATTCTGAAACCAGGAAAAGACCCAACCAAAATAGAGAACTACAGGCCAATCTTGCTAATGAACATTGATGCAAAAATCCTCAACAAGATACTGGCAAACAGAATACAGAGGGTCATCAAGAAGATCATACACCCTGACCAAGTTGGATT
>NW_004624748.1:23038574-23059543 GCF_000247695.1 Heterocephalus glaber
TAGTTCTTCTTTAAACATCTTGTAGAATTCAGCAGTGAACCCATCAGGACCTGGGCTTTTATTTGTTGGTAAATTTTTTATTACATTTTCAATTTCACTCATTGTTATTGGGGTGTTTAGAATTTCTATCTCTTCTTTATTTAACTTTGGAAATTTGTATGTATCTAGGAATCTGTCCATTTCTTCTGTTTTATCCATTTTATTAGAGTACAGTTCTCAAAGTGGGTATTGATGATCCTTTGGATTTCTGCTGGTTCTCTCATGACTTCACCTTTTTTGTTCTTAATTGCATGGATTTGAGCCTTTTCTTTCATTTTTTTGACAAGGTTGGCTAAAGGTTTATCAATTTTATTTATTCTTTCAAAAAACCAGCTCTTCAATTCATTGATTTTTAGTTTCATTCTCTTAGTCTCCATTGCATTGATTTCTGCTTGGATCTTTATAATTTCCTTTCTTGTATGAGCTTTGGGTTTGTTATGCTCTTCTTTTTCTAGGAGCTTAAGGTTCTGCATTAGGTTATTTAACTGAATTCTCTCTGTTGTCCTAATATAGGCATTCAGTGCTATGAATTTCCCATGTAGAACTGCTTTCATTGTGTCCCACAGATTCCTGTATGTTGTACTGGCATTATCATTTACTTGTAGAAACTGTCTAATTTCTTCTCTAATTTCCTCTGTTACCCATTGGTTGTTCAGGAGAGTGTTAATTAATATCCATGTGTTTGTGGGTGTTCTGTGGTTACTTATGTTATTGATCTCCAATTTTATTGAACATTGGTCTGGTAATAAAAAGGGGATAATTTCAGTTCTTTTACATTTCCTTAGATTTGCCCTATGATCTAGCATATGATCTATTTTGGAGAATGACCTGTGTGCAGCTGAAAAGGATGTGTATTCTGATTTTGTGAGGTGAAACACTCTATAAACATCTCAAGTCCATTTGTTCAGTAGCTTGTTTCAGTTCTAGAATTTCATTATTAATTTTTTTCCTAGATGACCTGTCTATTTGTGATAGAGGGGTGTTGAGGTCCCCCACTACAATTGTGCTGGTGCTTATTAGGTTTATCATGTCCATTAATATTTATTTTGTATACTTGTGGGCATTCGTATTTGGTGCATAAATATTTAAGGTTGTCATCTCTTCCTCTTGGATTGTTCCCTTCACAAGGATGTAGTGACCATATTTGTCTCTCTTAATTAGTTTTGTTATGAAATCTACTTTGTCTTCAAATAAGATTGCTATGCCTGCTTTTTTCTGGGATCCTGTTGTGTGGAGAACTGTTTTCCATCCTTTTACTTTCAGTCTATGAATTTCCTTTTGAGTTAGGTGTGTTTCTTGTATACATCATATTGCTGGGTTTTGCTTCTTAATTCATTCTGCCAGTCTGTTTCTTTTTATTGGTGAATTGAGGCCATTAATACTGATAGTTATAATTGAGAGATATTGACTCATTCTTTCCATGATGTTTTATTGTTGGTTCTTTTCTTATATTTCCCCCTTTCCCTTTAGTGCCTTACCTTGCATGGTGTCTTCTCTCTGATGGTCCTCATGGAATTGTGACCTTCATTGTGTTTTTCTAGGATATTGCATAAAATTGTTTGGAGTGCTGCTTTGGTGTTCATGAAATTTCTCAGGTGTTCTTCATCGTGAAAGTATCTAATTTCCCCAGCAATTTTGAAGGGTAATTTTGCCAGATACAACAGTCTTGGTTGGAAGTTATTTTCTTTTAGGGCTTGAAATACTTTACTCCAGGCTCTCCTTGATTTGAGAGTTTATGTTGAGAAATCTACCATGATTCTGATGGGCTTTCCTTTGTAGGTGATTTGTTTCTTTTCTCTAACTAACTGTAGAAATTTGTTCTTCTGTTGGGTTTCTGGGATCTTGACTATTATATGTTTAGGTGTAGATATTTTTGATCATGGCTGGGTGGATTTCCATATGCCTCACTTATCTGTGTGTCCAATTCTCTACATCTGTCTGGGAAGTTTTCTAATATTCTTTCTGTGAACAGTTTTTTTTTATGTCAATTGTACTTTCTCTTGTTTTTTTGTGGACTCCTATCAGTCTTATGTTATTCTTCTTTGCATCATCTAGCAGGTGCTGGATTGATTTCTCATGGTCCCTTACTATCTTTTAGAAATCTCTGTTTTCATGGTCCTTAACTGCCATCCTGTCTTCTATATCTGATATTCTGTCTTCAGATTCTCTTAGTCTGCTCTGCATGCTTTCAATGGAGTTTTTAATCTCCTGAATATCTGTTTAAATCTGTTTCATGGATTCCATTTCTTTCTCATGTTGGACAATCATGGTTTCCATTTCTTTCTTATGCTGGGCATTCATGGCTTCCAGCATATTTCTGTTCTCATGTATTTTATTATCTGTTTCTGCTCTAGAGCCTCTAATCATGTCTTTCACTCTACTCACCATTTCTGTATTTGTCTGGGAGATTATCTATTTTGAATTTGTCTAGACCCTCATGTATCTGCCTCCTTACTTCCTGTGCTATCAGTTCAGGGTGTCCAGATGGTTGATTATCTGACTTTTCCACCTCATTTCCCCCAGAATTTCCTTTTTGTGGCATGGAAGCCTGCATTTGTGCCTTGCTTAAATGTCTTTTCATTTTTGTTTTTTTTACTGTCCTCGGTTTAATTCCTGGGTTGATATTTCCAAATTGCTTAATGAAGGTATCTTTGTTGCTTGTGTTTAAAACCCTTGTGGAATGATTGCTTTTCAGAGGTGTCTTCCAGATATGGCTTGTGTTTACGTTTTGAGGCTCTAATGACTCTGAGGCTATTTTATTTTCCTTATACCAGGAAGGAAAACTGATTAGATCAATCACAACATGTTAGGCCAAATGTTACAATCATCAATACCATGGCATCAAGCATAGCTTAGAAAATGACAATTTGTGGTAGTTATTAATGTATCACATTTAACTATGTGAAGTATAATCCCCTGTGCCTCTGTAGTGAGGGACCAGGTAGCAGAAGAGCCATAAATGGGGGGGGGTGGAATTGGGCCTTGCAGGTGCCTGCACAGCTAAGTGGAGCACCAGATGAAGGCAGGGCTCCAAGCCACTCCTGGGACCTCACTGTGCCCTGGACAGGAAATTGAACACAGCCAAGGAGCCTCCCAACTTTTTCTTTTCTATAGCCATCTACAAATCCATTTCTGCCTTGTAGCCAGCTGAAAAAGAACTGAACTTTAAGCCAATATAAAACAATACTGTTTTAAATTCTAGGTGTCAGGTATTGTGTTCCATTGACTGCAAAATGATTAAGACAAATTTTGATGTCTAGAATGGAACTTTTGCTATGTGTTATGTGGTTTTAATCAACCTAAACTTTTTTAGAAGAAGTTGGCAAATGTTTGGGAATGATGGATTAAAAAGTCCTAGAATTCTTTAAACCAAGCTTGATAGATGTCAGACAAATTCTAGAAGAACCAAATGTGGATAGGAATTCTGACAATAAAGGCCTATCTCAGGAGGTTTCATATAGGAACAAAGATTTCATTTCTCAGTTGTACTAGAGGTCATGTGTGTTACACCATGGCAGGAAAGTTGTCTTCATGTCCTGAGACTTTGCAGGAGACTGAGAATAAGGAGAGTGATGGCTAGTTTGGTGGAAGAAATTTCAAAACAGCCCAAAATTCAGATTGTGGCATAGGTACAATTAGCTGCTTTTAGCCATATCTATAGTAAAAATTAAGACCAAAGAAGCAGATGTGAAAAGTTTCCAGTTTCATTAGAAAGGAAGAAACTGCATAGTTGGGGCCTTACAAATCATGTTACAGAAAACATTAGCATTAAAAAGCAATCAAGGATTTTATATCAGGATAAGGAGAATGATGGCTTGAAGATATCTCAGGAATCAGTAAATTCCTCCTTCTCAGGCTTGAGGGTGCAAAAATGGGGAAAAAATAAGAACTAAGATACATCATGTAATGGTACAAGTTCACAATGATGAATGTAACCCTATTGTATACCTAAAATGTACCAATAATGAAAACAAATTGCAAAGCTTTCATTTGAAGAGAGATCCTGTTGCCCATTGCTCAAAAGAAGTTGTCTAGAAAATTGGTTTGTAGAGATTCTGTTCACAGTGCTCAGCCAGTCAGGTACTCAGAGGCCTCTGACACCGTGATCCATGGGGATCTTACTAATTTTTAAGCTGTCAGCAGACTGTGGTAATCATTTATGCATGCTGCTTTTACAGACAAGTGAAATGTAAGTATTATGTTGTTATGGAGGCTTCTACCCAAATTTCAGAAGCAGGATTGGGAGGCCAGGCAGTGTATCCTTGAGAGAGTAATGTCTGAAGCTGTGAAAGTGAAGTGAGAAATGCAGTGGATACCCCAGGAAGTTGGTAATGTTGTGAAATGGAACATGTACATAAGAAATCCATAAACAGTGATCAAAAACCACTCCAAGAGAAAGGCCATGAAGTCTGCCACAAGCAATATTGTAGGGTTACAGGAAATAAAACACTTTGGAGTTCATGTTTCATCACAACCTGCTTCAGGCAGTGAAATGGGAGCTGCAAGATTTAATGTTAGCCTTGCTGGAGTTCAGTCTTCTTTTGGTCTCTTTCCTTTCTCTACTTAGATTTCTCTCCTTTGGAATGGGAATGCTTACCCTCTGCTATTGTATGTTGGAAATATTTAGCTTTCTTTTTTATTTTATAGGGGCTCACAGCTAGGTCTTTGCCTTGAGTTTCACAGACTTTAGACTTGAACTTTTCTGAAGAGATGTAAATGTTAAGGCTTTGGTGACTCCTAAAGACCAACTAAATATTTTATGAATGATGAGATGAACATGAGACTTTTGGGAGCCAGAAATTGAGGGGTCATTACTCTTTCTGTTATCTTTTATGTATTTTTTATTTTTTATTTTTGGTACTGGGGATCGAACTTGGGTCCTTGGGCTTGCAAGTCAGGCAACGGAACCACTGGGCTAAATCCCAGGCCCTCTGTTCTTTTAAATGTAAAATGTCCCCTAAGAATCTCACTCATTTGGATGGTGATTGGTTGATGCAGTGCTATACTCATCAGTGAATTAATCTATCGATGAGTTCATGGTGGAGTGCACTGTAAGGAGCTGGTGCTTTGTTAGAGGTGGTTCACTGGGCACATGATCTAAAACATTATGTACTTGGTCTTGGTTCCTCCATTTTCTCTTTGCTTCTTGCCTGGCCCTAGTTGAGTAAGTTTTTTTTTCTGCAATTCATCTCTGCTCTCCACTTTCAACCTTGAAGCTAGCCCATCCAGGACTCAAACTGTGAGCCAAAATAAACCTCTCATCCTTTAATTTGTGGAGTTAGGTCTTTGGGCCCATGGTCAGGAGAGTGTCTACTGTTATGCCTTTTGGTGGACTAAAAATTTCCCTTTAAAGAAATCAAATTTATATATTTTCTAATTAACTTGTAGTTTGTTTATTTCTTAAAGAACTTGCCTAGACCAAAGTTCTGGATATGTTTTCTGTTTTTTTTTTTTCTTTGTCTCTAAAATATAATTTTGTGATCCACTTTAGTTAATATTTATGTAAAATTAATGAGATAGCATTTAAAATAAGTTAATGTTTTCTTTTCAATTGTATATTCACTTTTCTAAGTACATTTGATGAAAAGAAAATTTCTTCTTAAATTGCTCTGGCTCCTAAAATAAACAAAAGTGTTTATTTCTAGATTCTAAATTCAAGTCCAGTGATCTATGTCTATCTTTGTAACATTACAACATTAGCTTGATTACTCTCACTGTATGGTTAAGATATAAAACCAGGAAAATGAATTCTCTCATTCATTTTCCTACATGTATATTGTTTTGACTAACATGGAGTCCTTGCATTTCTCTATTGATTTTAGAATTAGTAGGTCACTTAGTGGAAAAAAATAATAGATACCTTGTATTGTGATAAGAATTCTGTTAAATAATACTACAATATGAGGACCATTATCATTTTGACAACACTTTCTTCAAATTTATGTACTAGGAAGATTTTTTTCTTTTTTTCATTTTGTTCTCACTGAAATCTTGTCAACAATGACTTATAGTCTTCAGTGTACAAGTCCTTTACTGTTTTTATTAACACTGAAAAGTAATTGCTCTTTATGTTGATGTTAAAATATAATTTTCTTTCTTATTTTCATTTTTTATGGCTACTGAGGTGAAGTGAAATTATTTTTAGATGTCAAATTTGTGCACTATACCATTGCTAGCCTTGTTTTTACTTTTAATGGTTTTTATTGCTTATTTTTTCAGGTTGAATGAACCATCCTTAATATTTTCTGTAATCAAAAGTATGCAATACACAGAGTTTTGTTTCTTTTTTAAAAAATATCTGGTTATATTTTATTTCTGTTTTTTACATATTTTTCAGGCAAGATTAAGTAGAACATCAAGTAGAAATCATAAAGATATTCTTATTTTCTTCCTGATATTCAGGACAAAGTCATTCACCATTAAGCAATGATTTTTATGATTTTGATATGAGGATGACGTTGATGGCATAGTAAGATTTCACTCCTGATTTTGGAAGTGTCAGTGAAAGAAAGGTATTAGTTCTTTAAATATTTGATAACATTTATCAGTGGTGCTCTCAGTGCCTAGAGTTTTCTTGTGTGTTGGAAGAGTTTGAGTAACTATCAGTTTATTTGCTTGTTATGTCTATTTATATTTTATGTATCTTTTTGTCAAGTTAGATAGTTTAATAGATATTTTTAGAATTTGTTGTTTTTGTTTATGTTGAATTGACACATAAAATTGTACAACTTTCTGAAATATAGCACAGTGTTTCATCACATGTTTAAATTGTAAAGGGCTTAAATAAGTGTAATTACCATCTCTATTACCTCATGTATTCATCATTTCTTTGAATGATAGGGATAAAACAGTCTTTTCTTATATATATTTAGAAATAATTAATAATTATTGTTCATAATCATATTTCATATTTAACATTTGAAAATGCTTTATAATTTTATTTCTATCAATAATGATGATTTAAATCATTTAATTTTGGTATTTGTCACTTGAATCCTCCTTGTTTTTTCTTAGACTGAAGTTTTATGTATTGTTTATTTTCCAAGAATAAATGTTTTGCTTTTATAGATTTTTCTTTTTTGATTTTCTTGTTTCTCATTTATTTCTACTCTAGTGTTCACTATTTTTTGCTTCTGCTTATATTATGCTTCATTTTTCCATGCCTCTCACCACTCCATCCTCTTTACAGTTATAATTTTCATTCTCCAAAGCACATAACTTTTAGGGAAAATCTAAAATTTATTAATAATTTTTTTCAGAGACTCATAACTAATAATCTTATCTATTTCTGCCTGTAAACATTTTAATAATTTCTACATTTCACTATGTCTTGGTATTTGAAATTGTAAATAAAAAGTAAGATTAGTGTTTAAATTAAAAATATTTATTAGAATGAAGTATACATTACCATTAATTGTCACTCCTTAGAACATACTTATCCCATCATTCTTGCCACTTTCTGAGGCAGTTCTGGAAGATTTCTTTCATATGTGTCTTTAATTGTGCTCTGGCAACTGATTCAATTTTGTGAATTAATTAAAATCATTTACTTTTCATGGTCATTTTGACTTTGTGGAAGAGCCAGAAGGTATATAGTGCCAGATCTGGCAAATAAAGTGAATGAGGAAATATGTGAATAATTTTACAAGTCAGTCTTCCATTGAATGGCACTAGGAATTTGTTTTACCTATCAGCACTATACAATTTGTACTTCCATTTTACAATGAATAATTACTAATATAGAATAATAATAGTTCTGACAATAGCATGTAAATTATCATGGTGGATCAAGAGAATTGAAAATTTGTCAAAGTATAAATTTCAAATTACATGAGTAAGAATAATATCATTTAGTAATAAGTGAAATCACAAGTGGTTAAATGAGTTTCTTCAGAAAGCAGTAACCTGTTTCACAAAGATGATACTATCCCTTGTGAAAATAGAAATAGTAAATAATTGAGTAATCTTTTTCATTTTTTAAAAATATAGGTAAGAATATATTATTTTTTAAGTAAATGTTTTATTTTTACCTTATTATATCTTATTTTTATTGTATCATAAAATATTCTCCAACTAGATTACTATTTGAAGCAAATACTATTAACTTACTTCCTGAGTATTTAATTTAATTGTGTGGAAACACCACTGAAAGCAAATTTAGACAATTAAACACACTCTTCATCTCTAAAAAAGTCTCTTAAAAATGAATTGACTTAAATATGATTTGGTTCTTTATTACTGCTTGTTTAGAAAAGTGCATGGTATCTATGTTCCCCAAATTAACAATATTAACATTGATATATTACAGTATAATTCACCCAAGGCAGTTCTTTAATGTATATTTCCTGATTCTTCTTAAAAACTGAGAATTAACTATTCTCAAAAGAAAGTAGAAAGACTCAGTCTGGCACTCAGCCTTCAATTGCATAATCTCTCTATAATATTAGAATTCTGTAATTTCAATCTCTTCCCAGAAAAGTTGTTTCAAGACTATCCTCTAGTAAGAGGTATTTCTATAGATAGAATGAAAACAGATTTAGAATAACTGAATAGGATTTTATATAAAACAAGTGTGAATAAAATTTTGAAAGTGCAAAGTCTTTATGAATTAAAATGCTTTCATTAATTTATTTTGATATTTCTTAAAGAGCTTAAATATTTCTTATTCAGGTACATTTAAGGACACTGAGAGTCATAGGGTATGCCACTCTGTATTGATCAGTAGTTTAGAAACTGCAATGTAATTATGAACATGAATCAATCACCTAAAGTGAAGCAGGTTGTACAGCTAGATTTGTAGGGTTTATGACTGAGTCTGTCAGTTGCCTGAGGTGCACCACTGAATAATTTTCTAAAATTTTCATTTCTCAATTTAGTCACTTGTAGAATAAAAATACTCACAATAACACCTCTTTCTCAGTGATATTTTGAGGGTATGTGACATAATTCATGTGGGTGATTTATTACCACATATTAATCATTCAATATTATTCTCTTAAACTTCCTGCCCCATGTATTTCATATTTACATAAATACAAAAAATAATTTACTTCTACAGAATAAGTATGCATTCAAGTTAATTATTTATTTTATTTTCCAAATTTCTAGAAGTACTTATAATCATCACATTTCCCTATTACTATTGGTGAAGAAAATTTGAATGTTCTCATTTGAATATTCCATCTATTCTAGCTACTGTGTCTGTGGGCTCTTTTACACAATTTGTGAAACCTGTCTTCTAGATTAATTGATGGCTTGTATGTTCCTTAAACAGCTATCAGTAACCAGAATAACAACTTCAGGGAAAGGGAGAACCACAGACAATGCTAGCATTCAAGATTTATTGATATTTTTAAAGAATTGTAAAATATTAGTAGCTAGTATTAGACAAGTCCAGAGATGGAAAAACTATGTACTAAAGGTCATCCAACCAGTGGCTTATATTTTTAAATAATCTATTTTTGGAAAACAGCCAGACACAATCATTTAATTAGCAACTATGGCTTACTTTGCATGAAAGTAGCAGATTTGTGTAGTCATGACAAACATTATATTGTCCTCAAAGACTAAAATAGTGCTATTTCTTTTTTTCAGTAAAATTTGCTCTCCCACAAAACAAAGCTAAAAAAATTATAGCAAAGCAGTTTACTTTTGGATTGTCTCATATAATGCCAGGCAAATGCTATACAAATTTATCATTAAAGGTATTCTAATCCTGAAGGGGGCAAGCTAATACAACACAAAAGCTTTTAGAAAAAATTTTATGATTGTCACAAGCTGAATAGTGTATATAATATGTATTATATTATATCTTATATAATAATATCAATACATAATCAATAACATTAATATACATTATTATATTACTTATATTATTAATTATATTATATATCAATTATACATAATATAATTAATATAATACATAATATTATAATACATAATGTAATGATATGTATAATTATATGTATATGGTTATATAATAAAATATTTCTCATAATATAATATAATTAATAAAAATATTCAAACATCATTATAATATGTAAATAGTCCAAAAATTCATATGCCTGTTTGGATTATATATTATGTGACAAAATTATATTGGTATTGTATGAATGATCTTAATGAGCTAAAATTGTACAACTTACTCAGTAATACATACGAATGCTATATTTGTTTTTAGTTTACACAGAATGTGGATTCATTTTTTTATTTGAAGCATGAGTAAGGGATTTTTAGGCAATGTGAAGATTACCTACTGAATAGAAATTTATATTGAGACATCAATTTGAAAATTACCTCTGAAAAACGTGTAGACTTACCCACTAGAATATGACTGCAGATCCACTAAAATCTTGGCTTTCTGCAGTACTTATTGACTTCATATTTCAGATTATAACATTTAAAATATTCTTGTCAAAAAATTTGTTTACTATGAAATATTTTTACAAGAGTATCGGATATTATTTAAAACCCGATTCAAAGGAAATAAAACATTTATAGATATTTTTCAGAATGTGAAATACTAATAGAAATAAGTAACAACAGAAACTTATCTCATAGATAATGCTAGATTTTGTGATATGTTTTATGGAGCTAATTAAAGGTATTGAGATTTAAAAGGAGGTAAAAGTGTCCAAGAAAATACAGTGAATCAAAACAATGCTATTGTCATTGTATATCTTCAGAACCCTTATAGTCAAGAAAAGATTGTAAATGCCTCCAAAATATATTAAAATTATGAAGAACTGGGTATCACAATATCAAATCTCAGCATTGACACAATCTGAAAAAAAAAATAATGAAGAAATAATTCTAATCTGTAAACACCAAAATTATCCAAATCCTGTATGAAGACAGAAGAGATGTTGTTGGATTTCTAATTTATTAAAAGATCTATGTCTGATAACATTGCAAGGAAGCAGTTAAATGTTTCCACAAAAAATCAGAAGGTAATGAAAAAGAGGGGTTCATAAGCTTCAGCATGCTGTGTAATGTACAGAATAGTATTCTCAGGACGATGGTTAAAAGAACCTCAATTGAGATGGAGTAGATTCTTTTTTAAAATTAATATTATTGGTACATTTTAGGTATACAATATAATGACATTCATCATTGGAGATTTGTACCTTTATGTAATATGTCTTGATTCTTAGTTTTTCCCCATTCCCCTGCCCTCCCTTCAACCCCTCCACCTCTCTATTTACAAAGACTTTGTTTCCATTTTTTAATTTTCTCATATTACTTACATTCCCTTCTTTCTTTTCCTCTACCCCCCACTTCCTCTTTCCCTTTCCACCTTTACTTCCTACTTCACATTATCTATTATATATTTTGATCCTTATTTACACTTTCAGTTTCTCACAACAGAGAAACTACTCAGTATTTACACGTGTGTCTTATTTATTTTACTTAAAAGTGTCACCTCAATGTACATTCATTTAACTATAAATGCCTAATTTCTCATTCTTTATGGCTGAGTAGTACTCCATTTTATAAAAAAAACCCCACATTTTCTTTATCCAGTCTCCAGTTGATGGTAAATTGGGCCATTTCCAAGTTTTAGCTATTACAAACTGTGCTGCTATGAACATGGGTGCACATATATTGCTGTGGTGTGATTATTTTAATTCTTTTGGGAAGAAAGCAAGCTGGGAAACAGCTGGGTCAAACAGAAATTAAACCAGCAGCCACTAGATGATGTAAAGAAGAATAACACAGGAATGATCAGAGTCAATGTATAAACAACATTAAAAAAAAAAAACTGTTCACAGAAGCAAAGACAGAAAATTTCTCAAGCAGGGGAAAAGAACCTAACATAAAGATAAGTGAGGCATATAGGACTTTAGCCACAATCAAGATGAAGTAGATTCTACAGTGGAGATTGCTATAGTGTTCGAGGAGAAATACATGAAAGAATAAATCAAGATAAAATTATTTTATGAGTTTGGCTATGGTTTCTTACCTTCTGGAAAGTTTAGAGATGAATTAATATTATATATATACACATATATATATACACACACATATATATATATACACACACATATATATATATATATATATATATATATATATATATATACATACCAAAAATAAACCCTACTACTTATACTTTAGGGAAAATAAAGCATTTATTTTAGAAAATGCTTTGGTAATTGTACTATAAACTATATCACTTCACTGTGAAGAAACTTAGAATACCAAAAATACTATAAATGAGTAATGAATGTATTTGAAAGTATGGTATAATTTGATATAATTTTACTGGGAAAATTCAGTGAGAGAAACTTGTAAATTTAAATGGTCCCAAAGAAGTACTGGAAAGTTAAATACTCACTATTCTCAGTAAGAAATTTTTTTAAAAAATGCCCAAGCTAACCAATTAGTAAAACAAGAGCATTATTTAAACCATAGAGGAAAATAGAAGAATAAACAGTTAAGAGAATTGATAAAAGCTGCCTAGGAAGAATAAGTGTATAACAATTGTAAAATGAGTCAGGAAATTGAATGGACATTTTAAAAATGGTCATATGAAAAATGGTCAAATTTACAAATCATGAGGTAAATAAAAAATAACACCCCAGTGAGATATCACTTTGTGTCTATGAGAATGACTATAATGAAAACAACAGTAACAAAGGAAAGAACAACTTTACTCTACTTGTGGAAATTCATCTTAGTGTAGTCATTCTGAAAACTGTTTGGAAGTTCTTTAAAAACTAAAAATCGAACTACTGTGTTGTCCAGAAAAATATCTCAAGTTAAAAAATTAAACACCAAAGTAGAACAAACAAAATAAGAGTAGACATCCAAAGATATAAGATCTTTAGCAAGCCATTTTCAAGAATAAGAAGACCAAAACCAAAGGGAAAATAAATATTTTCCCTTTAGAAATTAGAGGGAGAATAATGTCTGTCTGTCTGCCTGTCTATTTCTCTTCCTCTCTCTCTGGTCTGTCAGGATATGCATCGATACATGAATGCATTTTACCTCCTATAATAGCAGAGCAAATAATTTTATAAGCCATAACTATCTAGGACTTCAAATAGTCATTTATAAAGAGAAAAATAGACAATGTAAGGAAATAATAATAAAATCTCAAGAAAATCTACTAGAACTGACTACTTCTATATTCAAGAAAAGCTGTGTTGATGAGTTTTCCCTCCCTGGGACACAATACCACATACCACCAACTTAAATAAGTTTATTTTAGCTTACAGTTCCAGAGTTTTTGTCCATGGTCAGCTGGTTTGAGGGCAGAAACATCATAGTACAAAAATTTGGCAGTGTAAAGCTACTCAATTCCTGGGATCCAGAAAGCAGAGAGCAGAAAAAAGGAAGAAAGAGCCGGTGATAAAAAAAAAGGGACCAGAGAATAGTGTCCATGGTCAGTTCCCTACCCACTTCAGTCAACTAGACTCTACCTCCTAGTAGCCAATTGAGCTGTAAACTCAACAATAAGTTATTTCATTGAATATTTTAAATGTTACCCTATCATTGAAATTAGTGCTGCCATAATCCAATCAGCAATCACATCCCCATGAAGTAACTTAATCTAATCAAGCTGACAAAATTAAATGGACTAAAGACACATAGTGATAAATTATGGAAAGAAAATAGATTTACACAAGTAATTATATATTACCTCAAAATACTAAAAAAATTGGAAAAATGCAGATAATGAGTTTTCAAGAGAAAAAAAAAAACATTGCATATATCCATAATTACCTTTTCCTTGTACTGCACAGCAGTGGCACTGAAAGACAGAAAACTGAAAAAGGGTCCTTGTAATAAAGTGAAGATGATTCCAAATCTTGAAACATGTACAAGTTTAAGTGAAAAATGGAGGTTTAGTGTTTCTATTTGAATATTTAGATCTTTGATCCATTTCAATTTTAGTTTAGTACATGGTGAGAGATAGAAGTCTAGTTTTATTCTTTGGCAAGTTGAAACCCATTTTTTCCAGCACCATTTATTAAAGAGGCTATCTTTCCTCCAGTGAGGCCTTTTTGTCAAATATGAGGTGGCTGAGTGTGCCTGGAGTTTTTTCTGCACCTTTTAATCTGTTCCACTAATCCTGGGATCTGTTCTTTGCCAGTACAATCCTGCTTTTATCACAATAGCTTTGTAATATAGTTTCAAGTTGGGGATTGTGAAACATCTTAACTTGTCTTTGTTGCCTAGAATTGCTTTTGCTATTCTTGGTCTTTTCAGGTTTCAAATGAGTTTTGGGATTGTTTTGTCAAGTTCTGTGAAGTATTCTGTTGGGATTCCAATTGAGATTGCATTGAATCTATGTAACAGTTTAGGAATTGTGGCCATTTTCACTATATTTTTTCTTCCTACTGAGGAGCAAGGGATGTCTTTCCATTTTCTGATATCCTCTTTGATCTCTTTTTTCAGAGTGCTGTAGTTTTCAGAGTAGAGGTCTTTGATTTCTTTCCTTAGGAGGATTCCAAGGTATTTGTTTTTTGGGGGATGCTATTGAGAAAGAAGTTATTTCTCTATTTTCTCTCTCAGTGAATCTATTGTTCATGTACTGGAAAGCTATTGATTTTTGTGTGTTGACCTTGTATTCAGCTATTCTATTAAATTTTGTTATTAGGTCTAGAAGACTTTCGGTAGAGTTCTGGGAGTCTTCTATATAGAGTATTATGTCATCTGCAAATTATGATAATTTAACTTCTTTGTTTCCTACTTTATTTCTTTTATTTCTTTCTCTTGTCTATTCGCTGTGGGTAATGTTTCCAAAACTACATTGAAGAGGAGTGAGGATAGTGGACAAACTTTTCTTGTTCCTGATTTTAGCAGAAAGAATTTCAGTTTTTGACCTTTTAATATGATATTGACTGTTGGTTTTTTGAAAGATGGCTTTTATCAGGTTGAGATAGAGACTGTCTATTCCAATTTTCTGTGAGGTTTTTATCATGAATGATCATGAATGTGTGTTGGATTTTGTAGGACACTTTTCCTATGTCTATTGAGATGATTATATGGTTTCTGTCCTTGGCTCTATTAAACTAGAGTATTTCATTTATTGATTTGTGTATGTTGAACCATCTCTGCATCCCTGGGATGAATCCCACTTGGTAAGGGTGCATGATCTTCTTGATGATCTGCATTCTATTTGCCAGGACCTTATTAAGGATTTTTGCATCTATGTTCACTAGTGAGATTGGCCTATGGTTCTCTTTTTTGTTTGGGTCTTTCTCTGCTTTGGGGATCAAAGTGATGCTTACTTCCAGGGATGAATTTGGGAACATTACTTCGCTTTCAATTTCATTGAAGAGTTTAAACAATAGTGGCAATAGTTCTTCTCTAAATGTCTTGTAGAGTGCAGCAGTGAAGTCATCAGGGCCCAGGCTTTTCTTAGTTGGTCAGTTTTTAATTATGTTTTCAATTTCATTGATTGATATTGGGTTGTTTAGAATTTTTAGTTCTTCATTCAACTTTGGTAATTTATACATATCTAGGAATCTGTCCATTTCTTCTGTTTTCCACATTATTGGTATATAGGTTCTTGAAGAAGGTATTGACAATCCACTGGATTTGTGCTGGGTCTGTTGTAATTTCATCCTTTTTATTCTTAATTGGATGGACTTGGGACTTTTCTTTCCTTTTTCTGATAAAGTTGGCTAAGGGTTTGTCAATTTTGTTTATTCTTTTGGAGAACCAACTCTTGGCTTCATTGATTTTTTGTATTATTCTCTTAGTCTCCATTGCATTGATTTCTGCTCTGATCTTCATAATTTCCACCCTTGTACGAGGTTTGGGTTTGCCCTACTCTTCTTTTTCTAGGAGCTTGAGGTTCAGCATTAGGTTGTTTATTTGAGCTTGCTCTGTTTTCCTCATATGAGTATTCATTGCTATGAATTTCCCTCATAGGACTGCTTTCACTGTGTCCTATAGATTTTGATATGTTATAGTGGCATTTTCATTTAATTGTAGAAACTGTCTGATTTCTTCTTTAATTTCCTCTGTGACTCATTGGTTATTCAGAAGTGTGCTGTTCAATTTCCATGTGTTTAAGAAATTCTTATGGTTTCTTTTGCTACTGATCTCCAATTTCATTGCACTATGGTCCAATAATATACAGGGGATAACTTCAATTTTTTCTCACTTAGTTAAACATGTTCTATGAGAGAGTATGTGGTCTCTTTTGGAGGATGAACTGGGTGTAGCTGAAAAGAATGTGTATTCTGATTTTGTGTGGTAGAATTCTCTGAAAAATTTGTTAAGTCCATTTGTTCAAGAGTTTGGTTGAGTTCTAATATTTTATTGTTTATTTTTTTGCCTAGTTGATCTATCTATTTATGACACTGGGCTATTGAAGTCCCCCACTACTATTGTATTAGTGCTTGTTTGATTTTTCATGTGCATTAGTATTTGTTTTATATAGTTGGGCACACTAGTGCATATATATTTATGATTGTCATCTCTTCCTCTTGGATTTTTCCCTTTACAAAGATGTAGTGTCTTTCTTAGTCCCTCTTAATCTTTTTGTTTGAAATACATTTTATCTGCAAATAGGATAGCTAGTGGTACTTTTTATCAGGTTCCTATCACAAGGAGGATTGTTTTCTACAATTTAACTTTTATTCTATTAGTTTTTTTTTTTTAATCAAGTGTGTTTTTTTAAAAAAAATTATTTTATTGGTACATTTCAGGTATACAATATAATGACATTCATCATTGCAAATTTGCACCTTTACATGATTTTCTTGGTTCTTATTTTTTCCCCTTTCCCCTCCTCTTCCTTCAACCCCTCCATCCCTCACTATTTACAAATAATTTGTTTCCAATTTTTCATTTTCTCATATTAATTCCATTCTCTTCTTTCCTTTCCCTTACCCCTCCCACTTCCCCTTCCCCTTTGCCCCTTTTCTTCCTATTTCACATTATCTATTATACCTTTTAGTCCTTATTTACACTTTCAGTTTCTCACACTAGAGAAACTATTCATATTTACACATGTATATCCTATTTATTTCACTGAAAAGTATCACTTCAATGTGCATCCATTATGCAGCATATAGTTGGATGTTGATTTTTGACCCATTCTTCCAGTCTATTTCTTTTGATTGGTGAATTGAGACCATAACCATTTATATTTATAAGTGATATGTATTGATTTATCCTTGTCATGACATTTTCCTGTTGTTGGACTCTCCCCATTTGCATTTAATTTCTTGCCATGCCTGATGGATTCATCCTGCTAGGCTTCTTGGGGTTTTTATCTCATTGTCTTTTCCTACCTTCATTGTCCAAAATTTTTGGAGTGTTCATTTGGTATTCATGAAGTTACTCGGGTGCTCTTTTTCATGAAAGTATCTTATTTCTCCATCACTTTTGAAAGATACTTTTGCAGGGTGCATCAATCTGGGTTGGAAGCTGTTTTCTTTTAGGGCTCAAAATACTTCCCTCTGGCTCTTCTTGTCTTGAGGTTTTGTGTGGAGAAGTCTGCTGTGATTCCGGTGGGCTTTCCTTTGTATATGACTTGTTTCTTTTTTCTAACAGCATGTACAATTTTGTTCTTCTGTTGGGTTTCTGGAAACTTAGCTAATATGTGCCTAGGTGTAGTTTTGGTTTTGATCATGGATAGTTGAGACTCTTATATGTCTCCCTTATCTGTATGTCAAATTCTTATCCCCGTTATTTCTGTAAACAGTTTTTGTCATTTGCACTATCTCCTCTTTCTTCATTGACTGCAGTCAGTCTTATGTTATTCTTCTTTGCATCATCTAGCAGCTGCTAGACTGATTTCTCATGATTTCTTCCTATTTCTAAGAAAATTTTCTTGTCCTGGTTACTAATTGCAACCCTGTCTTCTATATTTGATATTCTGTCCTCAAATTGGCTCATTCTGTTGGGTAAACTTTCAATGGAGTTTTTAATCTCCTGGATATGTGTTTACATCTGTTTTATGAATTCCATTTCTGTTCTATGCTGGAATTCCATCATGTTCCTGAGCTCCTCTATTTTTGTGTGTGTGTGTATGTCTGCTCTAGAGTTGTTAACCATTTCTTTTAGTATGGACACAATCTCTGTTATTTTCTGAGAAATTATTTCTCATTTTGTTTTTTACAGATCCTCTTTTTTTGCAAGTTCAGGGATTCCAGGTGGTTGAGTATCAGATTGTTCCTTCTCATGCCCCTTGGAGTTGCCTTAGTTGATCTCAAAATCTGGTTTTGAGATTTCTTTATGTGTCTTCTTATATGACCAGATGCAGCCTGCTGCACCTTTGTTGAGGTGACTCTTTGCTTTCCTAGTGGGCTTCAATTCTCAGCAAGCCTCAGAGAGACCTTCTTTTTGCTGCTCACCACTGTGCCAATACCTGGTTTCAGAATGATGGCCTTCTGGATCCCTGCACTACACTATTGTCTGTGCAGGGTTCTGGCTGGGGGCTGTGCACACTTAGAATGGTATTTGGGTGTGCCTCTGGCTGGGGCCTGACCACCTGCATAGCTTTTGTCTGGGAGTGTCTTTGGGTGGGCCCTGTGGGCTCAAGTTGCTAGTGTCTGGGCAGGGCCCTGGCTGTGGCCTGAGCTACTATTGCACAGCTGTTTTCCAGGCAGGCCTTTGGCTGGGGCCTGTGTGCCCAAGGTTGTGGTGTCTGGGTGGGGCCTTGTCTCTCTATGTCTCCTTATTTTGGAATAAAATATCGCCTAGCTGGCTGGCGGAAGTAAACACAGCCTGAACAATAAAATAACATCTAAAGCATACACTTGAGAATATTTTAAACTTCTTCAAATTCTATTGGCCAGTGCAAAGCCAATGGCTAAGTCTATGTTATGTAGAGTAAGGTTTCAGGGACTTATTCTTCCCCACATTAAGGAAAGAAGAAAAGACATGGCAGGTACAACTATTTCACATATTTTTGGTAGCAATCATTTATTATGGAGAAAATGTACCTGTCTATGAAATAAACTTTTTATTCTTCTTTATATAGCTTAAAGAAATAACTTAAAATTCACATTGTTTATCATAACAATGATATTAGACTGTATAAATAAGTTAATATTAGCATTAACAGGATACATACATGGTAGAAAATACTAAAAATGGAATTACACACACACACACACACACACACATATATATATATTCCTACATATATGTATTCCTGCATAAAAATATGGAAGTGGTGTGTCTACCAGGAAAAGAGAACTCTTAGCATGGAAATACTACCATGACTACCATGGTAACTACAGACTATTGCTGCATCCATGAATATTACCAGCCTGAATATGGCTACTAAAGGGAGACATTAAGGGAGACATTAATTGTAACTGTTTGTGGCTTGGAAAAATGTTCAGGGGCCTCCAACTGAAGAATTTAGTCAGCCTATTCCTGCCTCCACTGCAGCCCAGAAGTGGTCAAAATGTTAAGCTGTGTAGACCATTCTAGGATAGGTAGGATTGAAGTTCTTTAACATTTATCCTTAGAAAAAGGAAAAAGAGGAAGAAAAGGAGTAAAAAGAATATTTAGAGAAATGGAAATGGCAAATCCCCCTGCAAATAAAAAAAAAAGAAGGAGGGAAGATGAATAATGATCATGGGAACTGGGTTGTAATCCCTCTATTTTGGGGAGAAAGATTGTCTTAAAAATGTCTTTTTGTTATTCTCTAAGAAAGTTTCTTTCCTTTTCTTATTATGACCACTGTATCCTATTCAAATTAGCTTAATTAGAATACCATTATCTTGGTCAGTAGATAAATACATGACAAAGATGGAAATCTTTATGTGTGTGGATCTCATGTAGACTAGTGAGTAAATGCAGCTGCAAGTTTGGAATTTTCTCTGCATTTCACTTTGAATATTCTTATTTCAAAATAATATGCGTGATATTCTAATCATTATTTAAGAGTATTGCAAGTTGATTATTCTGGTCCATTTTCTTTTTAGCACATTTCCAAACCTTTTTTGAAATGAAGAAACAAAAATGTTTCTTAAAAAAATTCCAACAGAGTACATTCTGGTTATAAAAAGCCTGATTATTTAAGAGTAATTTCTTTAAAATCTTTTCATATCGAGTCATATCTGAAACATTTTAGATTGCCATTGTTCATTAATTTTTTAGTGTCTACATTTGTAAAGCTTTAATTTACCATTTTTTTCATGATCTTCACAATGAAAAGAGGATATAGTTACTGGTATAAATGCTTTTCTAAGGTCCCTGGTTTTGGAACTTTTATTAACATTGTTTGAATTGACATTTCAATGTATAATGCTCTTCTTAAGAAGTAGGTATCTAGAAGTTACCACAGTAAAGTCTCAGAAATAATGTTATTAAGTTCTAAATTAAAAAGCAAAAAAATTAAACTTAGAAATAATTTATTTTAAAACATCAAACTGTACAGCTGATCACAAAGAAATACATGATAGAAGATCTCAGAGGATAGTCATACATCTTAAGAAACACATAATGTATATACTCAGAAATATAAATGTGGTGTGATATAAAATTATTGGTTTGGGAAAATACAGATACATATGGAATGTAAAGGCAAGGTCCAGGATATTTATAACATTTTTCTTGTCATTTCACACACCTAAATATATTATCATTTTCTTTGTATTATACATATGAGTTTTAATATAGATATATTATTGATGGATGGTACATAATAAAATCAACAATATTTGAATACCCCATTTGAGAAATGTATGACCTCTTGAGTTTTCACACTGAAGCCTATTTCATGAAAGACAAGTGCATCAATAACCAGAGAGCTACAAGAATGAGAAGAATGTTGCATCATATTTTGAAGAAAGAAAGCATAGGGCATGAAATTTAACTTAAAAACCAAAAGTGGACATTACCTCTGACCATCATGTTAGGTATTGAAAAAGCTGCAAATGATGTTAATCAAAGGCTTTATCAAATGTATGATGCCTGAATGATGAAAAGGTGTGAGTAGGATGTTTATA
>NW_004624748.1:23059684-23072560 GCF_000247695.1 Heterocephalus glaber
TATGTTAATTTATACTTTAAATGATAAAGTAGTTACAAGTTGAGATAATTCCAAATGGATCATAGAACTGGAAAGATTATCATATCTAAGGAAATAATTGTGGCAAAGTTGTGATTAGAAGCATGAAAAATATCAAATGTGAATACAGAAGAGTAATTGATGAATTCTGCCTTTGTCATTACATGTACAGGTGATGTTATACATCAGAAAGCCTGGATTTAACTGTTTACAGAGGTTAACATTTCTGAGTTTATTAAATAAATTCTAAGTAGATAATTGTAAGATAAACATATAGCACATATAATATTACATCATTATGATGATTTATTAACATGCATCACAAAATACTAAAGAGTTAATGATTGAGTTGAAATAGGAATGTTTTATTCATGAGTAACCTGTTTATATGTTCCCTGTACCAGGAGCCATTACCTCTGGTAAGTATTATTTGGAAGTCTTATTGTAATTTAACAGAATACAACAGTTAATTGTCTTGCACAAATTTAGAAAAAGCTTTTGGCATCAGAAGAATATCAAGAATTGGAGAAATAAGTTAAAATATTTTAAGTTCTAATTTCATTAGTTTTCTCTCATTGGTATTATTGTATCTCTCACAGTTCCTTAAACACACACACATACACACACACACATTTTCTTACAATTATACCCAGATTTCTTGACTCATTTTGTATTAATAATTCACAATTACAGAGCTAAATGTATTTTTCAAATCAATGAAATAATTCTTTTATGAGACAAATGTAGAAGTAACAGATAAATTGTAATATAATTAACTAGCAATAAAAGGAAAAGATTAGCACTGACCAATCCTTGTGACCAGACAAGGCTATTGTGGCTTGAAGTACATGACCATGGAGATCTAGGCCAGGCCAGCAAATATTTTTTCTTTTGTTCAATTCTCTTTAAATAATACAATCTTGTAATTTAGATCCCTTTCATCTTTGATGTTTTCAACAACATATGAGACCCACTGATTCTTCATTAGTTTACAGTGTTAAGCTTCAAAATAAAAGTTATAATGATCTTTCAGGAGAAATAGGCTAAAATTTCTCCAATTGATATTGCTGCTTTAACAAAGCATTTCACAGACTTCTAAATACTAAGTCCATAAAAGTAAATCAAAATAATAGTAATAAAATCTATGAAGATAATTTTAAGTTATCATTCTCAAACTTGAAATAATGAATAGAAATTATTCATCATTCAGAATGTATAAAGCACCTATAATTCTTTTTAAAAGTAAATTTTCATTTTATGAGAAACTATTCTCCATATCAACAAAAATATGACAGATATGGCAAATGGATTCTGTGAAAGCTAATTTAGTAGTCCATACACTATTAGGTTTATAAAAATACAAATGTCTATTGTTTCATTAGGTACAAAAAATAACATACTCTAGGCATGTCCAAATATGCAATAACTTAGGCTATTTTTATTTTCTTCCTTATTATTTACTTTTCTTTCTCTTTATTGCAACAAATAATAATTCTGACTTCTGCTCCTGGATAAAAAGAAGTGTTAGCACCCTAGTCTTAAACTCACTAGTGACTTAGATCCTCATTCATACTGACTTGATTCACAAGTGCCATCATCATTTCTAAACCCTCTGAAGACAATTTGCAACCAGTTTTGCAGCTGTTCTTTTCTTTAGTCTTTCTGTTGTCTTGCCTTTTGTATTTTATTTGAGAGTTTTCTCCCTTTACATAAACTGGCTTTCTTCTCTTAATCTTGTCCAATCTGTTATCTTTTCTAGTAACTCTTTCTTGCACAGGGTTTCTCCTTATGATTATTTTGATGCAATTAAATATTAGGGTTTTTTAAATTAATACATGTATTTCTGAAAAAGAGGTTTACATTACAAAGTAACTTTAACATTAAGATTTCAAAATATTAGTATGTAATTCTGAAGCTTTTTATTTAAATGCACTTTATAAAACAGAAAATGTGCATATTGTGGAGATGACTGATTAAAATAGCTATTTAACTATTGATCAAAATATTCAGGTGCATACAATTTAATCAGATACTACACCAAGAACTGCCTCAAAAAAAGATAGCTCCTCTTAATAATTTATTGAGAAAACATGTAATGAACAATAATGGCATAATATTCATATATATACTAAGTTTAATGGAATCATACAGGGAGTGGATTATAGTGGAAGACTGGATGGAATGAGAATACTATGCACAAATTATATTTTGGGAAGAATTTTATGACATTTTAGTTTAATCTTCTGTGAAACATGAAGAAGCCAAGCAATAGGTGCATAAATTATTTGTTAATACAGCATTTGCCCAACATAGTAATGATAGTTTAGTGTTATGATTTTGATCAAAGATCATGGTGGTATAAACTCAAAAGTCTACAAAGATAGAGTGAGGTGAAAAGAAATGAAAATAGCTTGATATTCATTGAACAAATGGAAAGATGAGCTGGAGAACAAGCAAAATCAAGAAATCTGGATTATAATGTAAAAATGTTGGCTCAGGTCTTTAGTCATTTGTCTCTTCATTTCGTAAAGTTAGACTAGATAAACAAAACCATGCATAGGTGAAGTATGTCATCAGACAATTTAGAGATTTCAAACTATACAGTGGTTCAGTCACCTGCTCCTCTTGAGACTTTATCAAAGACATGGAGTAAGAAATAGATATTGATAAATTTGAAAAAATAGTAATTAATTCTTACTTTTGATCATTGGTTTTATTTAAGAAAAAAGTTTTATTTATTTTGATGACTACACAGTTATTTTTTAAGGTAAACAAATTTTAAGATGTACTTAGATAAATTTTGTTCCACATTCACTTCTATAATTATAACATAAAACAAACAAACCAAGTCCCATATGACAGAAAATATGATTATTGTGGTACATTTTATTATTAGTAAAATTATGCCATTCTCAAAAGTATTGTTTGACAGGCCACAGGCTCATAAACATTTATTAAATGATTTTTGATATTATTAATGAGGAAGAAACTATAATACCCTAGTAGAAGCCTTTGATTCAACAAATCAAAGGTCATCTGTGGGTATCTTTTAAGAGTAATCAAATGTCTTTAAAACATTCTTCATAACAAGTTGCTGATTGATTTAGCTTATTTAAGATATGAGTAAGAGTTTAAAAAGTCAGCACTCTGTACTGGTGTATACTTTGATTGTTAAAAGATTTCTTTCTGTCTTTCTTCTCTGTCATACAGATAAAGGAGAAGAAAAGGAATAAAAAGAGTCCTATTTGTTGGTCAAGAATTTCCAATTTCAACATTAACTTGTTCTTTCAAGGCCATCAGCAATAGGGCTTTTTTAATATCTAGGTTTACCTTTGCGTCAGCAATCTTGTTTTATAGGCTGTTCACATGAAATCTGTTGGGAGAACAAACGTGTTCTAGGCTACATAGTTTATTTTCTTAATCGTTGAATAAAATTTTAAATTACTATTTCACAGCACAGATAGAGACTGGAATGAGTGCTTTTTTATTCAAAAGTTTATATTTATCTAATAACATCATAAACTTTCCAAAATTTTGGAATTATTTTTATGATGCAGTTTATAAACAACCTCAGCTTTTACAAAATTCTGATTTTTTAATCTAATTTTATTAATACATATTATAAAGAATTCTAATGTTAAATTCTTAGTCTTTCCATAGAATGTTAAAAGTAAATAAGTGTTTTTAAAAAATAAGCCTTCTTAAAATATTTGAATATTCAAGCATTTTGTTAACTATATAGTGCATTTTGTAAACCAACTAAAAAGCTATAGAGATGCCATGATTTTTTTTTCTCTAATATTTCCTTTTCTCTTCAGATGTTTTCCAGCTTTTGCCAATTCAATTCACTATGAAACTATGGTATTTAAAAATATTGTATTCTCTGGTGACAATCATTTTGGGCTGCCTTAACAAATTATCACAGACTAAGAGGCTTGAACAGCATATATTTGTTTCTCACAGTTCTGGGGAGGGGTGGAATATCGGGAAAGTGAAGGTGCTGGCAGAACCAGTGTTTGGAAAGGTCCAATTACTGACTTGCTGAGAGTTCCTTTTTGCTTTGATCTTCATGTAGCTGCCTGTGTTTTCTATAAGGGCATTAATCCAATTATGAGGGTTCCACTCTCATTACCTTGTTAGCACCCAGACCCAGTGTGAACCTACATCACACTGAAGATAATTTATTTTGTTGCCTAGTTTGTTTGTTCAAAACAGATTTCATTTTTAGAGCCTGCTTGGATTTATAGCAAAATTGAATATGAAGGTACAGAGATTGGTTATATATACTCTGAACTCACATTGGAAGAGCCTCTTCCACTCTCAGCACTCCCCAGATAGATTCATTATAAGAGATGAATTGACATTTACCCATAATTTTTTTCAAATGTTTTATATTGATTAGTATTAAAAATAATGATAAATAAATAGGAATATATATAGACATCCCTCTAGCTTTTTTTCTTTCTTTTTAAAAATTAATTTTATTGGTATATTTTAGATGTGCAATATAATGACATTCAACATTGGAAATTTGCACCTTCACATAATCTCTCTTGCTTCTTATTTTTCCCCATTCCCCTGCCCTCCCTTCAACCCCTCCACCCCTCCCTATTTATAAAGACCCATAATTTTATTTAGAAACTATTGTTTAAATTAGGCAATGCACATTCTATAGGTTTGAAAAAATGTGCAGTGACATGTATCCACCAATATAGTATTATACGGAGTATTTTCACTCTTTATGCTTCACCTACTCAGTTTTCCTACCCCTCTAATTTCTGGGAAACATGGTCTCTAGAGTTTTGCAGTTTCTAGAATGTCACATAAGTGGAATCATACAGTATTTAGCCTTTTCAAATTGGATATTACACCTAATAATATGCACATAATATTTTGCTATGTCTTTTCATGGGTTCATACCTGATTTCTTTTCAATGATGAATAATGTTTCATTGTTTGGATGTACCATATTATATGTATCCATTAATCTCTTAAATACATATTGTCCTTCCAAGTATGGGCAGTTATAATAAAATTGTTCTAAACTTTTATGTGCAGGATTTTATATGCACTTAAATTCTCAACTCCTTTGAATATCTATACCATGGAGACTAATTGCTGGGTCATATTGGGAAAGTTCTACTTATTTCTGTGAAGGGATTATATAGGGTTTTATAAATGAGTTTTAGGGTAGATGTAAACATTCACTCTAGAGTATCTGGTAAAATTTTCTTCAATTTGTTTTTGTCCATACAGTTACTCATTTTTACTTGTCATTTTAATGCACTTTTCTTGAGTATTATGTCACTTTTTGGGGTGCTATTCAGCATTTTTATCTCTTCTTTAACCTAGACAGAGCACTCCTTAGAGGCAGGTAAAACAAAAAAGCATTGGATTTACATTGATATTTGACAACAAAACCTTTGTTTTGCAACTACTTTTGCCCAGAGGTAAATAAAATGGATTTATTGAATATTTATTTTTGGCCTTCAGGGATTTTAAATAAAGTGTGAATTCATTGAAAATCATGAGGCAACATAGAACTGCATTTCCAGTGTGTTCATAATATAACAGAGTATATCAAATAAAGGGAAACAAATTTCTATACGTGGAAATTCAGAGTTTAAATATTTTTCTGAAAATTTTCCACTGATATTATAAATACAAAAATAGACTCAAGCAATGTGATGCCAATGGTGAATTTTAAAATAACTGGAATCAAATTTCTTAAATAAAAAATGACAAAAAATCTGAATTCATAAATATGCAATTTTCAACTAAATTATTCCTCAGGCAACTCCATTAATTAAAATTCAACTACAGTTTAAACAATCACATAATTTAAAGAGTCATTTTACTTAAAATTAGCTTACTCCCCATTATATAGAATAAATCTTGCACTGTCTGAACTTTTTTTTTTTTTTTTTGGAACCAGGAATCAAACTTGGGACCTTGCATTTGTGAGGCAGGTGGTGACTGAGCCAAATCCCCGGCCCCTGTCTGAACGTTTTAAAACCACCGAGTAAGATTACAAATTCTCGGGCCAGGGATTTAGCTCAGTGGTTTCGCCGCCTGCTCCGCAAGCGCAAGGACCCGAGTTCAATCCCTGGTACCAAAAAAAAAAAAAAAAAAAGATTACAAATTCTGCACATATGGATAGATTAACATTGTGTTAGATGATGCTTATAAAGTTTTAAAAAATAATTACATCATCAAATTTAACTAAAACTGCATTTATACCGATTTTTCAGTCATGTAAACATGTAATCTCAGTGTGTATATGTATGTATGCTATTCTATAATTTGAAGATATGAGTTTAGATGTTTCACTAATTGTAATCAATGTTTATTGAGCACTTCTACCAAAATGTTCAATAGAACTTTTAAACCACTTTGATCAAAAGTTACTGTTATATATCAATAAAGCCTACATGATTTGATTTCTGAAGATAATTATCTTTTCTTTATTTAACATCAAACTTATAATTAGTCAAAACACATTATTTATATGTATTTCTTGACCACTCCCCTTTATCCATTCAACAGGCTACAATAATCAGTCACCTTCCTTCATTAACAATCAGTTTTACTCCACATAAAATTCACAAATATTAAAATTACAATTTTGATAAATAAATACATTTGTTTTCCTTACGTAATAAAGTTATCTAGCCAGATAATTCCAAAAATCCATCATGTAAAATCCTTTCAGAGATAACTACCATAGTAACATCTGTCTATCAAATCTATCAATTTGTCTCTCATTCACCAATGTGTCACTACTATAATGACATCTATCATCTATTTATCATTTATATATTTGTCTTTTGTGTTTTGTAAAATTTTATGTAAACAGAATCATACAATATAATCTTTTGTACATGGCTTCTTGCCTAGGAACATATTTGCACATTTATATTGTCATGTTTTAGTCTTTTTTTGTTTTGTTTTGAAATCACTCAGTTGTACATCGTGTTGGGACTAAACTAAGTTTTACCCATTTGTGGTCATATGGAAGAAACTTTTGGTTGTTCCCATTGCTGGCTATTACATAATTACATGCACATGATTCAGTAAAAAAAAGCATAGAAGTTTATTTCAGTTTGTGGAGAACAGACAAAGTGTTTTCAAAAGTGGTCTGCAGATTTAGCTCAGTGGTGCTGACACTTGTCTCATAAGCACAAGGTCCTGAGTTCGATCCCCAGTACTTAAAAAAAAAAGTGGGTAATTTTGAATTTACAGTATCAAAACATGAGATATGATTGCTTTATGTATTTCCTATTGTTTGATATTTTTAAATGTTTTAATTTTTTATAATTCTAAAAGATGTATAGTAATATAGCATTTTATTTGAAATTTAACTTTAGTAATAAGTAATAATTTAATATTTTCTTGTCATTTATGTATCTTTAAGATCCTATTCAAGGCTTTGAACCATTTTTATGTATTTATGCAAGCATTTTGTCTTTTTCTTGTTGATTCACAAAACATCTTTACATATACTTGTTCCAGACATTTGTTCAACATGTCATTTCCAGGTAAAATTTTTTTCCTAGCTTGCCTCAATTTTATTAAAGATATTTTGATAAGCACAAATTTTTAATATTTCTTTTAGCCTTCCAAATGCATTGATGAATTTCTGAACTCATGAAGCTCTTGGGGAAACTTCTAGATCTAAACCATAACAAACTATGTGTGCAAAGTGAGGGAAACTTTACAAAGATGAATCCTTTTAATAAACTAGCAGAAATCCAATGTTAAAAGACCCTTGATGAGAGGGAAACAAAAGTTTTGTTTGTTTGTTTGCTTGTTTATTTTTATGATGCTGGGATGTAATTCAGACTCTTAAGTGAGCTACATGCACAGCCCTTTTTATTTTGAGGTAGGTTCTCTATGATACATTATGTTACCTAAGATGGGCTCAAAATTTAGATTCTCTTGCCTGAGCCTCTCAGAGTTCTATATTTACAGTTGTGGACCATCATCCCTGGCTACTTTCCCACATTTTGTAAGAATGCTTTTGCTCACATATAGACATATGGCCTTGTAGATATTTATATTTCTCTCTAAATGTAAAAGTGTAAATTCATTTTCTTCCTATTTTTTTGTTCCTGGAAAGAAAACTGTTATAAAATGTAAGCTGTTGTGCAAATAATGTGCCATTTTATTTTAGATGCTTTCAAGATTTTTTTTCTATCTTTAGATTTAATCTACATGATTGTGATTGGCCTAGGTAGGTTTCATGTGCTTCATTGTACCTCCATTTGAGATCAGTGAATTCTCTGAAGATAGAAGATTTACTCTTTTTTAACTAATTTCAAAATGTTTTCTACTACCTATTTATTTAAAAATATTTTATCCTGTCTATATACTGTCTTTTGTTTTCCCAGCACTCTAAATACAAGTATGTTGATGGCTTGACACATGTCAGTTAGAACCTTTATTTTTTAATCTGTTTTTTCTCTAGGTTCCATTGTTTGTAATCATTTATTCTCAAGTTCATTAACTCCATTATCTGCCACCCTAAAAGTGCTACGTAAGTACAAGTGTACTTTTTATTTCAATTTTTTTAATCTTTAAAATTTTACTTGGTTATTTCCTTGGTTTTCATTTCCCTTCTAAGTTTTATTTTTCACAACATTTTTCTATAATGCATATTTTTCATGAAATATACACATGTATATACATATACATACATGTATATATATGTATGTGTATGTATGTATATTGTGATGGTTAAGGTCAACTTACTGGCTTTGTGATCTGCCTAGGAAATTGGAGAAGCACACTCCTGGGTGTGCCTGGGTGAGTCCCGGAGATACACACTGAGGATCTGTGTCTGATCCTTTGGCCTTTCCTCTCTTGCACTGTTCCCCTGAACCTCTTGCTGGACACCAGGAACTAAGCAGCATTGCTCCACCATGCCCTTCTACACAAAGTTCCTGCCTTGCAGCTTTCTGACTGTAGAATGAATGAATGACTTGAAAAGTGTGAGCCAAAAATTAAACCGCTCCTTGAACTCTTGCCAACCCATATGAGGCCCTGGGTTCAGTCTCTAGTACAGAGAAAAACACTAAAGCAAGGGGGAAAAAAAGTAAATAAAAGAGGCTTTAAAAAGCTCAATGACTAGTTCCATCATAGATAGAATGTGCCACCTATGAACCAGGGAGCAGAACTTCACCAGACAATAAAATATCAATGATTCAATTCTATTCTTTTTGAACTCTAAGTCTATGAGAAATTACTATTGTTTCTAAGATACTAGTGAAGGAATTTGATTACCACCATCCTAACCAGAGAACCCTCTAAACCTCCCTCCCAGGACAAATTACCCAGTGACTCATAACATTATCAACCCTGCTGTCCCAGGGACTCATATCATTATCCAGCCCTGCTATTGATATCAAATGTCATCATTCAGTCCTGCTGTTGATGACAACCTACTCCCTGCACATTCCAAAGGCCTATCCTTGGGAAAACAACTCTGGCAGGTAGTCACAACCCTCTTTCACTGAACTCCCTGATCCCCCCCCCCCACTACCACCACACACACAACCCTATAAAAGACTCCATACCCTTTTGGAGAGTTGCTGGCTTGGTCTGCAGTGCCAGAGTCCACCCCATAACCCTATAAAATGCCTCATAGCCTGTAGGAGAGTTGCTGACCTGGTCTCTAGTGTCAGAGTGGTCCCTCTCAGGTTTGTTCTGAAATAAAGCTATCCTGTTGAGCTCATACCTCTGCTTCTTTTTTCCTTTTTTTCCCCCTAACAACTAGTTTATGGCATTTTATTATAGAAGCCCAAGTAGAGTAAGATATTTTCTTAGAACATAAATGATGTCAAAATAGTTTAGTCATGAACATTAGTTGTTAGTTTTATTCTCTGACTCCTAGGTAGAAGTAAATCTTGCAAAGACTATTTCTGTTTATCTCAATTTAAATTCTCCCAACCCTAAAGAAAAAAGAATCTCGGCAAATGTCAAGGAAACAATACCTCTCTAGTTCTCAGAAGTTTAGTTTTAGTCTAGACCAATAGGAGAAAATTGATTCACTCTAAATATATGTATCTCTCTCTTTCTAATATTGCCACTAATAATTTTTCCTCCATCTTTCCCTCCTTTGCATTAGTTCTGACATATATCTATTTTCTTCAATGAATTCTTTCCATAAGTAGTAAAAAAAAATACTCAAGGATCTCTGCCCACTTATGTTGAAGCCCTCTTCTTCCAATCATCTTCTGCAATTTTCCCTGTATGTTTAGAAATCTAAATGCAAAGTAGGCTAATTGGAGGGGGAAGTCACATAGCTGACCAGTTTTAAATGTTGCATTAGTTTTAGATCTACAGCTAGGAGAGCAAAGTAAATCAAAAGAATTTTCAGAGCACTTTCTAGCTGAGTTCAGTAGGGAGTAGACTACAAAAGCTTGGCAGCCATGATCCTCCCTAGGAATTAAGTATGTGCATATGTCTGTAGTGCATTCTGTGCAGCTATCTGCCAGCTGAGTAAAGCAGTAACTACAGATACAGTATTCAAGTGGTTGGAAATTCAGGGATTAAATAAACCAGCCAAATCTTCTTCTCAGGAGAGATGACTAACATCTGTTGTGGCTTGGCAAACTTAAGGAAGGATCTATGCAGAAGACACACTGAGGAACTTCAAACTTCAAAAATGTCTACACCTCTTAAACACTCAGACACTTCCATAGAATAAAGTGCCTGAATTGGTGATAATGTTTTACTTTCTATGATTCTCTGTTACTGTAGGGCCAGGAAAAACTCATTCAATATTCTCAAATTATAAGTTAAGAAAGATTTTCATAGATTTATGAAAGACAATCATATAAAGTCCTATCAAAATCAATTCAGAGTTCAGTAGCAAGAACATAGACAGAAACATATGTCATATATGATATTGAGTTAGCAGAATATAATACTACTTGAGTAATAAAGCTAGGCTTATTCTGGTAATAATAGAAAAACCTTGGTGCTATAAATGCTGCCTTCAGTTTAATAATAATAAATGCTGATTTAGTTTTACTGAGCTTCATATTTAAATTTCCTTCTTAGTTTCTCATTCAAGCATAGCCCCAGGCTTTCTATTACAAATAGCAGAAATCACTATAGTTGATATGTTCATGGTAAAAATGGATTCACATACCAACTGTATTTTAAACAATAATGTCAAAATATGGGCTATAAATAGAGCATAGGATCTTTAGGGCTAGTGAGTTATTCACTCCTATAAATTAGTAATTTTTATAGAAGTTTTGTTTTTTCAAATATGGCAATAAGAATTCAGCAGACCTTTGTTCCATGCAAGTGAATTTCTTTTTAATTAATCATCTTACATTTCAAATGTTTCCCTTTTAGGCTCATTTTTGTATTTGAAGTGCCCTTATTTTTGCATATAACAGAAGATACAGAAAGATTTACCAAGATTTGAATCTTTTGGGTCATTTTCTACCATTATAATTTTAAATTATAAAAGAGCTAAGATGTTATTTTTTTCTTACTATTTAAATGTTAAGAAAATGAAGTAAGTGAAATTCTTTTGGTTAATATATTGATCTAAATATTGAATAATCTTATTTAGATTATACTATATAACTCAGACAAATAAACTCAGCTGTCAAGTATGTTTTATCAGTTTATAATTAAATTAAGTACTTAAGGTACATAATTGGAGAGGTCAATCATTAAAGGATACCCTCAAATTCAAGAAAATATCAATGGCATATAGATAAAAGAAACATTATTGAAAACATCCTGATTTTATGAAATTTTATTTTGGCTTCCTAATTCTACTCAGAGATGACTATCTCATTGAAGTCTCTTCATTTTCTCAATTAACCATTTCAAACATTGAATGTTTTTCCATGTGTATGTCAGCACATTGCACACACTCTGGAGGAAAAATATTTTACTCATAAATTTGTTCATTGTATTGAGATTCATTCTATGAGATTTCCCTCTATGTTTATTAAATGGTTTCTATTATGAATACATGGCAGGTGGATATGTACATAGGATGGGAAATAAATGGATAAGGATTTTAAGGAGCATTGTATTCTGAAGCCACTATGTAAACTCTTTTGCAACCATATGACAATGAAAAGGAATAGCAGTTCAGAGTCTATTTTACATAAATGCCTATGATAGTAAGAAAAAGTCACTACTTCACTTGAAATAAAGTCAAACATTATTTCAATAATTTCTCACAAGTTCCAGGAAACAGTGACTCATAGACAAGTCACTTTTAGGCAAAGAAGTAAAGAACAAAACGTCTATGCCTTTCTTTGCCAAAAACTAAGTAGAAAAAGGTGAGGAGTTTAAACTGCATTGCTTTAATTAAATGAAGATAAGGTAATATGTAAGTTAGGTAAAATTTTTTGGCCTGAAGGACTTTAATGGAGGGGCAGACACTTCTAGCTCCACTAGAAAATCCATGCTGAGAGTAGAGACTGACCTATACATTGGTGTTTACCTTAAATTAAGCTTAATCAAATCTTTTCTGCATAAACAAATTTGTTCCTCTGGGTTTTTCATCTTTCCTCACAGGTAGAACTATTTTGCCTGCAAGCACGCTCTTTAATGTGTAAATCAACTCCTCATTGCTGTAGTAGCTCCTCTCTAAAAACTTAAATATAAAATATGTAAACATGTCTTAAAATGAGAATCACACTGTAATTTATCTTCATGAAAAATTTATTGATTTTTAAGCCAGCACTTACCATATATTTTTAATAAATTATAAACATTAAAGTAAATATGTATTAAATTCATAATATTATGACCACATATCAATTTCAGTTGAGGTTATTTTTATATAAGCAAAAGTAAGTCAGAATTACTTTATGTATA
>NW_004624748.1:23072660-23109612 GCF_000247695.1 Heterocephalus glaber
TAAATATATAAATATCTGAGTTTAGAAACTGGTGATTTAATTTCATATATTAATTTCTCACTTTTAGAATTTGAACTTAAAAGTTTACTTATTTTAATCTCAATAATATACTTATAAAGGTTAAGACTGAAAATTGTGTTCTCACAGGAAATTGATTAAATCACCAGATAGTTAAGATTGACTTTATTTCTAAATATAGTTTCAGAACCATGTCAATCCCATTTTATCTACCAAAAGAATGCATCTTAATGGATGACACTTAAAATTACACTCTCCAAGTCTAACAACAGTCTTTGAATCATGTTTAAACAACAAGACTTAAGGGTAATTTGAGGCATTCTTTGAGGTCATAAATATGTCATGTTCAATTTCTACATCTTCAGTAAATTTTCTAGGTCTGTAAATTAAAGGAAGTTCTAAAAATGTATGTTTTGAAGTTAGCATTAAAATCTTTACTTATCTATCTCTTCAAGTTCTGTAGGAGTTACCATACTTCTCTATGGAAATACAAAGACATTATTATTGATGAAATAATTGATATATTGAAAATATCATTGAATATACAACCTGGTTACTTGAATTAGCTCAATAAAAAAAAACTATATGTAATTTGTGACTTTTGTAGGGAAGAAATTTCAGTCCTTGATCAGATTATCATGGTGAGAAACTATTTTGTATGTAAGTATAGATGATGGAGGTGGATTCAGGGCTGATACTGAGCAGGCTGGAAACAAACAATATATGTGCTGGACTCCCGAGGTTGGGATTGTTGCTTCCTGATTCCAAAGAAATATTCTTCCTTAGATTGCCTTTTTTCAAGGTTCCTTCATGGTGTTTCTATAATGTTCTCTGCTAAAATTACATTTCATAATCTCATATTATCTTGTAATTGTTATTTAATATAGTTATGACCTTCACTGAAGTTTTTAAATTCAAAAATATATTATTATACTTATGTATCTGTATGTAATCCATATCTCATAAAATGGCTAGAAAATTATATATGATGAATCAATGGTCTCCATCTTCTTCGATACTAGGGACTGGTTTCATAGAAGACAGTATTTTCCCTGACCAGGGTAGGGGAGAGATGACTTAAGGATGATTCAAGAGTGGTACATTTATTTTGCACCTTATGTCTATTACGTTTACATTGTAATATTTAATAAAACAAATACAGAACTCACCATAATGCAGAATCAGGGGACACTTGAGCATATTTTCCTACTTAAAAACAGTCCTTTTTGCGGGTGATGTGCTGCATATGTCCAGTCTCCTCTGTGATGTCATTTTTGGTGTTGCTGTAGAATGCAATGTCTCACAAATATTGGATGTTGGAAATTGGAGGAAACTTTTCACTGCTTTTGTGGCAATCTCAGGCTATTTCATTTTGACTTTAATCCAGGAGATATAGAGATTTGAAATTGTCTCAAATATAAATCTTAGGATACTGTCATTCGTGATTTTAAGTAACTGATCCTCTTCTAGCATGGACAAAGTCTGTGACTTTCACCTGAGTTCATCAGAAATGGGTTCTGATTGTTGTCCAAATTGAAGTGGATGGACAAGGAGTAATCTTCCAATCTCGATCATGCTACCTTCTCTACTACTATTAGGACAATCAATAGAAAATTAAAGCAGTGGGATGCCTTACTTACAGTTTTCATAATCATACAAAAGTTCTAGTAGAAAAATACAGGAAAGGATATAACTATTGCTCCCAAAATGTTTAAAATACATTTATATCACTATATCATTGAGTTTTTATTAATGAACAAACTATGGAGTAGGTTAAATTTATTCATTTCAGTAACCTCAGAGCTAGTAGATCATTGGGTTTTGTGGTCTATGGTCTTAGATATTTTACTACTTCATTGGACAGCTCTAGTAATAACATTTACCTAGGTGCTGATCAATAGTAAATAATGGTAAATTACACAATCTATTGAAACATACTTGATACCACCAGATTACATAAAGTTACTACATTTAAGAAAGATAAATACAGAAAAGGTTTATAACATTTTCCAGAATTCTTCAAGTAGTTAGGAGGAATGTTACCACTGGATGTAGGGTTTCTTATCCTTAGAGTACTAGATTTTTCATTTTCATTATAATATTTTAGTTTTAGTTTTCAATTATGTGTTTAGTATTAAAGGAGATACTATGTTTCAATACATGTTTCGTTGGAAAATATTCTCATGTAATTAATCTCTCTAAAATATAATCATGAAGTAATTGATTTTGTTGTTTTCTTATGGATTTTATCTCAACAAGTTTGTCAACAAATAAATCAACATTTGTTAATGACAATGAGAAATAGAAAAATGATAATTGCCTCACTATGTCTTAGGTTACTTTAATAGTAAAAGTTGAAATTAGTGAAAATTGCTTTAAATTGTTTTTTAATTTTAATACTGCATTTTAAAATTGTGATTTAAATTGTGGATTAGCTGTAATATTTTGTATCTTCCTGCACCTACAATTATTTTTCTTACTACAGTGAAATAACTGAAGATGCCACCTATTCATGCAATTGGAGTTCAATGTCTAAATTTTCACAATGAACTTCAAAAACTCTTGTAGTCATACAGATACTCAAGAGATGCTTACAGGCCAAAAGTTCAAATGAACTTAAATATTTTACTACATAAAGGTTAATACTAAAAGTAAGATAAAAACAGTACTTGAATTCCATTGATGGAATTGACAGAATAAATGCTTTCCACAGTAATTCACATTAAATTGTATAGCAAATTTTAAATAACTTTAAAATTAAAACAATTTTAAAATGTTAAATACATTTAAACCTTATGCTATAAAACAAAGAAATGAATGACCAACAAATGATTTTACTTGCAATTATAAAAAAGACACTTCTTTGATTTAGCATTTTAAATTTTTTGCAAGTAATTTCTTTACAAATCAGGTTTTGGTTCATCAATCAATGCAAATAATACTAATAACATCAATAGAAAATAAATTTGTATTTTTACAGATTAGTTGTCTCTTTGATTTTATTACTTGTAATATTTTATTTTTTTCCAAATTTATAGCCCAAATATACAGAAACACTGTGTGTGGGGGGTGGTATGCATGCATGAAAGAAACTGATTTCCGGTTTCAGTGAAGTTCCTTCATGACACTTTATTCATATTTTATTTTTGTGAATTTCTTAAATACTTCAACTTAAGAAATACCTACATTTTTGTGACAAAGGAAATGAAATACATGCACAGTATTTTCAACTGGCAAAACAGTATGGGATTGAAGGTATTCATTCCAGTGACAATCTACATATTTGATTCCTCATCTCCAAATCTGGTGAATGAAATCCCAGTCCTATTTACAATGGAATACATTGACTTTTCACAAAATAGAAGCCAAATATCAGAAAGAACGTACTTTACTCTCACTGGATCTTTAACATCATCCTTTTTACTAGGAGAGCTAGATACAGGAAAGAGAGCATGAAGTGACGGGTTGTATGGAGCTATGGATAAATAGTATTTTCCCACTAACTGTGTGATCATGATCACACTAGATCCTTGGTAGTTTTTGAATGATAAAATGAAAATATTAACAAGCCTGTATCCAGAATCCCAGATTTGGATATGGAGTTTACACTGTATTTACTGAAATACGTTGTAATGATTTAGTATTCTTCTCATTTTAAATAAATTATGGCTATAATTTTCTTACATTCAAAAACATGGGTGATTTAAAACAATGTAAAGAGACTGTATGAATAAATCACCTATTTTCTTTTAAAGTTGAGTATATTTGTATCAGTACCATCTCTACCTACAAAATTTGCATTTTCTCTATTTTTCAAATATGAATAATTGCTTTATATGCCCCGCATTCAGTCAAACAGAAACCAATACCTGGGAAAGAGCAACAGTTATGGTGAAGCAGTCTTATCCAAATGAGCTGAAAAAGTGCCCCAAATGTTCTTTATACCTGGGATTCAGCCTCTCTACCACTGTCTGTCACATATTACTGCTGTAAATGAATAGCCTTGTGGTTTCTATGAATCTATTGAGGATATCATTTTCTCAGAGAACTGTATATCCTGGAAAACAGCATGGAAAATCTTTTAACAGGCAGAAAATCTCATCCAAAATCTAAAAGCTGAATTAAAGAAAATGCCATTTTTTTACCCTCAGATCACAGAATTTTTTAATCTGTCAGTACCTTAGCTTATTATAGTGTTCCAGATATCAGAGCTAAAGGCTTAATTCTTTGGAGAAAAATCACAAAGTCTCCTTGAACAGATTCTGGCCAACAGATAGATATCCTGACATCCAAGTGAATAATTTATATGTCCTGATCCCCAATTGTCTTGTGTCATTTTTAACTAAAACTAAAAATTCCCTTATATTTTTTCAAATATTTCCTTCTGCAAGAAAATCTACAGGGTTGTAATTAACAGATCTAAACAGACCACAGTTGATCAATAATTTAAATGAAAAGTGTACATTCATATTAGAGGAAGCTTGGAATTCAAAGTAAAATATTTACAACAGTGATAGATTGATGTTATCCTAACAATCTCCATCCAGATAGAAAAATGTTCACTCTGCTTCTAATTTTATGTTTGTCTACTAATTTAAAATGCTATTAGTACTACTAAGCTTAGACATGACTTTTTTACACTAAGAACATTTTGGGAGCAATAGTTATATCCTTTCCTGTATTTTTCTACTAGAACCTTTGTATGATTACGAAAACTGTAAGTAAGGCATCCCACTGCTTTAATTTTCTATTGATTGTCCTAATAGTAGTAGAGAAGGTAGCGTGATTGAGATTGGAAGATTACTCCCTGTCAATCCACTTCAATTTGGACTACACTTCAGGGTCAATCCTCCTACAGTTGTTCTAAGAGAGGCA
Source organism: Heterocephalus glaber (assembly GCF_000247695.1). The sequence continues at coordinate 23,077,554 of NW_004624748.1, forward strand.
AAGTAAAAAAAAATTAAAAATTTAAGAAATCTCTCTAACTTCAAGTTAGAGCACTTGCATGTTAGATCTCCTGGCCTGACCTTCAATAACCTTTGCCCCACTTGAACTTCATTAAAGGCTCATAAATATGAACTGCATCTCATGTATGTAATTTAATCAGAGTGAACTCTGGGACAGGAATGTATTATGGTGACCCTGAGATGACTCAGCAACCTGTCAGTCATTTCTGTCAATCTTAGCCAGAGACCCAGTGAGAGGCACCCAGGGTGGGGTATATATCTTTTAAAATCCAAACACCTCATTTATCTATGCGCTTCTTATTTCTCAGTTATCGTGACACCACTTTTTTCTTTTTGCCACCTTTTTGTTTTTGCTGACATAGACCTGTCCTGAGCCCATCTTCCCATTATTTTCAGTAAATGGAGCTGCTTTTTCTTTTACTATTTGATGCTCACTTGCAAATTTCTGCTTAACACACACAAGAACCTGGAATCTGTCATGTGGTATCATTTCTTGGTGAGCCAGGCAGGCAACAACAGCCAAGAGACAGAAACCAGCCAGCAGCCAACGAAATCCAGCCAGGAAGGAAGATAACTCCCTTCTAGGTGAGATCTTCTTTTTTTCTTCTTAAAAGTGACCAAGAATTCTTGTTATGGGTAAGAGACAGATAGCTGACCACCATTTGGAATGGTAGCCATATTGGTGGAGACTAGGGGGACAGTGACCAGGCCATGGAGCAAAAGGCTTTGGCCTTTGTAGGGAGCAGGATAGCTCCCATATATTGGATGAGTTTGTGTCTGTGCAACCCCCTGCTTTTTCTGTTGGTTCTGTTGCTTTTTCTGTTCCTCGTACCATGGAGGTTCTCTGTCAGTGACTAGGATTCCCCACACTCCTCAGAGATGTAGCTGAGCCCAACACCATAAGGTGGCCAGGTTTCATGTGCCCATGTTTCCCCAGAGCCATCCAGTGAACTGGGGTCCAGACACCCTGACCTCCAAAGGGTTCTCCAGGCTGCTTTCTTGATGTTTTACTTGGGACTTGAGGCCTGCAGGGTGCAATTGGTAGCATGCCTTGAATCAGTGGATTTGGGTGCCACTAGCTAGTGGTTAACATTTTTTCTTTTTATTTATTTATTATTTTTATTTATTTATTTTTAATTTTTTGGTACTGGGGATCTAACTTGGGACTTTGCACTTGTGAGGGAGGCGGTGGAAACACTGAGCTAAATCCCTGGTCCCTACTAGGGGTTTACATTATTTGTGGGGCCTGGTGGAGTTCATAGGCTCACAATGAGTGTGTGTCTTGGTATTGTTTACTTTTCTTCTCTCTCTCTCATGAAGGAACTCCCATTCCCTTCTCCTTGCCCTCCCTCAGGCTCTCATCTATTAGGGAACTCAAAGTCTTTGGCTTTTCTGGTGCTGGTGAACTGCAAGAGGCAGACAGTTGAATAGTGGATTTCTAGCGCAGTATTTCTTCATGTGGGGAACAGAAAGAAAAAATTGTAATTCTTTGAAAAGTGAAGTTTTGTGTTAATAGTGGTAGCTATAAGAGGGGACTGTGGTGACTGTATTTTCCTGGGTCCTAGTGGCAGTCTCTAGCTATCTTCCTGGGGTTACATCTCTAATTCTAGCTCTCTTTCTCTTTCCATTCTATTTGGTTTTTGCATTGCTTCGCGGCCTTTTGCCTAAGATCAAGTGTAGTATCTATTTGGTTTTTGTTTGGTTGTGATAACTGTGCCCTCATGTTTGTGCACCTATCTAAAAGGATGTATAATCTCATTTGTTGCATTGTGTAGTTTTCCCTTTGTCACCAGACATATATCCTTTTCTGGTGTGATCAAGCAAAAATGCATAAGAATTATCAGGGTTTAGAAAGTTTCATTGTGAAAAGCACTTACTATCCCTCCTTGAGAAGGCATCCTGCAATGTGAGTTTTATAATTGACTTGAGACATCCAGGCAGTAGGGTGACCCAGCTCCAGACTCCTTGTCCAGAAGATGGGTAGTACCCATAGGGGGAGATCCAAATGTTCAAAAGAAATTGGCACTGGTGCACACAAAAGGCCAGATACTTCTGATCCTCCAAAGAGTCATGATTAATCAGGAGACAACCTGATGATATTTGGAGAGGTTATAGACCTAGTAGATGTCCTGTAAGATTCTCATGTGGGAATTGACCCAGGGAAAGGCTCTGTAAGGTTTCTATGACTGAACCCCAAGGAGTTCAGCCTTACCAGGTCACTTCCTGAGGGGCTAAACAGCTTGAGGAACTACCAGAAGATACCCTTCAAGGTCTCCATGTATGGATTGGGGATTGATCCAAGGAAACATCTGTAAGGTTTATGCAGCTCCTCCTACCAACAAAAGCCATTTTAGGGTATATCTCACTCATTCCATCTGACTTCCTGCTTATATGCCTTCTGAACAGATCCCCTTTTTTAGTTGTGGATATTCAGCAAAGCAAAGAGAAACTGAGTAAATTTTCTGAGCATTATGAAATTTTGTTCATGTTTTCCATCTAATGATGGCTTTTGATCTGACCTGTCCAGAAGTCCTGTTCATTTTCATTTATTGCTGCTTCTACTATAGTGGAAAGAAAAAAGTTTTATAACAGCTGCAAAGCACATTAATGATGAACCTTCCATGGCTTCACCTTCTGGTAATCAGTCAACTAATACATTGTTTGCACCCCAAGAAGGGCCTGAGTGGTATTATAACACAGGTATAGAAGAAACCAAAGAGAAGTTATACCTCCAGGCCATCATAGCAGGTGTGTGCCAGGAAATGACCAAGCACATAAACTATGATACTCTCAGTACAATCAACCAGGGCTCTGATGAATATCCAAATGCTTTCCAATTCCAGTTTGAAGAGGTACTAGGTAAATACACTAATTTAGACCTGGACTGTAGGGAACATCACATTTTCCTAGGACAGTATTTTAGTATTCAGTCAGATACACATATTAAGAGAAAGCTCCTAAAATGTCAACAGGGCCCACAAGCCACAATATGTCAATGTGGCTTATTCCAACTTTAACAAATGAGACAAAATAGAGGAAACACAGAATTTGAGTAAGAAAAGAACAAGCTATAATCTTGCTCCCCCTAATGGATAACACTCATGACAAGGGCCACAGCCTTAAAGCTACCTGAGATAATCCAGAGTGATAGAAATAAATCAAGTTCTTCAAGTATAAGCTACAAGGGCACTGGGCAAATGAATGCCCTCTAAAGCCACCAAACCCATTTCAGGCCTGTCAGAATAGGGGGAACCCTTGACAATGGGCAAGAAGCTTCCCTCATTCAGAGAGAGAGAGAGAGAGAGAGAGAGATCATCCTCCACTGTAGTGGTTAGGGAAGAATGCCTGGAGAGCAAATGATAGTGCTCGAGTTGACCTATATGGCTGCAGCACAAGCAGAGTCCCATTACATCACAGGAGCCTTGGGTGACTATAGAAGTAGCAGACAAAAAAAAATCACATTACTCTGTAATATAAGTATTTTATTGGGGTGAATTTTCATCTCATTTATTAGTTGTTATGGCCCTTGAAGAAGTTAGCCAATCAGTTTTCTTTACCTCCACTCTGAACTGCTGATTAGAAGGTTTCCTTTACCAAGCTGACTTCGTGGTGAGACTGAGTGCCTTATACCAGTAATTGGAAGAGACATACTCTTCCTACTCAGGGCCATGCTGGCATTCAAATTTCTGGCAAACTTTGTCCTAGTTGCTAGGGACCCAGCCAGCCAGAGCCCACTGGGGCAGATTTCTCTATCAGTTGCTCCTCAACCATGATATGATAGTCTCTCTGGGGAGACTGTCAGGGTCACTTAATCTCTACCATCACAGAAGACAATAATACCTTAAGAGAGAAGCTAACCAGGGGCTAAAGTTTATTATTATTATAATTTTTTTTTGCTACAAGCTTGTTGGTGCCATGCCAGTTCTCATTCAATATACTCATTTTATCAACAGTCAAGCCAGAGGGAGAATATCACCTATACAAAATCTCAGAGCCATTAATGAGGCAGCTGTACATTTTCACCCATTATTAACAGAATAATACACCCTTTTAGAATAGATCTCAGGAAACACTAGTTGGTCCTCAGTCCTTGATTTCAAAGATGCCTTCTTTTCTACCCCTATGGATCATAGTTTCCAATACTTGTTTGTCTTTGAATGGGAAGATCCCCAAAGAGGACTTTGTTCAGAGTATACTTTATTGTCTTGCCTCAGTGTTTTAGAGGTAGCCTGTACTTGTTTTCATGGGCCTTAGCTCAAGATCTAAGAGACTTAAAGTTTAAAAGGAGAGGGCAATTACAATACATTAATAGCCTCCTGAATTGTAGCCCCCACCAAGTTATCTGATAAAAACACTATTAAGACTTAATTTTATATTAAAAATAATTCTAAGATGTCCCAATATAAGGCTCAGATTTCTCAAAAAAAAGGGACATATCTGGAGTATGACTTAATACCAGGAAAAAGTCAACTGTTCTGAAGGAGAACAGAGGAAATTTTGTATCTGGATCCTTCAGAGTCTGAACAGAACCTGAGAGTTTTCTTGGGAATGGTGGGCTCCTTATGTATTTAAGCACTCCATTTTGAAATCATAGTAAAACTTCAGTATGAAGCAACTAAAGGACCAGAAATGGAACCCTTGAAATACATAGCAGCCAATCAAGAAGACTTCCCAGCCATAAAATAGGTCTAATATTAAAATCTAATACCAGGTCTAATATTAAAAATCCTAGACTTAACTAAGCCCTTTTATCCCTTCATGGTTAAAATACAGGGATGAGTCACAAAAGTACTAAACCAGCATCTGGGCCAGGAAAACCAATCAGTTGCCTAATTTTTCCAAATGACTAAATGAAGTGATACAAGGCTGGCCTACCTCCCTGAAAGCGGTAGCTGCTATGGCACTCTTGGTTCAGGAAGCTTCTCAGATAACATTGGGACAAAATCTTTTAGTCCTAAATTTACGTCAGTTTATGCTTCTGTTAGAACTTAAGGGATATTTTTGAATGACTAGAGAAAGTCTCACTACATATCTGGGCATCCTTATTGAAAATCCAAATATCTCTCTTCAAAATCTTGAATTATTTTAAACCCAGCCAATCTCTTCCCAATGAACCAATAGGTATAAAATGACTGTGAACAAACCATTACACATAATTATGCCATCTGTCCTGTGTGAGGGCTTGGGTATGGACAGGGATGGGTAGCAAAAGGTAGCATTAGGAGAGCAAGTCATTCCATAGTCAGTCCTACCCAGGTCATTGAAGCAATGACTTCTGCCCAAAAGACAGAATATATTGGCCTCGGGTCTCCAATTTGTTCAGGGCAAGAGGATCAGTATATTCACTAACTCCAAACTTTGCTTTGTGTTCTGACATATACATGCAGCCATATGGGAATAAAGAGTTCATTTATCTAGTCACCAGTAGCCAATAAGACAGAAATCAGAGATCATGAACCTTAAATCTCCCAAGTGAGACACCAATTGCTCATTTCTGGTGACTTCAAGCCTCTTCAACTCTGTCTTCCAGAGTAATACTTTTTTGGGGGGGATACTGGGATTGAACTTGGGACCTTGTGCTTGTGAGGCAGGCACTGGAGCCACTGAGCTAAATCCCCGGCCTCTCCCAGGGTAATTCTAAGCTGAGTCAGTTGCCAAACAGGCTGAGCCCCAAAATAATCAAAGTGCATCAAGAGCTTGTCCCATGGTCCCATTCCAAGATCTTGATTTCAAGTCAGGAAACTCTACATAATAGCTTCAAACAATTGTTCTGAAAGAGGAGTCCAAAAAGACCAATGGTGGTATGTGGGAGCCTGACTGTTCTTGCCACAATGAGTACAGTAGGATGTTTTTAATTCCCTACATGATGTCTTACACCTAGGATGAGATGCTATGGCACATAGGCTCTTTATAGGGCCTGGAGTTCATTACATTGTAACCCAGGTCTGTAAGGTACGTCTTATCTATGCTCTCTATTATCCACATACTCATCCTCCCCATTTCCTGTTTCCTTGACAAGCTATAGATGAGGATATGAATTTTGATCCTGGATTTGAGCCATCACCACTACTTTAACAGGTTCCAAACAAGGAGAAACAAGGTTGACAAGGGAGATAAAAGTATTTCATCATATTCCAAAGAAATAATATTGTCTGAGTTATTTTTCTCATTGCTGAGAGAAAATATCCAACACCCAAAGTCAAAAGAGGAAAGGTTTATTGTAGCTCACTGTTTGTAAAGGTTTCGGTTTATAGTTGGCTGGCTCTAAGGCAGGATAGCATGGCAGAGGGGCATCACAGAGGAGAAGCAGTTCATAGTTGGCAGAGGCAGAAGGCAGAAAAGCAGCAAGGTAGTGAAGAAACAGCAAGCCAAGGCACTACCCCTCTTTCTGTACCTTATATTCTATCCAGAGTATCCACTCTAGTAGCACTGACACTCAGCCTGGAACACCCGTAATCCTAGTATCACATCCTTAATCCCATTATCACACACCTTAGATTCAGCCACCTCTGAAAAGTCTCACTTCTGATCATTCTGATAAGAGTTTTGAGAACACCTGTATACAAGCCATCACAAATATAACATGCACTTTTTTGGAAAAGCTTAGATCATTTGAGAAACTCAACAAATAATTTTATGCAATAGAACCTATTTTGAATTTAGGGACTGAGAGTTACTTCTACATAAAGTACACAATTAAAAAATTTAGTACTTTTAAGAAGGGGAACCAAACAATCTATGTTTTAAAAAAATCAAGGTACAGTCTTGAAATTTCTTTATTTCATTTCAAAATAAATACAAACTGTGAGTTCCTAGTTCTTCAGGCACATATCCAATAAGGTAATTTAAAATGTTCCACACTTCACTAAATATAATGTTAAACAAAGCAGATAAAATGGTACCTGTGAAATGGTGCTACCAAGTCCTATAACACGGGCAGTAAAAAAAAAAATTACCAAGAGAGAAACCAAGTCAAAGGAAAGTTTACAAATTATGGGTGAGTCAAAGGAAAATCTAAATGTAGAGACAGGCGTGGTACTGTTACTTGGTGTTTTCTTTTTTTCTTTTTTTTTTTTGTGAACTGAAGATTGAGCCCAGACCCTTCACATTGAGGTGCCTCACACCCTTCTTTTATTTTTTATTTTGAGATATGTTCCCACTAACTTGCTCTGACTGGCCTTGAATTTATGATCTTCCTTTGTTATGCTAGCCTGTCAGAGTGACAGGGATGACAGGCCTGTGCTGGCAAGGGAAACTCACATACTGGAAGAAAGAAGTGGTTTTCTTCGAGGTGCTCCTGGAAAAAGCAAGGAGCACTTCTCAGAAATCTTGAGGCCAATCACTGAACTGCATCCCCAGCCCCATTTGAGTTTTTGTTTCCAAGATATCCTTTAACATCTTTGAAGAGCAATCCACATGTTTTTACATAATTTTGTATGTTTTCATTTTCCAGATTTGTTAGAAAGTCCATAATTCCATGTTTTCAGCCAGATACGTGAAAGTGAGGTAGGAAAGAAGAAAAACTAGTTAGAAAGGTGAAAAAAAAATTGAGGTGTTAAAATTATGCTTAAAAAAATCAGCAGCTTCAAGATACAAAAGTTGTTCAATCCTTTTCCCTTGTAGGAAACTCATTCAACAAATATTCTTAGAAATTTAAAAGGCACAATATGCCTAAAAATTTGGCTCTGGACTTGTCCTTCTTACCTTTAAGTTGTGTTTCCTTCATACTCAGGGAAGTAGTAATATTGATTGGCATCATATCTGAACTTAAACACATGTAGATGGCTTACATTCTGGCATAACTTGCCAGATGGGGAACTTGATAGTAAAATCGCACATTCTACATCACTCATCTTGAAGGCACCACCAAGATCACATAAATATATCCAGATCTGGCTCATAATGTGTCTCATTATTCTCTGTGCACCTACACTCCATTCTAAAATGTGTTCTTAGTAAACCCTTCTCATGGCTCTTGCTGATGCCTCCTGAAAATTCTTTTTCTATGATGAGGGTCAGCAAACCTGAAAATTTATTCTACAAAAGAATGGAATAGTTTCCTTATTTGAGTCCTGGAGACCTTCTGAGACCCAATCCAATGACAAAAGGACTCAAAATTTCAATACTAAGTATATCAATACCTTAGAGAAAAATATAAAAGTATACTAACTAAATGAAATATTGTCCAGTCAACATCCATTGTTTTTAAAAATATTTTTCTAGTAGTGAAATCAAAGACAAAAATATAATCACAGCATGTAAGGTATTTTTAAACTTCACTAAACTTAATCATGATATGCACACATGAGAATCTTCTAAATATCACTGAAATATAGCCATGATCATCCTACATTAAATAACAAAAATTGGGAAATGATTCAAAACACTTTAAGTAACTTGCTCAATAAGTGAGTTGTGACAACCCTAAAGAGTACGCCTTAATATAGTATTAGAACACAGTATAATATTTGAGTGGATAAAGGGACTCCCCCTGGTCTGAATTCTGGCACTGATATTTTCTAGCTGTGTGCCCTTGGGATATATTTCTATAGTACTTTAATCTGCAGAATGAAGAAAATAATCATAGCTAATGCATACAATTCTTCTGAAAATTAAATGGATAGATGTAAATAATGTACTTAGAATAACGCTTTGAATCATATTAAAAGAAATGTGAATGCTTCGTTTAAGTAGGAACTTCAGATTGTTTCCATAGTAGCTCATTGCTAAAGAAGTTGTCATTTTAATAGAATTAGTATAACACATGGGTACATTGTTACAACCTTTAAGAAAATAAGCATTTGCTTATCAAATTGGTGTTTAGGGCCGGGGAGTTAGCTCAGTGGTTCTGCTGCCTGCCTTGCAAGCGCAAGATCCTGAGTTCAATCCCCAGTACCAACCCCCCCCCCCCCCAAAAAACAACAACAAAAAAAACTGGTGTTTAGGGTTTTATATTTTATATTTTATAATCTGCCAGAAAAGGGCAAAATCCCAAAATAAATGTAAAGTATTTTCTTAGAGCATCAATTCACTTGAAAATTTTGATAATGTAAAATTTCCATGTTTTTAGAAATACAGTGGAAGGATATCAACAAACTTCTAGTTTTTTAATGAACTGTTATGAGTTGTATCTTAAATATCTGGGAAATTGTTTTTTATTATTTTATGGAAATTTGCATAAAATTTTTGGAAAAAAAACTTGATTCCATATTATCTGTGAGATAAGGAATACTGTATAGGCCAATTTGTCCTTTGATTTATTTGTTGAGCTTTCATTTGGTGTACAAAATTTATAAGAATTCTCAATAATAATGAAACATCTCATAGACAATGAATTCTGCAAATACAAATTCTGAAAATATAAACAATGTACTTTGTGAAGCTATATTCTATTACTGTAACACTTTTTCTTCTCCATGAGTTTATGCTCAGACATGTTAACATATCAGACAAATAATCTGCCCTTACAAGAGACTTTCCCGATGCTATTCACTATAATTTCATTCAAAGGCAAGTGTAAAAGAAATAATGGAAAATTCTGTAAGAAGAAATACAGTGCAGTATTTGAAATGTAAATTTTTAATTTTAGATTTAGGCTAATTATTTTTCTTCCTGGATATAAAGCAATAAATTATAAATCTCAAAGCACAGAAAACTACTTTAAAGTTTTATTTTGTTTTCTGTTTTTAAAAGCAAAAGTTGGTTTCTCCTCTTCTCATTTTCACAAAAACATGATATCTCTCAAATCACAGGGCAAGATTTTAATGGACGTTTTTAGAAGTTGTATTTTATCCTTCGGCCTATTTCAACAAAATATAAATTCATTTTGTGTGATTTTATCCACTTTTATCAAGCACCACAAGAGTAAAATTTAATATCCATTTTCTTTTTTTCTCAGTCTATACTAATAATGTTGAGAAAATAAGGAAATGGAAGGAGGAAAAAGAGATAGACAAAATGTCTTGTACTAATGAAAGGATCCATATCATAGCCATCAAGATAGCATTGCCAGAATTTTATATAAAATAGTCTGATTTGATCTTCATTTTAAAGATGAATATAGAATTCAAATAAATAAATATGTTATATTCAAAATGTGATAGATCTTGAACATTTAATATTCAGTCCTATCAGAATCCATTGTACATAAGATGCCTCTGCAACTTAAATGAAGTGTTGAGTAAATAAATTTTTCTTCCTATTAATATAATATTCATGTGGCCAGGCATTTATCTGAGTGTCAGTGCACCCGCCTAGCAATTGCAAGGTCCTGAGTTCAATTTGTAGTACCAGAAAAAAAATATATAATATTCATATGTCTAAATATACTATAGAGTGAATCAAACATCTGAGTGTAGCACTATGTAATATCAATCACTTTAAACACATAAACAGTCAAAATATAATCTGTTTAATATAACTTTTCACACTTTTTATATTATAATCATATACCTTTGAATGTGAACTAGATAAGATGCCTAGCAAACAATATATGATAGGTACCCAACAATTAGTATGGGTGCATAAAACAAGAATAGATATTAGTCGTAATATATTCTTTTAGATCATGATACACAGTGTATTTATCATTGTTATTCTCTAATCATTTTTGTTATGAAAATTTATTTTTCATAGAAAGGCTTTTATATTTTCCTTATTAATATCTACTTGTATCATATTAAAATAAAAAATAAAAATGAAAGGTACAACTATAGATGGTACCTTTTTCTTTCTAAATGTCATTCCTTAGTCCTGGTATAAATACGTATTAATGCAAATATTACCAACTTGCTTGAAAGAAATTGAGGGAATATATTATGATAACATTAAAAATGTAACAAAATTAAAACACTACTTAATGTAAAAATACAATGTATTGAGTATGTTAGTTTTATGTTGTTGAGTAACAAGTTTACACAATTTCAACATGTTTCTTTTATCTCCACATTTTTGTAGATCTGCAGTCTGGGAACAGAATAGCTAAATTTTCATTTAGCATTTTTCAAGTTGTTATCATGAAGTTGGTCAGGACTATTCTCTCACTTGAGTGTCTGTGTCTTATTCCAGTTACTCAGGTTATCAGCAGAATCCAGTTCTTTTAGTTATGAAACTAAGGTCACCAATTTCTTGCTAAATGTAAGTCAGGGGTCAACCTCAGCTCCTAGAAGTCTCAGTCACATCCTCGCCACATGGCCACCTCACAATGTAGCAGCTTAATTTTCTGACTCCAGCAAGGAAAATCAATACACTCTGCTACTGGATAACTTAATTAAGGAAAAGACTATGCTATCACTTTCCAAATCCAACTGATGTTCAGAACATATTAGTAAAAATCTTATGGACTAATTTGTCATTCTGCCTACCATATTTAGGAACCGCTACATGATCAATGTGTAATATCTAGAATATATTATACAATTCAGTAAACTTTTCTAAATCAAAACTATAAATCCATACATTTTTCTCAAATTATTTGGAGATTTTTGTCGTTTTACTTGAGATTTAACAAGTGGCTGACAAATTAAAATATTAAAATAAACCCCGGGGCTTGATGTATTTAATAGTAAAGCGATAGCATGTGTAATAATACTTAGCATGTGTATTAGTCATTTTTCTGTTGCTAGGGGAAATACCTGACATATATAACTTAAAAGAGAAATATTTATTTCAGCTCATGATTCGGAAGTTCATGATTCAGTCCATGGTCTGTTTGTCCAAGGCAGAAATAATATGGTGGAAAAAGGCTGCTCACTTCATAGTAGCCAAGAAACAAAGCAAAAGGGAAAGGTCCTGAGTAGATAGATTGTTAAAGATATATTTACAGAGACCTACTCCTTTCACTAAAGCCTTATCTCTAATAGATTTAATCCATCAATGGTTTAATTCATTGATAAATTGTGAATTTTCAATACATGATTTTTTTTGAGATACTTCATGTTTAAACCCTGTGCAAGGTCCTGGGTTCAATCCCCAGCACCAAGGAAGGAAGGAAAGAAGGGAGCAAGAAAGGGAGGCTGGGAAATTGGGAGAGAAAGAGGAAGTGAAAAAGGAAGAAAGAAAGGAAAGAAGGAAAGAACTCAAACTTTATATTAGAAGAATAAAAATAATGCATATATTGCATATTACATGAATAGTTACTTTAAAAACATTAATTATACAATAATTTATCCAATATCTTTCTATTTTAATAATTTAATTTGCTTCTCTTTTCTTAAAAATTTTTATACAATTTCAATAATATTTTTAAAATTTAAAATTTTAAGGGTAAGAAAAATGGGAAATGAATTTTATAGATTGTACAAATATTTCACATACATGTTTCTATGAATTAATTTCTCACTATTTTATTGTATTGTTGACATTTATTTATTCATTTAAAAAGATGAAGTAAAAATAGAAACTAAAAAGAAAAATTTAATTTTTGTCTGATAAAAAGAAAAATTTAATTTTATAAATGGTAGAAAAAATGTTGTTCTTAAAATTTCTAAAATGTGGGGACAGTTAGAGGGGGATATATGCAGGGATGGAGCGTGTAAAGCAGCTGACTTGGCTGGCTCATGTGCTAGATGGTTATAGAAATGACCACTTGCTTACTAGAAATTGCTCTTTGTGAAACTTTTGTAGCTGTAGTACAGTTATTTTTAGGGGACAACTTGAATACATTTACTGTATATCTCTAAATCCCATGTCCCTTAGCTCACCCCAGAAACCAAGGCTAAGATCCTGATTGACCTAGAATACACCAATTAGTGAAACAATTTTAGGGACCAGCTCACCCCTATAAGTGTGGGCAGAGCAAAAACATCAGGTTTAGAAGCTCATTTAGAGCTCGCCCTGCCCTGTTGCTTGCAGTTCAGCAGCCTTATCCCTGCCTTCACAATATTATAAATAAACCTCTGCTTCTCAGTCATTTCCTTTCTGACTTCCTCATTCTTCATGCGACCTGACTTCATTCTCTGCCTGGGGGGGCCTTCAGCTTTGAGCCAGGAATGCTTCATTTCTGCATTCCTCACTGGAGTGAAGGCATGAACCCAGATAAGTGGAAAGTCTTCTCAGGAGACCCCCTAGCTCCCCAATCCCCCACCTGACACTACAAGAGCATTAGTTAAAATCATCTTGCCATTCAAACACTAATTAAGTGATGAAAAGGGCAAAATCACAATAAATCTTGCAGAAATCCAGAAGATCATTACGGACTACTTTAAGAACTTGTACTCTAATAAGATGGAAAACTCAGAAGAAATGGAAAAATTCTTAGATATGTATGAATTTTTAAAGCTGAATCAAGATATAAAAATTCAAAATAATCCAATATCAGTCAATGAAATTGAAGATGAAATTAAAAAGAAATAAAACTATGAACAAAGAAAAGCCCAGGTCCTGGTGAATTCATTGCTAAATTCTATAAGAACTTTAAAGAAGATTTAATGCCACTATTCTTCAAACTCATTAAGAAAATTGAGAGGAAAATATTACTCCCAAAGTCATTCCTGGAAGCAAACATTTCCCTGATATCAAAACCAAAGAAGGACCCAGCCACAAAAGAATACTACAGGGCCATCTCCTTAATGAACATAGATGGAAAAATCTTTAATAATATACAGACAAACAGAAGGCAACAAATCATACAAGTAGAATTCATCCTAGTGATCCAGAGATGGTTCACCTTATGCAAATCAATAAACATAATATATAACATTAGCAGAACCAAAGACAAAAACCACATGATCATCTCAATATAGAGAAAGCATTTGACAAAGTACAACACCCACTTATATAAAAACTCTAAAGAAATTTGGAGTAGAAAATCTTTATCTCAATCTGATAGAAACCATCTATGACAAGCCAACAGCTAATATCATGCTAAATTATCAAAAACTAAAAAGTTTCATCCTAAAATCAGGAATAAGACAAAGGTATCAACTATGACCACTCCTATTCAGAATAGCTCTGGAAACAGCCAGAGCATTAGACAAAAGAAACAAATAAAAGGAATATGTATCTGAAGGAAAGAAGTTAGATTATCATTATTTGCAGATGATATGATACTCTACATAGAAGATTCCAAAAATTCCAACACTCCTAGAATTAATAGCCAAATTTGGTCTCATAGGAGGATACAAAGTCAATACTCAAACTCAATAGCATTCCTGTATAGAAACAATGAACTCACTAAGAGAGAAATCAAGGTAACAACACATTTTCACAATAGCATCAAGAAAAATAAAATATTTGGTAGTCAGTTTAATGAAGAAACTGAAAGAACTATATATTGAATACCACAGTACTCTGAAAAAGGAGATACAGTTGAATTTCAGAATGTGGAAAGAAACCCCCTGTTCTTGGATAGGAAGAATCAATATGGTGTAAATGGCTATAATTACAAAATTGTTATACAGATTGAATGCCATCCCAATCAAAATATCAATAGCACATCTCACAGAACTAGAGAAAACAATCCTAAAATTCATATGAAACCAGAAGAGACCTAGAATACTCAAAACATTTCTGAGCAACAAGTGCAAGGCTGGGGGCATCACAATCCCAGAATTCAAGTTATACTACAAAGCTACAGTGATAAAACCAGCATGGCACTGGGAAAGAAATAGACCTAAGAATCAAAGGAACAGAATAGAAGATGTAGAAACAAGTCCAAGCATACTCAGCTGCCTTATCTTTTAGAAAAAAGACAACTGTCTTCACTGGAAGAAAGATAGCTTCTATTATAAAAGGTAATAAGAAAACTGGCTTTTCACCTGCCAAAGACAACCTGGACCCATGTCTCTCACCACGCACTAAACTAAAATCAAAATGGTTCTAAGATATAAATATAATAACAGAAGCACTTAATCTTTGGAAAATAGAATAGGTAAAATATAGGTGTAGGCAAAAACTTTATGAATAAAATCTATACTTCACAGTAAATACAACTGGGATCACATCTAATTAAAAAGCTTTTGCACAGTGAAAGCACCAAAAGAGCAAAGAATGGGAAAAAAATTTTACCAGCTACTCCTCAGCCAAAAGACTACTATTGAGACTACATAACTTATTCTAAAATATCGGATCCCCTAAATTTAAAGACCCAATTCAAAACAGGGCATCTGAAATGAATAGTCACTTCTCAGATGAAGAAGTAAAAATAGAAATAAATGCATGAGAAAATATTCAACATCACTGATTATTTGAGAAATGCAAATTAAAACAACACTGAGATTCCATATCACTTCAGAAACTATGGGTATCAACAAGAACAAATGCTGGTGAGGCTGTGGGGGAAAAAGAAACATTGTCTACTTTTGATGGAAATATAAACTGGTACAACCGCTATGGAAAGCAGTGTAGAGATGCCTCAAAAAATTAAAACTAGAGGTTCCATTTGATCTAACTATTCTCCTTTTAGGAATCTTCCCCAAAAACTTTAAAGGACAAGGACATAGTGATATATGCATTCCCATGTCTATAACAGCACAATTTATAATAAATAAATTTTAGAAACAACCCATATGCCCATAAACAGATGAATGGATAAAAAAATATTGCATTTATATACAATGGAATACTATTCTTCCAGAAAGAAGGGTAAACTTGATTCATTTTTAGGTAAATGGATGGACATCAAGACCATAATATTAAGGAAAATAAATCAGACCCACAAGTTTAAATATTCCACTGTTTCTCTTGTGTGAGAAATCTAAAGAGTAAATAAGAAACAAAATGGAGGAGAGAAATTGGAAAGTAGAAAGAACATGTTCAAATGGGAAGGGGGAGAAGGGTGTAAAGAGAGAAAAGGGATTTAAAAAAAGAGTGAATGGAAAAAAATGGAAACAAAACTTTTATAAATGAGGGGGAAATTGCTGAAATGAGGAGAGGGAAATTGGAAAAAAGAATAATTAAGATATATTATGTACAGGTACAAATTCTTATGATGAATGTCATCATTTTGTATTGCAAATATGTACTAATAAAAGTTTTTAAAAATAAAATCTTCCAATAACAAAACAAAGAAAAAATAATTATTATTATGACAATATGTGATAGGGATTTCTATAAATGCTGGGGAAATTGGAAATACAAGCATTAGTAAAAGATAAATTTATGCATTTATTCAATCGTTTATCATATACATATTTATTGGGTCAGTATTCACTGCATATGATATCAGATTAAGTACTAGCAATACAATCAAGTACCCTAACTACAGCAGTTCACATATAACCCAGTGGGATAGCTATCAATAAAAATAACCAAATATAAATGAATATATAGGTATAGGGTGTCCCAGGACAGGGCAGTGAGATTTGCAGTTCTATGAAGGACATACAAGAAAGACTATTTGAAAAAATTACATTTTGATTACACCAGATAAGATTGTGAAAAGATGTCACACAGATAAAATCAAAATAGAAATTTCAAATGCAGCAAAATAAAATCCAAATAGTAATTCCAAAGGTAGCTTGACCATGCAGTATATTTTGTAGAATCTTTGAAGGCTAATGAGGTTAGATCCAAACATGAATGAAAGGATAATTATTTAGATTTGAAATCAAAGGCCAAATCCAAAATGGTGGGTTTCTCAAAAGTGTCTATTCATTAATTGTCCTCCACTGTAAACTAATTTATATCCACACATCTGCATAAGACCTGGAATGTATGAGGGGAAAATGGAAAGTAAACCAGAAGTTATTTTATGTTATCAAAATTATTAAATATTAATTTCAGTTTCATATTTACTCATGAGAAATAATACTAGACACTCTTCATTTGTATTAAATTTTAAAATTTAAAACTCTTAAGGGTAGTAAAATTTATTGAGAGAAAGATAGCTTCTGTCTAAGAGAGGCAGAAGGGGGCCTGGAAAGGGGGTTACCCTCTCATCCAACTTCTCAAAGATGTTTTATTTGATAAAGTCACGAGGTAAAGGGTGTTCAAAGTGGGACAAAACTATAGTAAACTAGTAAGATTGTAAGTACAGTTGCTTAGGTAATACTGATCCAGTGAGAAATCACAAGATGCACAAAACTATGAACAACCAATAAGATTATGACAAATATAGTAGCTTAGGTAATATTGATTAAATGGGGATCCAATGGGAAAGCAAGTCATGTAGCAAGCTTATAAGAATGAGCAAGGATTTTAGGTGGTCAGAAATCTTTCTTGGAAGATCATGGTCCTCTACCCAGGTTATTGATACCTATTTATAATATCAATCATTGCTATTCATGCTATGCAGGTGTGGTAGTTTCTCTTCTATGATGCTGGCTTTCAGTGAATGTGTCTCCATGGTCCTCCATGTTGGCTTGACTGTCCTCCATGTTGGCTCCTCAAGGGCTGAACCTAAGTGCCTATAAGATATATAATTAACTTACCTATATATAATACCCCCCCCCCCCAAGAACTACTCCTAACTGCTGTGAAAGAGCAAAGGCTGAAGACTGTTCTGGCTACTTCTGGCTGAAGAGGATCACAGTTGTGATGAGCAGTCAGAGTTACTCTACAGAGGGTCTATCAGAGCCCTCAATAAGGAGCCAGGTATTGTCATCTTGGGTAGGCGTACAGCTTTGAATTTGGAGAAGACAAAGCCAAATAAACAGTAA
Organism: Heterocephalus glaber; assembly: GCF_000247695.1. Next base: position 23,095,171 of record NW_004624748.1, read on the forward strand.
GAATACATGGGACAAATAATAAGATCAGCAGGATTGCTCTGAATATAGCAAACAAGCATTTCCACCAGGAGGAAACTAGTAATAGCCTCCCACAAAGAGGACAAGGGGAAGGTCCAGGGTACTTCAGAATCTGACATAAAAATTTCATTGTAGTTTAGCAGTTGTGAGCTGTTTATAAGGTCGTTCTGATGGATCCTGGTAAAAGAAGTCTAACACATTTGTCATTGTTCCATTTGGATGATCGCTTGAAGTTTGGCAGCCTCTAGGCAAGAATAAATAAATTTTTCAGGAAATTAGAGCATGTATAATCTAAGCATGAGTATTAGAATGGAAAGGACGGTTGGGGAAAGAGTCACACTTAGAAACTGAAATAGTGAGTGATTTTTCTTAGACTCTTTTATTGATGGAGGTTATCTGTAAGTCTGATATTTTGTTATACGTTTTCTAGTCTTAGCTGTAAGAAGATAGAGATAATTTGAAGGACAAATTTAGCTAAGAAATTTAAAACTCTAGCTGAGCTCTTACAAATTTTACCATAGTTTATTTCCTAATGATCCGTAACCATGGTCAGCTACTGGTATAGCTGGAAACTGCCAGAAGAGGTCAGTGATTGGAGAAATTTTTATACCTAACTTTATTACTATGGCATTATTTTTATACTTCTTTTGATTATTCTTTTTGGCTGGGTGTTTAAGATCAAGTTAAAGTAAGGCCTGTGTCAATCAAAATCAATCTCTTGCTGTCTATCAAGGTCAGTTAAGTCTCCTCAGGCATTTCTTTGGAACCATGCATAGAACCTCTCCTGTCCTCTGTCAATGACAACCATCAGAATGGGTCACAAGCCTTGCCTGACCAAGTTGCTTTTGGTGAAAGTATGGGAGACTTTTCCCTCTTGGTGATCCTCCTTTGGCACATGGTATGTTAGTTTGGTGTCCAGCTATCTCACTGCTCAGGAGGTTGGTTGACTTAGCAAAGATGTAGGATCTTGTAGAAAAGGTTCCCTCATGTCCTGGATCTTTGCTGACCTTGAGGGACTAGGGTCAAAATATTGGCTGTCCTTTTAGCCCAGTTACCTTTCTAGTTTTGATCTCTAAACTTTAGTTGTTGAACACCCAGAAGAGAAGATCAGTGACATTAGCATTGTAATGGGAGTAGGGAACTTAACTATTATCATTTTATCTATACATTAAGCAGTTATGAAGTATAAAGCAAAATTAGAAGTTGTTCTTTCTTACCAACCATGGTTGTTTTAGTAGTTGAATCCCTGCAGAGTGTAAATAGACAACAGTTATATATTATATAGAGAAACGAGATCCAGAGCCATATGTAGTATTTTAGCATGAAAATCATGATGAAAATATCTTTGTAACACTTACATGGCTTAGTATTGAATAGTCTTTTGGTCAAACTCGTCCATCTGATCACAAGACATTAACTGACATAAAGAAAATTTTTATTTAACATACATATTGGCCTATAAATGTACCTTAGAAGTTCATAATTCCTAGCTTCCCCTGGAAATAAATGATATTTCTCTCATCCAAAAATATGCACTCATTTCAACTTTGTAGGCTAATTCCATAAATTTTTCTGAGAGCTCATCATCATAGATATCTTAATATTATGGTTTTTCAGTTATTCCATTCTTCATTGAATTGAACCAACAATAGCTTATTTTGCAATTAGGACAGAATTGTGTTGCTCCAGAATTTTACAAGATAGAATTTTCATGTCCTTGGAGCTTTAATATAGTAATAATTGAATAGTATTCAAGAAAAATATAATTTTATTTGGGAATATTTTTCACAATTTATTATGATCCTCAAAGGACCAAATGCAGATAAACAGTAAACACATGAAAAGGTAATCATATTCATAATTAGTTAACTGTAAAGTAAAACACAGATAGTCCTTCAAACATATCAGAGTTGTAAATAAAGAATTTATCAAATTTTGTCAAAAATGAGGAATGACTGGAACTTTGCTGGTGGTAGGAGTGTAATTTGCTGCAATTCTTTATAAAACCATTCAGAATTTTCTATACCTGAATAGATACATATGTTACAACTTGGCATTTCCATTCTTAGATGTATGGCAGCAGAAAAACCTGAACATTTGCATCAAAGACCTAGAGATCAACATTCATGAGCAATGTACAAATAAAAACTCAATCCTAGAAAAAACTCTTTCTTCAGTAAAATTCACTTCAGCAGTTGAATTGATTTTAAAACAATGATATGTGGATAAAGACAAATTCTACAGAAAATTAAATAGAAATCAGTTACAAATAATATTTATGGTTATCATAGAAATACAAGATGTGATCAAATAATATTGTGTTTAATTAAAACAATATATTACAATAAAAAACATACTGCCATCAGTCCCCCTCAAAACACATTCCCTCCTTTAAAAGACACTTGACCAATAATTATTGTCACTTTTTAAGGATATCTGGAAGTCCTCTTTTTGAGTGTCTTTATGAAATGTGATCAAACATACACTGAAAGTTGCTGAGTGCTGTCCAACAGAAAGGAAAGCTTGTAAAATCATTATAGAGTGTCCCTGTTCACCTTATTCATGGAATTTGTCACCATGCAAATTCTGACTCTTCCTCAAAGTCAAAATGACAATGAAAGGAAAATATTTTGAATCAATTTAGTACATCTAGGGAGCCACAACAAAAGACATTCAGGAAAGAGTACTTGCAAAACTGTTTCCAAAAGTGGCAAGAATGATGCCATACGTGTTAGAAGTGAGTGGGAGTATTTTTGAGAAGAACAAATGGCAATATGGCATTTAAAAAATTTATGCAAGTTTAAAATTTAAACATTCACCATATTTTAAATCACATTTCAAATACAAAGAATGTCTTTTATGCATCTATCAATAAAAAGAAAATATTTGCCAATAACAGTTTATACCACAGATATATAATTTATATATTTGTCTCTTTCACATATGAAAGTATAAAAACAAAAATTAATTTGAATATAAAATATTGAAATTAGGAAAGAACTCAAATCTCCATAGAGATTAGAAAAAGACATTGAAATCCTAGAAGAAAATATAACTCTCGGGGCAGTAAACAGATAAAGAGAGCAAAGACAGAGCTCTGACCTAAACCGGCTTCAAGGAGCAGAATATAAAGATGAAAGGTGACCAAATGGAGTGATTAAATTTAAGAAATGGGAAGGACTGTATGAATCAGAAACGTTAAATGTGTGGAGCCATACAACTATTGAAAGAACTTGATCATTTATCTACAAATGTATCACTAGTGACATTTTTTAGAGTGACCTAGGTGTGGAGATGAAAGCCTTACTGCCATGAATTGAAATCTGATTACAGAAAGTAAACCCAAACACTATAGATTAATTATTCTCAATATTTGGGGATATGGGAGATAAGACAGTCCCGAAAGGAAATGGATCTTCAAAGAACTAATAAATGGCTATTTATGCTAGGTATATGATATAGAGAAAATTACTTAACTTCTCTGAGGTTAAATCTTATATGATAAGCACAGAAAAATTTAAGTAAGGCTGGGACATAGTGGAAAAGTAATGTGTAATTCTGTAAAACACTGCAAAAGCCACTAAAATGTTGCATTACAAGTAGGAAATAAAAACTTATGAAATAGTTTTTGGAACAAAGAACATTTTCCAGGCATAAGAGTAAATATGAAAATACATATTTGAATAATTTATACAAAGTCAAATGATTATACATTTCATTTGGTTTTAGCTTTTTCCTTTTATTATTTTTATGTGGTATTTGTGGTAAATTTACATTATGAAAAAAATTATGTCAATAGTAGTATAAAATGCTAAATAAAGGGCAATAAATTGCAAATTATGCTAAGGAATCCAGGAAGTTAAATCATGAAGCAAGCTGATGCTTTAGAGAAAGACTAAGACTAAAATTTTACAAATGTATCATGATTGAAGAAAATAGAGATTTGATATTTTAGATATCAACAATCAACATTGTAGTTTACTTATCATGTTTTATGTAAAATAATTCATTGCATAAAATTCATCCAATTTTTAACCAATAGCTAAGAGTGAATCACTTAATTTTATGCTGATTTTTCCCATAAGAAACTATAATCACCAATAATAATCCCAATTTTCTTTTTTTCCTTAATTACATTTCTATTAAAGTTGAAAATCTTGACAATACTTTTTTTTATTCTTTCAATTCCTAAAATAATATGTAATCCTCCATGTGGAATGTTTCAAATTCTCTTTAAAAGGCATGCAAATCCAGTGCTAGTTGGTTCTGCTTCTTCCTCCTATATTATGATGATCTCTGTTAGCTTACGAATTCATGATAACTGAAGTAACCATGTGTAAATGAACAGCCAAAGGTAATAGATTTTTATCATACAGGTAAAAAAAATTCCTATGTTGATTTCTACATCATATTTCTTCTTATCAGATATTTGCATTTTATCTTTGTAATATGTTCTATTAGTCATTTTAAATTAATAAGATCTGTTGAAAGTGTGATTTCTTTTTCCCCATTAAAGACCTCATGATGAATTGATAAATACTGACACTGTAGAGAAATTAGTAACTTAATCTTTCTGCTATGATATTAGCTGTTTCAGTTTACTGATACATTTTATGCAGATGAATTTTGAAGTCTTTTTCCAACTTATTTATAGCTATAGAAAATTGCTTATCAAAGAGGCATTTGATTATGTGGAACAAGTCCTTATCAACAAAATCTTCTTTATCTGAGGAACCACTTGTTCGTCGTGATTTTCATGGTTACTCTGGAAATGTCCTTAGGTGTTAATCAGAACTTCACACCATAGATCTCAGTTACAGTTGGAAAATCTGACAACACTGGCAGCAGCCTGAAAAGAAGAATAAAAGCTGAGTATAAGATCATGTTCTTTTCACAGCAGGTAGTCACACTGTCAAAAAATGTTGTAGCATTAGATTTAAAACTTAAAATAGTTATGGCATGTCACACACACATTGCAGTAATTGAATGTCATTCAAATTTGTAGTCCATGCCTCTGTCATATAATCACTTTTTCTTATTTCTCCAAGGTTTAACACACTAATTGTAAATATTTTCTAATACATCTTACTAATTGATAGCAATTTAACATTTATTTTCTAAGAGATACTCTAAGCAAGGAGGAAATTACCAAATATGCACTCCCAACAAAATAATGCAAGTATCAAATATGGTTAACAAATGCTACATAACCTTTGATAGAGATATTTATTCAAAATATTAGAAATATAATTTAAAACATAAGTCTTCACCTATGAATTTAACTGCCCCCTTCTGGTGGACTTAATAAAAATTGTAAGAAAGGCAAACTATAAAAGAAATTTTATACTCCATCTTGAAAGTTGAAAAAGTCACCATATATAATTTAGCAATATTAAGAAAATTTCCTGATACATAATTCAAAAGCAATCATTCTACTGGAAAGGCCAATAAGTCAAATAATTTTTAGAAATGAAAATGTCTGCCTACCTAGAAATGAAAAGGACATCCAGGAGAATTAAACCAATGTCTAACTAAAAATTTCTCTGAAGTTTGGTGAGAATATGAAGCATTAGGTTGCTCATGAAACTAGGGTGGGGGAATGCTTTTCCCCAAAAATTGCACTTGATTTTAAAAACATGTAATGATGTATAAGTTATATACCACAAAAGTGATCTGATTTTAGGCAATTTCAGAAAATTGCTTTAGAAGTTTTAAAGAGTTGTACAACTACCACCCAAACCAATTTTAGAAAATTTCCATGAACCTTAAAAGATCTCTCTCACAGTATTGTTTGATTTCATAACTTTGGAAGTTAAAACAGAATTAGAATGCAGAGGATCACACTTAGGTGCTCCTTGATAGCCTTACTTAGCTTACACTACCCACTTATTTGCAAACATTTTCAATTAAGGGAAATCTCTCTCTCTCTCTTTCTATATATATAATATATATTTATATATACATATATAAATATATATTTATGTATATTTATATATATATTATATATATAATTACATTAGGTTTTGCTTTTTACCCATGATTTTGGTTTTGTTTACTTAGACTGAGGGAAGTGGTGCGGTGACAATAACATGGACTTAACTTCATATATGGCAAACATGCAACCATTCAGTCATATTACTCTTCTCCTGGACAGGGTCATTTACTGAATATGTTCCAGGTGAAAGTGATGCCAAATCTACCAGTAAATCTTTGGTATCAAGAAAGAATCTTAAGGGAATAACATCAAAATAAAGAAAACAAAGTAGAATGACAGAGGAAATCCCTTATCTGAAGCAAGTTGTTTTCCCCAAATTTCCAGTAATGTGACCCAATAAATAACTTCTTTTTGATTCAATTAATTTGTGCTAAAGTTCACACTATGAATTCCAGGACATCTCATCTGGAGAAATTATTATAAAGGGTAATTACCAGAAGCAAATACAGATTTCTTTGAAAAATATGATCAACCATGATGAAGATCCACATGAAAAAGAAATTTTAAAAATTATTTATTAGGGCTTGAAAGAAGCAGTATTATGTAGAACTTATTTAGTCAAAATGGAGAAAAGTAAGAGAATAAGACAGACAGCTCCAATGCCCAGAAAAATTTAATAAGAATCAAAAGGCTGGAAGGCATGGGAGAGTGGGTAGAGATGATAATGGGTTGAGCAAATACATTTAGACCAGAGTGAAAAATAATTCAGGAGCAAAATAAAAGTCTATACCTCATGGGCTTATGAGGACTAAATTGAATAAACGTTTGTGGATATAGTGCTGCATGATCCTCAGTAAGTCTTCAAAAGCATACAACCTGATATAGTCTCAAGTATCCACTTAATAAAATGTATTCTAAAAATTAAAAGCATATAAGTATAGTTTATGGTAATGATCTTTTTAAAATATGCTGGCAACTTTCATGTTTTGTATTGCATATATTTTGTAATCATTAATTAACAAACCCTTAAGTTATAAGCAAAAAAAAATTTTTAAAATCTCTACACAATAAAAGTTCAGAAGCCATGTATATGACGCTTTTCAGACTACTCTTAATAATATTTAGTGTAAATCTTTCACTTCAGAAGAAAATGATGTTGGGCTGGAGGTTTAGCTCAGTAGTTCCCCCACCTGCCTTGCAAGTGCAAGGTCCCAAGTTTGATCCCCGATACCAGAGGAGGAGGAGGAGGAGGAGGAGGAAGAAGAAGAAAATGATGTAGTTTGGCTTACTTATGTCTTGTAGACCTACCCCAGAAAAGATTTTAAGCTCTTCCAATAAGTATTATCTCCAGCCAAGAATATTCTTGAAATTGCCATGTCACATCTATTTAAATGTGGAAATATAAAATCCAAAACATTTAATTTTGGAGCCAGAAAAATTAAGAGTGATTTTAACTCTAATTCCAAGTTTTACAGACAGATTAAATTACTTGCCAAAGTAATACAGAAAGTTAATGAGATAAGAAGGTGTTCCATACTTTGTTGAATGATGAAATCTGTGAAAGTTAGCTTGGAACTTCCAGCCTGTGAAATTTTAGAGATGAGGTAGGGCAACTGGCAGAAAAGTCTTTATCAAAAATATCTGAGTTTCAGTAGGATGCTCAGTGAAAACATATGAAAGAATGAAATTTGTTAAAAATATCTACTGAAATTTTATGATTTACTTATGTTAGGTACCTAGTGCAAGTCAATATTTGAATAATTGACACTTATTCAATTATAGAAGCTTTAATCCTTCTCTAGTATGTATTAAATATATATTTGTTAGTTTTTAGAAGTCAGTGAATCTACAATTCATTGACATTCCTAAAATTAATGAACTATAATTAAAACGTAACTTGCAGAATAGCCTAAGGAATGGAGATAACCTTGTGTTGAGGCCTAACTTTATTTGTTCACATTCTAATCATATGAAAGCATTAAAAAAGCAAATGTATATATGGTACTATGTGACAATGATTTAAGACTACTCTGGCCTTGTTGCATCTAAACATCTATAGTCTCATAGGTTTAGTACTGCTGTGTTCATATACGTATATACTATTAAGAAATCATCATCCATAGAATCATTCAGCTACCGTTTAGTAAGAGAATCAATTCTTAAGTGCATTTCAATACCTAACAGTATACTGCCCTTCCAGATGGTTCATAAATAATGTACAATATATTTGATTTGCTGCAGTCACATTGAATTCTATGAGGTAATTTAAGAAAAACATATCTATACCATACATGTTTATTTGTGCACCATAATAATGTCCTTTATTGTTTAGGATACAGAAATATTCTGTTCGCTCACTTCTGACCTCAAAGATAGAAAGTAGCATCAAAAATAAAAAATACATCAATAAAATATAAATGATTTTGGTGTTTACACAATGAGCTCTTATGATTTCTTAACTGGGAAATATCATTCAATATAATAAAAAATTAAACGAAGTCATTCTGTATTAGAAAAACTGTTGCCAAGTGGGTGAAGATTTTTGTATGTAATCGTGTTGCTCTTACTGATAATCCATTTTTAAATATGTTATCTCCTGAAGAGATAAGCTAAGGCTTTCTTGGTTGATTTAGGCCAGAATTTATAAAGACTTCTAATAGGCAAGAGTGAAGTGATGAGAAATTATGAATGAGACATTTGAGATTCAATCTGCCCTACCTTTCTGGTTTAGGCAAATTATACATATTGAGTTATTCTTCACAACCACTAAATGATAGCTAGTCCATTTTCTGTTTACAAATATTATAAACTGATAGAATTCAGTAAAAATAACCTTCATTTCCCATGAATCCTAGAGGTCATGTTAAGAAAAAATGAACTTATTCAACTTAATAGGTATAATCTGTTTTTAGATAGTACTGTCTGCCTTGGGTTATTTCAATGTTAGTTTTATCCACAAGGAACAGTGAACAAGGGCTTCTAAATAGCTTTGAGGAATTTTAGCAAATGTTTGACATTTTTAAATTATGCTTTGCTAAACTATAAAGGCATACAGCATATTCTAGAGCCAAGGTTTGTGGGATTCTAATGTAAATCACGTTTGGCAGATGCTTTATTTTTTAAGGACTGAAAATATATTTCTTGGTAAAACTCAAGTGGACTAAAGAAGATGATTTTAAATGCTGCCATGATCACTATGTATTTAATCAGTTGATTGATGGGCTATATTGGTGGCTAGCCATGATAACTTTGATTAAAAATTTCAAGTAAAATAAAATCTGAAGTCAAATGACCAGTTCCCAGTCTTCTCTGTGTGATTGTAATGTGGTAAAATTCTAGTAAAACATAGACTTCTACTTGATTTCTAGTTTTCTAGGATGCATCATGTAGACAGTTGATCCTGTTGTCATCAGAGAGCAAATATAAGTACCCACTGTGTTGTAGTACTCACATGCATAAATTTGCTAGAACTGGAAGTTGAAGAATGAGAAGACTACATCAGAGAGTAGAGATGGCATCAGAGGATTTGGAATTACATTCATAGAACTCATGGTCTAAAGGAAATGTTTCTAAAACTCTTAATATGGCTATCACTTAGGGCTATTGCTAGTGTGAAAAATATTTTGAAATACTTTAAATTCTTGTTTAATTTTCTCACTTTCTATTTCTGAGGCAAATAACTTTATTTCATGAAAATATTTAATTCTTGTTTAAACAGAATTGCCTACCCATGTAGAGGAAATGGATTTGGTCTTTGGAGAACAACAACAAAATTAAAATAATTCTTGAATTGATCAATTTATGAAAATAGTACAGACCGACATAATCATGAGACAAGGTGGATAAAAGGAAAACTTGTCCATTAATTTACATTGAGAAATGTCGACACAACTTTTTGAACTTTTGGAATGCAATACCCAATATTCACAACTTAAAGGAGAAACTTAATTGGATCACAGTTTTAGATGATTCAGGACATGGTCCACTGGCTCTAAGGCAGAAAAATAATAGTGAAGGACATGGTAAAGAAAGATGCTTAGTTTATGGTGACAGTGAAGCAGAGCAAGGGAACAGGGTCAGAGAGGAAGGAGTGAGAAACCCAATAAGTAAGTCCCTGACTTATGACTGAGTGTTATTCCAGGAGAATGTTCCTGTAAGTCAAATTCATTTGCAACTCCAACAAAGTGGCTCTTATACACCTTTGACACAAATATAAGATGTATAGTGCTTTGCACTTCCTAGCAATATCCTCCATATCACCACTGGTTTTCTTTTTGCTTTAGGACATCCTGGGCTCTGACTGAGCAATGTACTACTGTACACTATTGCACTGTACAGTAAACACTCAACAGCACAACAGTAACAATGTCCAGTAGACATGTGAGCTACATCCTCAATTTGTTTGCATCTACAAATGTTTGTGGTGCAAACTCTCTTTGTATCTGAAAGTTCACAACTTTAATGTTTGTAAATCAGAGACTTACTGTATAGATCAACCCGTGCCTCCATAACCCATACAGTTAGGGGCAGAAATGAGTTTTACTCATCAACTGGGTGGTACACAATCCACTTGAAGTGATACTTAGGCTTAATCACTAGAAAATCTTGGATTGAATTTTAAAGTTGCACAAGGTAATATTATACATTATAGTTAGATTAGACTGAGGGGTGACATGAAAACTAGTTTCAGTGATCTGAACAGAAATTACATTGAGTGATAACGAGGCTGTGGACCCATATCTTGGATACAACCTATCAAACATCAACTGGTTTGGGTCCCCTCTCTTTGGGATAAAAGTAATAACTTGAAGTCTAACTTTTTAATCTCCCAATCTTATTTGTTTATCTGTGTTCAGATTTATATTATTACTTTTTAGAAAATATTCCTTTAGAAGTTAAGCATAAGTAATGATGACTTCATTTTTCTCAAAGTTTAATCATAATCATTTCTTACAATTTCATTCTTGAAAACTTTATCAGAAATTAATCATTATGTGATTTATATAGCTTTACATTAATGTAATATTTTAGAAGAAATAAAGTATACACACCAGAAAACATTAGACTATAGTAAGTCTCAGGCTTACAAACATTCGAGTTGTGAACTTTCACAGGTATACTGTATAAAGCTCAATTTGTTGACTTAGGGTTAGGGTTAAGCTTATGAATGAATTCAACTTATGAACTATTCTCTTGCAACTGAATTGGTTCATAACTTGAGGACTAAATGTATAATATTACTCTTTAAAATACAGTTATGGCATATTCATATAATAAATTTATTAGATTATATTATAAATGCAACCTAAATTACAGAACAATAATTAAAAATATTATGCAGCTGATAAAATATTTGTGATTTTTCTTATATTATATTAAAAATAGCTTCAATTATAATACTTTTTCTTATGAAAAACTATGAAAAAATCTCTAAAATTAAGAATGAATTTATAGTAGCTGCCAAAATAGAAACACTAATAAAAGAAAGAAAGTCTGGATACAAAACCATGTTCTAGCATTTAATGTAGAGTACAGGTGGTGTTTTAGTCAACTTTTTCATTGGTGAACAAATTGGTCAACACCTGTAACTTAAAAAAAGAGAGGTGGAATTTGCCTCATAATTTCAGAGGTGCTTAGTCCATGGTCAGCTGGCTCCAAGAAAATAGCATTAGGGTAAAAGGGCATGGTGAAGCAAAACTGCTTTACTCATAATGGCCAGAAAGCTGAGCAGGGTGGAAAGCTAGTGAAGATATATTCTTCAAAGACATACCTCAGAGACACACTTCCAACTGGATTCTGGCACCTAATAATATCAGATTTAAACATTAGTGCATTAATCCACTGATGAATATAGCACCCTCTTGATCCAATCGCCATTCTAGGGGTCTCTTAAACCAGTCAAATTGACATTAAAGTTTAATTGATACAGGTACTAATGGATGTTAATTAATTTGATTATGAAACTTATTATGCTCTCTGTCTCTGTCTCTGTCTCTCTCTCTCTCTCTCTCTGTGTGTGTGTGTGTGCATAATATATAATATTGATATGCCTGTAGAATATTTTAAAATCTGAAACAATGAGAATGAAATAGGATTGAAATTGCCTGAGTTGTAAATCCATATTAAAAGTGGGCATGGAGCTATAAATGACTCTAGTTTCTCATTCTTTATGGCTGAGTAGTACTCCATTTTATAAAAAAAACACATCTTCTTTATCCAGTTTCCAGTTGATGGGCACTTGGGCTGTTTCCAAACCTTAGCTATTACAAACTGTGCCGCTATAAACATGGGTGCACATATATCACTGTGGTATGATTCTTTTAATTCTTTGGGTAAGATACCCAGTAGGAGAATAGCTGGGTCAAATGGGACCTCCAGCCCTAGTTCTTTTTTGAGGTATCTCCATACGGATTTCCACAGTGGTTGCACCAGTCTTCACTCCCACCAACAATGGAGAAGGGTTCCTTTCTCCCCACATCCCTGCCAGCATTTGTTATTGGTTGATTTCTTGATAGCAGCCATTCTTTGTGGGGTGAGGTGGAATCTCAGTGTTGTTTTCATCTGCATCTCTTGAATGACCAGTGATGTTGAACATTTTTTCATATGTCTATTTGCTATTTTTACTTCTTTGAGAAATGTCTGTTCATTTCAGATGCCAATTTTTGGATTGAATGTTTAAATTTTGGGGGGTCTGATTTTTAAGTGAAATAAATAGGACACACATGTGTAAACACCGAATAGTATATCTAGTGTGAGAAACTGAAAGTGTAAATAAGGATGAAAATGATTAAAATGAATAATTGATAATTTGAAGTAGGAAAAGGTCCAAAGGTGGAGGAGTGGTGGGAGGGGAAGGGGAAAGGGAAGAAAGGAAAGGAAAAAGTATGAGAAAGAAAAAAAATGGAAACAAAGTCTATGTAAATATGGAAGGGTGGTGGGGTTTAAGGGTGCATAGGTAAAGGGGAAAAATAACAAAGATACACCATGTTCAGGTATGAACACCCAATGATAAATGTAAATTTATTGTATACCTAAAATGTACCAATTAATATATAAATAAAATGTGGGGATGGAGCTTCTATTTTTACATTCTTGGAACACACTAGCCATGTGTTGAAACACTTGCATAACTATAAGATGAAAATAAAATTTGAAAGACTGACGTAATCACTCCTATAAGGACCAGGATAAACCTGTCAGGTCCATTAGATTCTGTAATTGATTACCAACAAAAACCTGGGACCAAAGAACTACCCATATGTTTCCAAATGAAATTGTTGTATAGCATTGTGACCATGCAAAGCTCCTTCTTAAGCTCCTAAATTCAGGAATTCTTTACTGTATAGCAAATGCTAAGACACATACACACACATACACACACAATGGCATAATTTGGGTGCTGGCATAAAAAAAATCATAAAATATTTGGAATTGTTATTGGGACTAGACTATAGTTAGATATACCCTCCGCCCTCTCCCTCCAAAAACTACTTAGAAATATTGTTAGTAAAATTTGGAAAAATGGTGAGCAATCAGTTAGTAGAGCCTGAAAAAAAGTGGTTAGAAAATTGCTATAGCAGGTGGAAAAAGTGTTGACCTTGTTAGCTTTAATTAATGCTGGCAAAACCCCCCAGGTTTTATTCATTGCTTTTGAAAATAAACTGTAGAGTTCTGAAGAGTTGTGAAGTAGAAAGCTCCAAATTCGTATTTCTCCAGAGAAACAGTGAAAAACAATAGAAAGTCTCAGAATCAACTTTTGTCAGAAATCTGGAAAGCAACAAATGTTTGTAGTAATGGAGTGAACAACAAATCCTATAAAAAGGCAATTTGGAAAGGTAGGAGAGTTTTGTATTGCTTTCACCCACTGTGGGTTACTTGCTTCCTCCCCGGCTCTCCAACAGTCATGAAGACAGGAGTGAAGATTCTGAGTGGAGCCCTTGTCCCTGTTTCCAGAGCATGCATAGATCTTATTCAAACATTTGCTATTTGCCTGTAAAAATCTGTCATCATATTGCTTTAAAAAGACTAAATCATGTCTCTGTTATGCCTGCTTCAAAATTCACTCCACAAGGAAAAGAGGTAGGTATTACCTGAAGACATGGTAAGGTTAGAGAGAAAAAAAAAAAAAAAAGCACACCCTTGACTGCCTCTACAGCAAAAGAACACAACTGATTAAGCCTGAAAGAAAAATCTAGGGAGACATTTTCTTTTGAAAATTACAGGACTCAAACTGCCTGTGTATATTGTAGATAGAATGTGAGGTGAAAGTTAAGGGTAGATACATACTCAGAAAAGAACTGATACAGCCCTTTGAGAAATACTAAATGTGGAACAACTGAGAAAACACAGAAATTGGATGAAGATTTAAGTTTTCGTTGTATGGAAGATAAAGTTTATAAAAAATAAATTCTAGTAAAATATAACTTACAGGACTGGGGATGTAGCTCAGTGGTTCCATGGCCTGCCACATTCAATACTTGGTGCAAAAA
>NW_004624748.1:23122221-23160206 GCF_000247695.1 Heterocephalus glaber
CATTATGTAAAGGTACAATTCCCAATGAAAAATGTAATTGTGTTGAATACCTAAAATGTACCAATAAATGAATTTAATAAAAAAATTTTACTTTCATTCCCAATATCATTAAGTATTTTAAGTTAGAAAAATATTATGTAGTATATGAATGCATGGCCCCAAATGAGTTATTTTCAAATTTTTGTGCATCCAATATATAGAGATCAGTAGCAAATACCATGTTACAGCAGTACCTCTGAAAACACAAAATGCTTCCAAGAGAAAGATTTCTCTTTGTAAAGACTTCAACCTTGTCAAATTACTTAAGAAGGAGAAAAAATACAGGTAGGCAATGGAAAACATAATTATTTCTTTCATACCTAATTTGGGGTCATTGTAAGGTGAAAATTAATATTAAACAAGTTGCCTTAGGGTGTACCCTTGCATAAAGCAAGTTATACTATGAATTGCATTACTGTTGTATTTCTAATTTGTGTGTGTGACTTAATTAACTTGTTCAAACTGCAGCATACCTTGACTGTTGCAAATCTCATGTATAAAATACTATTAGCTATTCAAAACATTATACATTTTACCATGGCTCATAATACTTTGTATATCTTAAATTATCTCATAAGCTCTTTTAAATTGAAATAAACCTAAGAAAATCTTGCCTTACTACATAAGTAAATAACAGTTTTAATGAAATTAAATCTTATCTGGAAGAAAAATAAAAGAAGGACTATGCTTCTAATTTTATTCTCATCTAATATCTCTAGGGAAAAAGTTTTGAGTGAAATTACATTTAATATTTTTACCCATTAAACATATATTAACAAATATAAATGCAAATTGACTTCCCATTTTGTTTTACTATTTCTTTCTGCCAAATTTTTGTCATTGCTATTTACATACATTTAGAGAGATATGAAATCTTTATCAAGAACCACTTTATTCTTCTTTTTCATGAAGTATATAGTGGACACTTTGGTGGTACCAACCCATATGCAAAGTTATGTTAGTATTATATGCATAAGTTAGTATTATGTCCATGTTAGTATTATAAATTCCATAGAATAGCATTTGACCACATGAGTGAAAAAATTAATGAATCAAGGGAACAAGGGGGAATAATAACCCAGAAATATACTTTTCTACAGGAGAAAAATTCTAGGAATTGCACTTATTCAGGTAGTCTAAATTTAATTTATAAGGATCGATAGAGTTTCTTCTAATAAATTCTTACTGTATTCCCACAGAATTTAGCTTATTGGGATATTTTTTTCTGGATATGTGCTGCCAAAGCAAGCACCTTATTGGTAATCTTTAAGGGTGTACTGATACAAAAAAATATATCCCAGCCCTTACTCCAAATCCCAGCATGATCAGGAGTCCTGCACATTTAGATAAATTGAAAATTAGGACTTCCGGGCTCAAAAATTGCACATTTATTACTGAGAATTAGTGATTCAGTGGTAGATTTTATTTCAGTTAGCCAAGTGGTTTATTAATTCTGAAGCTCAAAATTAGTCAAATATATCCATGCAGATTGGCCAGTGTTTCTGAGCTGTTGTCTCTTGTATTACTCATATGTTCCTGGATAAAAGATCTATTTATAGCCAGAGGGTATTTGCCCCTTCTTTTACACATAGATGAACTCTAAATTACTTTCTATTGAATATGGGTCACACTTAATTACTTACTAAAAAGTTAAATGTGTAAAAGTTGTAGTTTTGGTAACTTTTACTTCTTTCAAGAGAAGCTGTGTATCTTCCAGGTACACCTGTAAAAATACTATTTCTGATGTCCCTGTGTATCCATACAAGAAGTTCAACTATACTATGACTGTCATCCCAAAAAGGCCAGAAAGAGACATCTAGGTCAATAGTTCTTATTTTGTAGGTTCAGTACTATCAGCAGAGGTAATATATAAAGTAAAATATGTCCCTATTGTTTTTATAGGATACTTTTCAGTTAGAATGTTAGACTGGCTGACAATTTTCTTTTAGCCAAGGATAATGAGACATGGATAGAGAAATGAGCTATGAAGAAGATTGTCTAGTTTTCAATCATAATTTAAAAGAAATATAAAGGAGTGAAAAATTTAGTAATTTGAAATAAAATTATTTCTTATTCACAGCTGGGTTTGACAGAAAATATGATCCTAAAATGAGAACTAGCTTCAGGGCAAAATGCTTTTAATTTTGAGGCTCTAAGACTTTGGAAAGATTTAACATAGATATTCTAATAGATATTCTCATAGATATTCTCAACGAGATAAAATGTATTCTAAGAATTCTAAGAAGGTTGACCCACAATCTATTAATTATCAGTGCAAACAAAAAAATAGTCAATTTCAAAAATTTTTATGATATGGATTTTCTTTAGTGAGCTAAACCCAAATAAGTTTCATAGGAAGTCAGTTTTAAAAGACATCTTCTCTTGGACAAAGTACAGAGACAATTCAAAATGAAAAAATACTTCATTTTTGCATAAGGGACATAGACTGGAATTACTGTACAGCTGTAAAAGTAAGTCATTTATTGAATAAGAGGTAAACTTAAAGAGAAGAAATGAAAGCTCACAAGGCAGAGGACATAGAGGTGATTAATCATTCTCTGGAAGGAACCCTGACTTCATTTGAAGGAACCAGCAATATGTTCTTTGGAAGATTTCAAAATTGTCTGGATAACTAACTGAATTTTTCTAGTAATTTCTTCTATTTTGGGACAGTAATATTTATTGTATTCACTTGGACTGTGACATCTTTGCAGTTTTCAAGTAGGAGCATTGAAAAATTATATCTATTTCTTTCATAGTGAGGATTAGAGAAGACACCAAAGTATTTGCTGCTCTTATACTTGAAAAATGGACAGTAATTCCAGTCTGAGTCTCAGCTTGATGTCTTGATACTTTCAGTTAAATAAAATAGCAGATTTGGCACTTCCCATGCTAGGTCATAAAATGGCTTGTTTCTTCCTTGTGAGGTTCTTGAAACATTCCCTTTGGATGTCATGGTTCAGCACATAGGAATTTGATATATAAGAAGTTTACCTTCTTCTTTTCTAGAAGACCAGTTTGAACAGTTGATTTAATAATCTGAGCAGGGTAAATCATTGGAGCCAGCTTCATCAATACTACAGACATCTGAGTTAAGGTGTATTAGGCTTTGAAGATCAACTCATCTGCCAATAGATTATCACCAGTAATATCCATCAGTATCACAGGAAACAAAATGATTACCAAAGTGATATTTTCTGGAACAACTAACATATAAAATTTGAAAAGCAATAAAATGGATGTAATTTTAAACCACAAATATGTTTAGTACTTTGTTTAACAATAGTAGACTACTGGAAGAAAGGTCTGCCAATGTTATACCTCAACAACTCAAAAGAACATCATGTTCTAAAATCAACTAGAATTGAATTACATTGGTTATGCATATTAGATACTGATTATTTTCATTGTATTCAGGTAATGTTCCTATTTTATTTGTTTTTGATTCAATGATCAAAAACTACAGTAATAAGCTTAATAAAAGTAGTCTAGTAATACAAGAAGTTCATCAGATGTGAAAATTGCACCCTGACTAAAATTTTACATTGATAATACAAAGAGAACTTTGGTTTCATAGTATCACAAAAGCTCACTGTATTAGATTTTTTTTCACTGGGACAAAAGACCACGACTTAGAGAAGGAAAGTTTCAATTCAGCTCACAATAATGGAACTTTTGTCCATGGACAGGCTGCTCCAAGTCAGAAACAGCTTGATAGAGGGGCATGGCATAGGAAAGTAGTTTACTTCATGGTAGCCTGGAAGTAGAGAGACAAAGGAGAACCAGAGGAAGGAGACATACCCTCCAAAGCACCCCCAGTGATATATTTATTCCAAGATCCACCTCTTAAATGTACATTTTGCTGTAAATTTAAGAATGGATCAACAGGGCACCACCATGATCCAATCACATTCTAAAGCTCTGACCACATGAAACTTTTAGGGAACATTCTAGATCTAAAGCATTCTACCTCAGGACCCCAAAAAACCCATGTCTATCTCATTATATAAATGTGTTTAGTCCCTTTCTAAGAATCTCCAAAGTCTTAACAGCTGCAGCAATGATGAAAGTAGAAGTCCAAAGTCTCCTCTGAGAATCAAGGCAAATTCTTCACCATGAACCCCCATAAAAATAAAAAATAAAGAAATGTACTATCTTAGATAGGATTTCCTTTCATTAATGGCAAAGTTTGATTACTCACTCTTTTCATCAACAACAGCCAAAAATCGTTTTTATAAAACTTGGGTAAACACAAAACAACAGGAAAAACAAAAGGATTCATACAAAGATGGTTGAGTGTAGGCAAGCAAGACTCAACCTAACTAGTATTTTATCAAACCTTTCATGTTTGAAAGTTAAGAGCTCCACCGAAGAAAGGAGATGCCAAGTACTAGTGTTTCAAAACTTTGGACCAATTAAACTGTGCCATTAATGAAAGGAAATCCTCTCCAAAAAAGTACATTTCTTTATAGAGCTATGTCATATCATCCTTTGGGCTTTCTGCTGGAAAAGTAGAATCAGGTCTAAAATAACACCTTGTTAATTGTATCCTCTAGAATTATAGATGTAGGACAGTATTGTATCATACCTCTGTGAATATAATATTTCTTGAACCTACTTTATGATATTAGTAGTGACTCTGCTTTATCAGAGCTGTTTTCAATGATGTTACTCTAGAATATTTTCTTTCCTGATGATAATTTAGAAGCTAATAAAAAATGGTGTCAGGTACCACAACAGTAACAGAACTTTGCTTTTTTCTGGGTATTTTTCTTTTCTTTCACTCTTTCTTTCTTTCTTTCTTTTTTTTTAAATAGAGTGTGCTGGATATCTCTATAATTTTGTTCAGATGACTGCAGACCTGGAAAGGCTGTTGCTGCTATTGATGCATAACATACTTCTATTATTGCTATCTCTCTCTCTCCCTCTCTCTCTCTCTCTCTCTCTCTCTATCTATATATTATATATAGAGATACAGATACAGATATAGATTAAAATATATATATATAAATTATATGTATAGATTCAAATTTATATATAGAGATAGATTCAAATTTATATATATACATATATTATATATATAATTTGAATTTTTAGAAACTTTACCTGTGCTGTCAATTTTGGAAAAAGTTATCCCAGTTTCCTGTGTTGAGTTGGGATTGTACAGAAATTAACAGCCATAGTGGTCTAGAAATGTTAAACTTAATTTTTTTGCATTTGTACAGGTGTAATGCACTGTACTAAATATGTAAATCTTATCTACATGGGTTTGATTTCAGAAACTAATAAAGTACTCTCTAAATAATGATAAAAATTAAAGCTAAATATTTCCAACATACAATGGAATATTTCCAACATATCTATTCCAAAAGGGATGGATAAGGGATAGAAAGCAATTAGTTAAAAGGGAAAACAAAACTTAGCAGTAAAAACATTGTATCACATAGCTCCATTTGTCCTGCAGCTCCACATGTAGCATTCAGTGCCATGTGCTGTGATATGAGTTCCAGATGCCCTAAGCAGTCCCATATTTCTTTCCTTGCTGATTGCAGCCCACATCACCTTTCAGTTGAAGTGGCTTCACTCACAACCTGCAGCTTACTTTGGTAAATATGCCACATTTCTAGAATCTCCAACTTCTTGGGGTCTCCACAGCACTTTTGGTTTAACTCTCACAGATTCACACAGTGCCCTCACAGGATCTATGCAGGTATTCCAACACTGTCACACATCATTGCCTAACCCCTCCACCCCAGGACTTCTTCTGAACTCTATTTAGGTTGATGACTCCTTGACACCATAATTCTTGTATTTTGTATGCCTGAAAAATCTGTACCATGTGGATGACACCGAGGTCTGCTGGAGGCCCAAGAAGCAGCCTGGATCCCTTGGACCATGGGTCAGTGACTTCTGAGGACCTGGATAACTAAACTCAGTAAAAAACTTCCCCAGGCTGACCTCAGTGAGCAAGGTGCCCCAGAGCTTGCTTCTCAAAGCAAAGTCTATCGAAGGAGTTTACCCTTTTTCAACCTTGAGCCTGGGAAAGATAGGATCTAGCCAATTTCTGAAATATCTTTAATCCATATTTTTTGTTTCACAAATGCAAAGAATTTGGCTTCATTTCTCTGGTGCTGATATTTTTAGCATTCACTCTGTTCTTGATCCCAACGTTATAGGCACTTTATTTTTGGCCAAGCTACAAATCATTTAGCTGTTCATTTTGCTGCTAATTTTTACTGGAGATCAGACTAAAAGAAGCTAATAGTACTCATCCCACACCCTGAATATTGGGCTGCCTTAAAATTTCCTGCATGAAATGAATTAGTTCACTACCTTTAAATTCAGTCTCACACAATGTCTTAGGACATGGGCAAATGTGGACAAGTGTTCTACCAGGGTGTAGCACATGTGGACTGTGGTCCAATTGCCAGTGGATCTTTGTTCTCCATTCAAACCTTCTGAGCCTCATATTTACTGTCTACATTCCTATCATCATTCTAGATTTCTGAGTTCTTACCAGAATAACTCATCAAGCAATGTTTATAGCATACTAGAGATTCTCCAGTTTATATCCTTTAATTTTTCTAAACCACTCCCACAAACTAGTTACAAGTCTTCTAAGCAACGTGTTAAGGTATGGTTGCAGCAATGATTTTACTTCTCTGTTACTAATCATCTGTATTAGCTTTTCTGTTGCTGGGACATAATACTCAACATGCACAACTAAAAGGAAGAGAAGTATAATTTGTCTCACAGTTTTTGGATTTCAGTACATAGTTTGCTGGCAACATGACAAAGAATGTCATGGTGGAAGGGTATGACAGAGAAAAGCTGTTCAAACCATAGCACGCAAGAAACATGCAGAAGAGAGTCGGCAGGAAAGGAGATAAATCCTCCAAAGACATAACCCTAATGACATACCCCTTCCAACCTGGTCTTATCTCCTAATAGCACATTTAGCTATAAAGTCATCAATAGAACAATTCATTAATGATATTATAGCTGAATGTACTGTTCAGAGATGAGCATGGTCAGAGGAGGAATGTCACAGGGAACGTGAACTGAAAAGGTAGATTTTGTATCTATCTCTTCCCTTTTCTCTCTGTTTCCCAGGTGCCCTGGCTCAAGCAGCTTTCTATTCCCATGCCCTTCTGCCATGCCATTTATACCTTGTAGTCAATGAAGCATGGAATATATCCTCTGAAAAATGTGATCCAAAATAAATCTGTTCTTCTTTAAGTTTCAGGTGCTGGGTATTGCATACCAGTGATGGTAAAATGACTAATATATTCATCTCATCTAACTTCTGGGATTCAATTAGGTATTTCTTTCCTCTATTACTTCACATCACAACTGATCTTTTAAAATGAACATGTATTTATTTCTATCTAATGAACTGGAATGTCAATTACAGGATGTTACCATTTCTATGTCCTATTCATTTTCTTATAAGTGAAATATTTATGTAATTACTAAAATCTGCCCAGTAGCTGGAACCAAAAAAAAATCAAATTTCCATGTGAAAGAAAGATACTGTTGGAATCCAGTATGCTTATGCATTTGAGTACAATGGTTCTATTTGACTAGGAAGAAGAATTGTAAAGGTGGCTTGTGCCTTTTGTAATTGATCATTATCAGTTACATATAGGCCAACTATGAAGGAGGTGTCTATACAGATGGTTACAAAAGCTCCATGAAGAAGACCTTTAGCTTCCATTAGGGTCTAATAGAAACCTAATAGCCATTTTAACAAGATTTACCTTGTTACTTAATAAAACAAGTGATGCTGCTGTATCAATCAATGAACACTCTGGCAGCTATTAAACTTTAAACTATGGTTTTTCACTTATTGTCTTGGGTTTCTGTAGGTTTCTATAGGGCCACTTTGTGGGAACCCACAAGCAGTTTAGAAGGGATAAGATGTTATAGGCAAGTCATTACTGGTCATTCAGGCCCCCTGGTATTTTCTCTCAAACTTATGGCATTGGAAAATTCCCTCCCTCTGACAACTTTTGCCAGTTGAACTTTGGCACTCTTTCACCTTTCTGCCTCAGGATTGTGGTTACAGTAGTGAGTTGGGTACCAGTGTATGTACCAGGGTCATTTAACTTGGATACTTTCCCTTATGGTCCTCATTAACTTAGATGACATATAGGAAGAGCTCAACTCTAACTCTAAAAACTATTCATTATAAAGCATCCAAACTCAATATAGTATGGGAAAGAAAGATCAGAGTATAGGGAAGGAGCAAGAAGCTTGGTATAAACAAGCAAGGAATTTGCATTTATTTCTCATTTTGACCAATATGCCGGTTGTTTGCTGCTCAGTGAAGTGAATTTTCATTATTTTTATTTTTATTCTATTCCAAGCTTTAGAAGAGTGAAAAATTCATCATTACTGACATTTCAGTTCTTAGGACACATCATAGGCCATCAGCAGTATAACATTTTTTTATTCTATTTGGAGAAGGATGCAAAACAAGCAATGCACTAGTTAGGCATAATGTCTCAATTCTACTCAGTCATCCTCTACTTATTAATACTTACTCATTGACAGGAAGGCTACAAACTCCTCCTTTCCTTACTCCCATATACCCTATTCTATTGTGAGAAAAATTACTCCTGGATCCTAGGGAGTTATCCCATATCTCTGAGTCTGATCATATTTAATAAAATCATTTCTTTGTCAGCATATCATTCTCAACATCAAAAATGACAAAGCTGTGAAGGCTCTGACATTTAACCCCACTTATATTCTGATGTGGTGGAAATATGCACTCCAAATCTCATGTTGAAACTGAATTGGTATTTTGATGGAATTGAGAGGTTACACCATTAAGAAGTGTTTAGGTCATGAGAACTTTGTGAATGTACTAATGCTGCTCATATAATAGTGAGCTCACACTCTCTTGCTCTGTTTTGGCATCCTACTTTACACCATGAAGTAACTTCTGCCCTGTTTTTGCCTTGTCAGATGCCAACACCTTGACATTGAACTTTCAAATTTAGAACTGTGAGACAAGAGTTTCTGTTACTATAGATTATCCAGCCTATAATAGTCTTTTAGATTTGCACAATAGAGATTGAGACACATGGATATAAGTTGTTTCAGGGATGCTGTATATTAGGGCCCTAAAAAGTAAGAACAGAATGTGCCCCATAGCCACAACCACATAAAGAAGGTCAGTTTTTCTTGTTTTTGTTTTAATTTTTTTTATTTCCAGAGACTATGCACTGCACCACAATAAGGATCATCTTTATCAGCCCATCTTGATAGGTATGGTTCAGACACCGAATATGTTCAGATGTTCTTTTAGAATATCATATTCAAAATTTGGAAATGATGCAATATAATCTAACTGTGGCAGATTTATATATTAAAATGTAGATACATTAGAATTCAACTGTTTGTCAATAATCCTATAGTTGATCTAAACTAAAAAGCAGAAACTTCTGCTTCTGCATTAAAGAAGATAGATACTAGTCTCTCATTGTTTATTTTAAAAACAGGAAAAAAGAAGAAAAAGAAATAAAAGAAGGATAATACACATGATGTACTAATTGTAAGATGTTATATATGAAATGCCAAAGAATATAATATCTGCAAAAGAAAATAGACAAAGTAAGTCATACAATTCCTTAGCTCACTGCCTGAAAGCAATTCACAATAGATGGTGTTATAATGCAAAACTAAATCAGAGTTTGCAGAATTGCTCTTTTGAAGAAAAAGATTAAAATTCAGGAAGGCACAAATGCATAGAATTTTTAGGGTAGAGTAATACAGCAATGTCAAGTTTTTAACAGAGCAGTGTAAAGTTTTTAACAGGTCAGTAATCCATGTATATTTAATACAAATTATTCAAGGTCAGGGAAAGAACCAAGGGAAAACAGTAGTCCAAAATTCATTAGAGTTCTTAGAAAGCCAAGAAGTGTTTATTTCCCTAATACTTAGAGAACAAACACATGATAAACAGGACATAACATAAAGCAAGTTGGTGCTCTATGTCTATGGATTCTGCATCCATAGATTCAACCAATGATCAAAAATATTTTAAAATTCACATCTGTACTGAACACATATTGACATTATTTGTCATTGTTTCCTAACCAATACAGTATGATAACTTTTGACATAGTATTTGCATTGTTTTAGGATTTATAAGTAATCTAGAAATGATTTCAACTATATGGGAGGTTATGTCCAGGTTATACACAAACACTATACCATTTTATATAAGAAGCATGAACATCTGCAGATTTTCATATCTGTTCTTACTTTTTTCATATTGCTACACTCATTTTACTATAAAATAAAAGTGATACAGAATCTCAAATTTAAAATAGATGCAACCTTGTGGGTATTAAAGCAGTTTCCTGAGAAAAGTTAACATAGGATAAAGAAAAATGATCAAGCAGAATTAAAATTCCATATTAAAGATGTTAAAGTTGTTCAGCAAAATGGCAATGTTTGCAAGCAGAATGAATTCAAATCAGGATCTCTATTCAGCAACAATAAGAAACTTATATATCTTTCTGCTATTTTCATTCATATATACATGCCTAATAACATATGTATGTCAAATGTACTTAAAGAACTGTATGTGTATATAAGTGTGAAAGGTTTAATAATCTAATGCATATACAACAAATATCACTATACTAGTTTAAAATAGAAATCAATAACAAGAGCTTTATACATGAATAATTAGGATATAATTTTCATATAAATAATTGCAAACAAATATGACGTTTGACAATTCTCCTTTTAGCATTTTGGGCCAGTTAGAAATTGATGTCAAAACTAAATAAAATGTGTTTACTCACATAAATCTGTATAAATATACTATATGTAAAGAGGAAATAATGAAAGAATGTATATTGCAGATGCTGTGACGCATTGTTATATCAACATTTAAAAGGACAAAATTATGATCATATCAAGAGATTTTTCAAAGGACACAAGAAAAGTCAGTTGTCATTCTAATAAAACTTCAAAATGTACAAATAAGGAAAAGTATTTCTAGAATGACAAATAGCATCCATCATTTTAAATGTGAATAAATAATTTTATTAACATACTGGACAAGATAGGATGATGAAAGCACACTTATTTTTCAATTTTCTTTTTAATATTTCTAGAGAATATTTATAACAAAAAACAAAATAATTGGAATACAAATTACAAATGATGGTACACCTACATATTGGTATGATTGTGAGCCTAGAAAACAGCACACTTGAGCTGAACAAAAATTAAAATCAATTTCTAAATATTTTTTGGTTTTTTATATTTTTTTATTTTATTAGTATCTGTTTGGTGTTCATGCAGATTGCAATCATCTTTGAGATTGCTTTCTTTTTTTTGGTACCGGGGATCAAACTCAGGACCTTGCGTTTGCAAGGTAGGCGGTGGAATCACTGAGCTAAATCCCCACCCCTGAGGTTGGTTATATGTACATACCACAGTGTGTTTCATTCTGCTTTTTAATCCTCTTCCCTTTCTATTCTCCCTCCCTCTTGCCTCTTCCAATTCCCCTATCCCATTTTTCATTCTTGTTGATAGTATTGATTTTAGCTTATGTTATGTTGTATAATGTATACATTAATTGAGGTTATTAGGTTCCTTTAGATGGCATATCTTTATTCTATTCTACTTACTTTCCCTTCCACTCCTCCTCACACTTCATGTTTATAAGATCATTGGATACAAGTTAAACAGAAAAAATATCCAGGTTTTTGAAGTAATAAAATTTAAATGATAGAAATTGTAAAAACAAATGTTGAAGTAACAGTATTTAAACTACTTAAAATAGTAAGTGATGTATTAGATAAGAAAGGTAACTACTTATATAAAAATTCTAAATTATATATTTAGAGTCATTAATAAAATCATCCGAATAATAGTTTAAATATCATTCACTTCATTGGTAAAATATTATGTTTAGAATTAAGTATTCTCCAAAAGTGTTATTTTTATGTTATTCCAAACAGAATTTATATGCCTATACTGCATTTCCAAATATAAGTTTTCAGTAAAATAAAAATAATGTATATTTCAGATGAAGAATATGTGAAAATTATGAGATGCTCATGAATAAAATATTAGTATTGAATATTAGGAAAACAAGATAAATGTATTAGTATAAAAGAAATTATAGGCCAAAATCACTTTCATTCAATAAAGTTTTGTGATGAAAAAAATAGTTTCAATTATATAAGAAAAATTTATTAGTTAAAATATAATTTACACTGCCAGGAGTTATAGAGAAATTTTTATGCATAGTTGCACTTTCTGATGCTACAGTTAATCACATTTTGTGATAACTGAAAAATATATTAGCTTATTTAATGGTCTATGATTGTATGATATATTTTCTCATGTAAAATAAAAATCATTAGTTTTTTCTAAGAAAATTTTTGATTCTATTCCAAATGTTAACTGGTCACTATATTTGCTGAGAAAACAGACTTCAAAAGTAATGTTCTATGAATGGATTCCCTGAAAAAGCGTATTAAAATGTTTTATTCCCTTCTCTCTAATAATCTGAATGAGGGTAGAATTTGTGTCTATCTCAAACAAACAACATATCATAACAGACTGAATGGAAAAACGTATTTGAAAAACCAGGAGTTTTTCATTGAACCAAATACAAAGAGATTTACAAAAAATGTAAAAATATTGCCATTATAATTACTAGTTTATTTTTAAAACAAAAGTATTTTAAACACATATGATATTTGTATTAATATGAAATGTTATATTATTTTCAATAAGTTAATAAATATTTTAAATTTATCTTAGTTTCAATTTTTTATACAGTCAGTAATGATAAATAGAATCCACATAAATTGCTTCACTTTGAGTCTTCAGTAATTTCCAGGAGGGTATAGTAATTCTGTGACCAATATAACAAGTGTTGTCATAAAATGACAATAACATGCAAGTAGCAAGATGGTTTGAAGAATGTGCTTAGTGCAAAAGAATCTGCTACTCAGTGTTCTTCACACTACTGTAGCTTTTTTTGTTTTTTTTCAGAATAATAATTGTAATATAACCAACCCCTTAATAGCCACTGATTGATTATAATGATACAATTGAGGATACTTGTATTCCATTATAATATGTTATATAAATGTTATAATATCATTCACTATACAGAATAAGCTTAAAGTATTTCTATTTATAATTTATTTGAAGAAAACATTGTTTCTGCTACATCTCCATTTTCAGTGTACTTAAATTACTTATTTTCTACTTTTAGTGCTAACCTTTTCTTTCATTGGTCACTATTTTCCCTCCAAGACTTGATAACAAAAGTATAAGCAACAGTAGCTATTTCAGTGGAATCATAGATAGGCCATCATTTGACAGACTTGACAATCAGGAATTGTAAATCCTATCTTCACTATCTAGGATGAGTGAGTTTACCAGGGGTTGGCACCATTCGCTTTAGTATCCTTCACTATAAAATGGGAATTATGCTAATGTTTCCCATGGTACTCTGAGAATGAAAGTTTACTAAAGTACTGTGAAATGCTTAGCTTTGAAGTGTCACTCTGCAGCAGTATATTATGAAGAACTTGTAGAACTATGAAACCATAAGTGAGTTTAAAGGAAAAATACCATCACAAATGTGACTTATTTTATAAAGGAACTTTAAATATGGAATCTTACTCATTTCTGCAAATAGAGAAGTTTAGTACTTATTATAAACATTTTGAATTTTTAAAAAGAGCTGAATATTATTTGGTTCTTCTAAGAAATAATAAGTATTAGCATAATAGATTAATTAACTCTGAATTTGTAGCACCTTCTTTAATAATACTCAATTGTTTCCACACACACGATTTGGGACACTCATCTATTACAGAAACTAAATCAAATCATTGTAGATTTAGAATTTTTTTCTTGCCTTAAAATGTGACCAACTCAACCTTTATATCTATGCTAAATGAATCAGGTTAGTCCACCAGAACTACAAGATTATAAATTTGCAGTGTGTTAAGACACTAAGTTTCTATTAATTGGTTACAGAAATAATAGGAATCTAAGAAGTATATTTCAATACAAATAACAATATCTTGCTCAAAATTTACTAGCAATTTTTTGCTTCGTAGTCCTTGGATTCTGTCTAACAGATGCAGACTCTCAGGGCTCCTGTTGCAATTAATATCACTTAGTCTCTGCTGTGGCCTCTAAAATAGTAATTACTGGATCTCATAATTTTCTCTGAGATCTTACAATATGAAGATTGAACTGGCTTCTAAACTGTATAGGTTTGGAGTCTCTGCTAATCTTGGGCCAGACTGGTATGTTCTCTTAAAGATTTAAACTATATAAAAGGGGAAGCTACCAAGAAATCCTTAATCAGACCAATACATTCTCAGCCAAAAGAACTATACTTACTCTGTAGAAGAGAAAGCTCAGACCTCTCATCAATGAAAAAAAAAAAAACTTATGACACTTTAATCTAGATAAGAAATTGGAGAAGTGCACAAAGATCCCAGTGAGAAACTGTTGTGAAACAGAGCAGCATGGCTACAGGCAGGACCAGCAAGGGCCCAACCCAAACCTCAGCTGCTTGGTTCCACAGGCCCCAGGCAAAGACCTACCTGGAAAAGAGCTGTACAGGTGCATGAACAACATCCAGAGGCCTTCCCAACACCATTGGTAAGTGCACACAGACCCTAGGAGAAGCCCATTCAGACACAAGCGACTAGGGTGCACACCCCCCAGCCAAAGGCACACCCAGACAGCAGCTACATAGGAGGGAAGGCCCTAGCAACAGACAGACCCAGATACCATCCCAAGTGTGCATGGGCCCCAGCAAGAACCCCAACCAGACAACAGGACAGCACAGGGATCCAGAAGACCACCACTATGAACACAAGAATTGGTGCACTGGTGAGCAGCAGAGAAAGGCCACTCAGTGGCTTGCTGAGAATTGAAGACCACTGGGTGAGCAAAGGTTGCCTCAACAAAGGCACAGCAGGCTGCATCTGTTGAAATGAGAAGACTTGTAAAGAAATCTCAAAAGCAGACTTCCAAATCACCGGAGTCAACAACAAAGAGCAAGAGATGTAACAATCTGATACTCCACCACCTGGACTCCCTGAACTGGCAACAAAAGAGGATCTGAAAAAAATGAAATCAGAAATAATTTTTCAGATAACAGCAGATTGTGCCCATAGTGCAAGACATGATTAATAAATCTAGAGAGGACACAGATGAAAAAATAGAGGAGCTGAGGAACATGATGGAATCCCAACACAGGAAAAAATGGAATCCTTAAAACAAATGCAAACAGATTTCCAGGAGTTTAAAAACTCCACTGAAACTTTACACATCAGAATGAGCCAATGTGAGGACAGAATTTCAGATATAGAAGACAGGATTGCAATAGTGACCAGGAAAAGAAAAATTTCTTAAAAATAGTAAGGGACCATGAGAAATCAATCCATCAGCTGGTAGACAATGCAAAGAAGAATAACATAAGACTGATCAGTGTCAATGAAGAAACAGAAGAGAGTGCAGACGACATAAAAATTACTTCACAGAAGTAATGGCAAAAAACTTTTTAAGAAGGGAAAAGAACTTGACATACAGATAAGCGAGGCATACAAGACTTTAACTAGATATGATTAAAAAAAATCTACACATAGGCATATAATTGTTAAGACTCCAGAAACCCAATAGAAGAATAAAATTCTGCAAGCAATCAGAGAAAAGAAACAAATCACATACAAAGGAAAGCCCATCAGAATCACAGCAGACTTCTCAATGCAAACCCTCAAGGCAAGAAGAGCTTGGAGTGAAGTATTTCAAGCCCTAAAGGAAAACAACCTCCAACCCAGATTGATGTACCCTGTAAAATTATTTTTCAAAATTGATGGAGAAATAAGATACTTTCATGACAAAGAGCCCCTGAGGAAATTCATAAATACAAAACCAGCCCTCCAAAAGATTTTTAAAAATATCCTAGAAGCAGACAATGTGGATCACAACCCCAGGAAGACCAGCAGAATGAACCTGTCAGGCATGACAAGAAATTAAATGCAAAGGAGGAGAATCCAACAAAAGGAAAAAGTCATAACAAGGAAACATCAATACATACCAGTTATAACCATCAATGTTAATGGTATCAATTCACCAATCAAAAGAAATAGAAGGGCAGAATGGGTCAAGAAGCAAGATCCAACAATATGCTACATGCAAGAAACTCAATTCAAAAAGAAACTCATAGACTGAAAGTTAAAGGGTAGAAAACAATACTCCATTAAGACAGAACCCCCCACATCCCCCCCCCAAAAAACAAACCAGGACTGACTCTTTTATTTCCTGAACAAATATATTTCAAACCAGCACTTATTAAGAGGAACTACAAAGGACACTACATCCTTTTAAAGGGAAAAGTCCAAGAGGAAGAGATGACAATCATAAATATACATGCATCAAATATTCGTGTGCCCAACTATATAAAACAAATGTTAATGCACATGAAAAATCAAATAAGCACTAATACAATAGTAGTTGGGGACCTCAATACCCCACTGTTACAAAGAGATCAACTAGACAGAAAATAAATGACAAAATGCTAACCTCAATCAAACTCTTGAACAAATGAACTTAACAAATGTTTACCGAGTCTTCCACCCCACAAAATCAGAATACACATTCTTTTCAGCTGTACATAGGTCATTCTCCAAAATAGTCCACATACTCATTCATAGAACATATTTAAGTAAATACAAAGGAATTGAAGTCATCCCCTGTATATTATCAGACCATATGAAATTGGAGATCAATAGTAAAAGAAACCACAGGAATTTCATAAAGACATGGAAATTGAACAACACACTTCTGAATAACCAATGAGTCACAGAGGAAATTAAAGAAGAAATCAGACAGTTTCTACAATTAAGTGACAATGCCACTATAACATATCAGAATCTATAGGACACAGTGAAAGCAGTCTTATGAAGGAAATTCATAACAATGAATACTCATATTAGGAAAGCAGAGTGAACTCAAATAAACAACCTAATCCTGAACCTAAAGATCCTAAAGAAGAAGAGCAAGACAAATGCAATGCTCATACAAGGGAGGAAATTATAAAGATCAGAGCAGAAATCAATGCAACAGAGACTAAGAGAATGATACAAAAAAATCAGTGAAGCCAAGAGTTGGTTCTTGGAAAGAATAAACAAAAATTGACAAACCCTTAACCAACCTTATCAAAAAAAGAAGAGAAAAGGCCCAAATCCATGCAATTAGGAATGAAAAGTGGTGAAATTAAAATGGACCCATCAAAAATCCAGAGGATCATCAATACCTACTTCGAGAACCTATACACCAATAAGATGGAAAACACAGAAGAATTGAACAGATTTCTAGGTACATATGGATTACCAAAGTCAAAAAGAAGATCTAAAAATTCTAAACAACCCAATATCAATCAATGAAATTGAAAACATAATTAAAAACTGACCAACTAAGAAAAGCCTGTGCCCTGATGGCTTCACTGACGTGCTCTACAAGACATTTAGAGAAGAACTATTGCAACTATTATTTAAACTCTTCAATGAAATTGAAAACAAAGTAATGTTCCCAAATTCATCCCTGGAAGTAACCATCACCTTGATCCCCAAAGCAGAGAAAGACCCAACTAAAAAAGAGAGTCATAGGCCAATCTCACTAGTGCACATAGATGCAAAAATCCTTCACAAGATACTGGCAAATAGAATTCAAAAGATCATCAAGAAGATCATGCAACCTGACCAAGTGGGATTTATCCCAGGGATGTAGGGATGGTTCTACATACACAAATCAATAAAAGTATTTACTATATTAATAGAGCCAAGGACAAAAACCATATGATCATCTCAAAAGATGCAGAAAAAGCATTTGAGAAATATCCAACATCTATTCATAATAAATGTCTTACAAAAAATTGGAATAGACAGTGTCTACCTCAACTTGATAAAAGCCATTTATGAAAAACCAACAGCCAATATTGTACTAAATGGTCAAAAACTGAAATCCTTCATACTAAAATCAGGAAAAAGACAAGGATGTCCACTATCACCACTCCTGTTCAATATAATTTTGGAAATATTAGCCACAGCAATTAGACAAGAGAAAGAAATAAAAGGAATAAAGATAGAAAATAAAGAAGCCAAATTGCCATTATTTGCAGATGACATGATACTCTATAGAGAAGATCCCAAGAACTCCACCAAAAGTCTTCTAGACTTAATAACCAAATCCAGTAGAGTAGCTGAATACAAGGTCAACATACAAAAATCAATAGCTTTCCTGTGCACAAACAACAGACTTACTGAAAACGTAATGGAGAAACAACTCCTTTCACAATAGCATCCAAAAAATCTGAAATCAGTCTAACAAAAGAAATCAAAAACCTCTTCTCTGAAAACTATGGCACTCTGAAAAAAAGAGATTGAAGAGTATATCAGAAAATTGAAAGACATTCCTTGCTCCTGGGTAAGAAGAACCAACATAGTGAAAATGGCCATAATTCCAAAACTGCTATATACATTCAATAAAATCCCAATTGAAATTCCAGCAGCATACTTCTCAGACCTTGAGAAAACAATCCAACAACTTCCTTTGGAATAAGAAGAGACCTAGCATAGCAAGAGAAATTCTAGGCAACAAAGACAAGGTAGAGGGTATCACAATCCCCAACTTGAAACTATAATACAAAGCTATTGTGATAAAAGCAGAATGGTATGACAAAGAAACAGATCTGAGAATCAGTGGAACAAATTAGAAGATGCATAAACAACTCCAGACATACTCAGTCATCACATCTTCAAAAAAGAAGCCAAATACCCTCACTGGAGGTAAGATAACCTCTTTAATAAATGGTGCTGGAAAAATTGGGTTCTAACTTGCCAAAGATTAAAACTATAGGTATATTTCTCACCATGCACTAAAGTGAAATAGAAATGCATTAAATATCTAAATGTTAAAACAGAAACACTAAACCATCTGGGAGAGAGGTTAGGTAGAACACCTGAAGACACTGGCATAGGAAAAGATTTCATGAACAAAACTTCATTTGCATGTGAAGTAGCACAAAGAATCAGCAAGTGGGATTTCTTATTAAGAATCTTCTGCACAGCAGGAGAAACCACCAACAGTGCGAAGAGACAACCCACGATGTGGGGAAAAAATTTTGCCAGCTGTTCCTCAGACAAAGGTCTACTATTCAGAATATACAAAGAACCTAAAAAACATCAGACCTCCTAATTTTAAAAATCCAATCCAAAAATGGGCATCTGAATTAGCCATTTCTCAGACAGAGTAGTGGACAGAGAAATAAATACATGAAAAAATGTTTAGCATCATTGGTCATTGGAAAGATGCAAATGCAAACAAAGCTGACATTTCACCTCTCCACAGAAAGAATGGCTGTTATCATGAAATCAACCAATAAGAGATGCTGATGGTGATGTGGGGAAAAGGGAACCCTTCTCCACTGTTGGTGGGATTTTAGACTGGTGCTACCAGTGGAAAATCAGTATGGAGATCCCTCAAAAAATTAGGATTAGAGGTTCCATTTGACCTAGGTATTTTCCTGCTGGGAATCTTCCCCAAAGAATTAAAAGAATCATACCACAGCAATATATGTGCCCCCCATGTTCATAGCAACATAGTTTGTAATAGCTAAAAGTTGGAAACTGTCCAGATGCCCATCAACTGGAGACTGGATAAAAAAAATGTGTGTGTGTTTGTTTTTTTTTTTAAATAAAATGGAGTACTACTCAGCTATAATGAATGAGAAATTAGACTTTTATATTTAAATGGGTGCACATTGTGGCATACTCAAGTGAAATAAATAGAACACACGTGTAAACACCAAATTGTTTCTCTGGAGAAACTGAAAATGTAAAACAGAATCAAAATATATAATAGATAATGTGAAATAGGAATAAAAGGTGCAAAGGGGAAGGGGAAGTGGGAGGGTTAAGGGAAAGGAAAGAAGGGAATGGAATCAACATGAGAAAATGAAAAAATAGAAACAAAGTCTTTGTAAATACAGAGGGGTGGAGTGGTTTAAGGGAAGGCAGGGGATTAAGGAAAAAATAAGAATCATGACATATTATGTAAATGTACAAATCTCCAATGATGAATGTCATTATATTTTATACCTAAAATATATCACTAAAATTAATTTTAAATAAAGAAATTGGATACTATTAGTTTGTATTTAATTTAATTTAATTTAATTGTGGATATGAACTTTGATATTCTAGTTTTATAGTAAAATATATTAGATTTAAATCTCTCTGGAGCTAATTATAATGCAGTTGTGATCATTCCTGAGTGTATAGTAAACAAAGTATTATCCACTAGAGGAGTTCCCAGGATAATCTAAAAAAGGAAATATTTACAAATTGTTTTACGAAAAGCAGCAGCAATTCAGTGACTTAACTGATTGATACTTAAACAAAGATAATTGAATATGGTGTGCTCAGCTATTATTCCTTCCCTTTGAGAGGAAATTTGTGCAAGTTTTCCTTCCTGGCCACTACATGTGCTTGGTCTTACCTCGTCACTCCTACACATTTAAAAGTCTCACACAAAACTATACCTGACTGAGTAAAATAATTTTTTTCCAATTCTGTATAGCAGTTCACAGATATAAACAGTGTGTTTCCTACTGGTATTTATTTGTAATAAATTTGATACATCACCCTCCATCTTTACCTTGTTTTATTTATCACGTTACTCAGATATAGACAGGGAAAATATTTTATTTCATTAACAAATTATTTTTATGAAAACTACAGTCTAAAAAACAATGTACACTCTTTTATGCAAGACTATAAAAGTTTTTTAAAGTGTTTTTGAATTCATGCACACACACATACACAAACACACACACAAATAGGCACTCTGGATGTGATAGTGTTTGTAGAGTGTTTTTATTAGGTACCTTTTTGACTTCCTAAATTTAAAAAAAAATATGGTTACTAAAGGAAGTACTAAGGATCAAATTTGCACAGGAATATAATAGTAATATCTTCCAAGGGATTGTATCACCAAGGCCAGACACAAAACAAAATAAGTGATAAAATGCAATACAGAACAAAAATAACAAATAGACAATCCTTTTAGGAAGTCATTGGAAAATAGGCTTACATTTTGATTCAGTGTAATTTCCTGGAAAAATCATTCTTTCTCTTTAAGCACCAATGCCATGAAGTACAATGATAAATCTATAGCAATATACTGGAATTTTTTACAAGGCTTTCTTGATCCATGCTGGCACATATGAACCACATAAGACAGCCCAGCATTAATGGAGAATGCAGGGGCCCATATCTATGTTAAGTATTTTCCAGAAGGCAAAACAGTCCACCTGTTATTATCAAAAACTCTATATGCAAACAAGTAAAATATTTTAGAAGTAGAGACTCAGGGAGTATGTACAACAGGCAACAAAGATAATAATCTGATTTCTATCTTCTGTGTATCTTTTCCACTGCTATGAAGGTAGAATATTTCTATAATGATTTCATACTGGGGCAAAGTACATGTATTCAGGGATAAGCAGGAGGTCAGGCCTATGTCACACTTAAGATACGAAGAGGTTATTAAACAGCTAGAAAACAACAGACTGATAAAATATATAATCTGGAAATTCATGATAAAACTGATTTCAGCTTCCCAAAATATAGTACTCTGAAAAATGCCATGGCCTTCTCATATATTTTATGTTCTGTAGTTTTCTCACTTCCTTCAACTAAAAGTCAGTCTAATGTTCTATTACTGGTCTAACTTGGCACTATGGTGACAGGCTGCAGATCTGGAAGAGTGTAATGACATGAATTTTAAAACTTCTAAGGATGACTAAGTTTCTCACACACTATACTCAACTGCTGAAGAAAAGCTGCATGTTGTAATGTTAACTAGAACCAATACTGAAGAGAGACTTGTTGAGATTAATGCCTGCCTCTTTCACATCCAATCTGCAATATGATAGGCAAACTTTGCACCTTATTTCCCTCAGACTCAAAACCATTTCTTCTTATCTTATATCATAGTTATGCATATTATTTAGTTTAATATCATAATATTGTTTGGCACAAGTAAGCAATAAATATGTGCTAAAGTTTAAAACAATATTCTGGAAATTCTCTTATGTTACAAGATTTTCTACATTCTACCTATGTTCTAAAAGCCAAATTAATTCCCTTTTTTCATTCCCTTTTATTATGCATCATCATAAGATTTTCCATCTGTACTTTCATATTTTTATTCTTATAATTTTTAATTTGCTTAATCCTCAATAAGGTGTAAACTCTAGGCATATTGCTTATCTTATATCCCATTGATTACTTAATGCTTAATAAAGTAACATGACACATGTTAACTGAAAAAATTTATTAAATAGTTGAAAAAAATGATTTATGTTTTTTACAGAGTTCCCCACCTGACAGATGAAAAAAAATTTGTGATTTTTAGACTAAAGAAAATCCTCTGTGTAATTACATGTATGTAATTATGAAGGAATATATTTCCAAAATAGTTACATTGTGTGCTGTAATTTTTAACTAACATGTAGGATATGAGCCTATTTTAAGTATATAGTTCTATGAATTTAAATAATATTTAACTACCACTAAAATTAATATATGTAGTAATTTCATCCCCAAATATTGCCTCATGTTTATTACTGCCTCTACAACCTCTAACACCATCGATATGCTACTGTAATTTTGTCTTTTTGAGAATTCCACATAAGTAAAATGTAACCTTTTGTGTTTGACTTCATTCACTTACCTTTGTGCCTCTCTGATCTCTACAAGTTGTTACATGCAGTCTGTTTTTCCTTATATTCCAAAGAAGTACTGCAAAGTTTCCAGTTGGAGTAATCATGGATAATTTGAGAAGTCTCTATTATGTATTCTAATTGAAGGAATATAGTGACACCAAAGGCAGAAAAGTTGAATCTCTTAAAAATTTAGATATGTTGAGAAGGTAATTATGATTTTAAAATAAAAAACTTATGATCAAATGTGTGGTTTACAGTTTGCTTCAGATACCTGAGATTTTATTGCAATGTATTTGAAAGAACATAATCAAAATTTGAAGACTATAGTTGTTCACTGTTTACCAAAGTGCACCCTGATTACACACTACCATAAAATAAAGGGCATTGTATTTAAAATTATGGGGTTTTTATTTCTGTTTGGTTTATTGAGTGCAATTTATCAGAATTACAAAGTCAAGGCCAGTCAACATATGTTTTGTGTTAGTGATTCTGATGAACCCAGAAAACCATTGACAAGTCCAAATTTTTGAAACATAAACACTGAGTGGCCAATGGGTCAGTAAAGACATTGATATAAACAACAACAAAAAAATAGAGCAGGGTTTGTAGCTCAGTGGCATTCATTCTTTTGTCCTAGAAATCATTGCCTTTGGAATTTGGATCTTCATGAAAAATTTACTAGAGAACTCAATTAATAGATCAGCTTATGTCTTTTGATAGTTCTACTATCAGATGTATTCATTCAGTGAATTTACTTAAATAAATAATACATAAATGCCTTCTATGGCAGTTAAAACTTTCTCTATAAAGCTTCACTTTCTGTTTTGTTTGGGGATACAAATTGGGCTGTTCAAATTCTCTGTGTTCCATACTAAGTAAAATAAGGATAGATTTAGATTAAAATATCTGACTCATCTTGTAGGAGAGTATCCAGAAAGAAGTGGCAGTAAACTTGAGGTATTAGAACCAATTCAAAGAGAAATAAAGTACCATGAGTTGAATAGCATTTTAAAGCAATACTTTTTCTACATTATCTTTTTCTTATATGACTACAAATGAAATGAATAATACTAATATGACTACAAATGAATAAAATTTATGGTTCTACTATTTCCATTGAATAATTTTGTTATAAAATGGCTATGATTAAAAAAATAGGAGGAAAAGCATACAAAATAAACACTTCTACTGCCTCTGTGTAATACAAGTTCTTCAAATCATAAAAAGTTTCCTATTAACCTGGAATTGTTAATTTAATGGAGAAATGTGGTAAACCACATGGGGAGAGATTAAGGCCTAATTGGCTTCCTCAGTGAGTACTAAGAAAGAGGGCATGCAAGTAAGTGTGCTGACACACTGCAGGGAAAAGTAAAAACACCTGAGATCCTATGGTGATCTTCTAACTGCTTGTGATCCTGTCTGAGTGAATAAAGCTGAGGCGTGCCATTACTTGGGGCTCTATATCAAAGGGAGACAAGAGCCCCTTGGTCATCCAGATTTTAACCTGATTCTGTGCCTCTTTATTTTTCATTCTCATTACTGCTTGGTTAGGTTTGAGCTTGTAGGCTGGTTCATACAGAGAAAGTTATATTCTATTCTTTCTTTTTAACAATTACTGGAATTATTATCATATCAATTATCCACACCTTTTAAAAGCCTGAAATGAAAGAATGAACTCAGAAGTACTCTAGTTTACCAGGGAGGTAGTTATGTAACTCTTCTTTGCTGAAAGCTGGGCTGTTCTACTTCAAAAATGGTTAAGTTTATTATGTTGATCCTATTAAAAGAGAGACACGTGACTTTTATATGTCAAAGTTAAGGGAACTGAATTCCTTTCATTTACTGTACATTAAATCATGAGCTTCTTATACAATCTTTTAATTCACATTTCCTTACAAAATTATCTAAGATACTGTGAATTCCTTACAACAGACGTATTTATGTGCTCAATTACTACCACACAAAACAAACCAAAAAACTGTTAGTTTCTTATTTATAATCCAATGAGGTTGTTTTCATGCCCTCTTTCTTTATGCCAAACAAGGTTAAAATAACATTTAAAATCATGCATATATGAAATCTTTATTATCACACATTAATAATATTAGACAATCTGATATGATTAATTATTTCTTTGGAAAATTAACAATCTTTTTTGGGGGGGGTACTGGGGATCAAACTCAGGATCTTGCACTTGCCAGGCAGGCGGGGTGCCACTGAGCTAAATCCCTAGCTCTGGAAAATTAAAAATCTTAATTGCTTGAGTGAATGTCCCTTCCCAAAGCTTCAAAACATAACCATCCATTCTGCTTATATGTCAAGAGGATGGGATATTTGCATGATCTTTTAAATGATATCATTTTCACAAGAACAAAAATTTAATGAGATTGAAGATGTGGTCCTAAATAACTTTTATGATCGTTCATGAAAGGGCAGTTTTTATTTTTGGATCTTTTTCCCTCACAAGTATCCATGAATCAACTTCAGTAAGGCAGGTAGAACAACTGACTTTCCCAGTGAGCATTTCAACAACTTGATAAAAATGACTTTCTTTCTCATTCTAGGCAAACTGAATGTATAAACAGCCAAGAAAACAATCAAGGCTTTGATACTTTAGTACCTTTATAATATAAAGAATAAAAAAGATGTGTTTCCATAAGCATATGCAAATACATACATATTTTTGTTTAAAATGTATATAACATACATTTTCCTCTGAGAAATATTATAAAATGTCAAAGTGAACCTTCCAGCAGGTATAAACCTAATAAGTCCTATAATATGAAAACAGGGCAAACATGCAGGAGAAAAAAATATTTAATATTTAATAACATCACACATCTATAATTTTTCCATCCTCATAAATCAAATAATCATCTAATTGTTAATTTTCTCTGTTTAGGAGGCAAAACGATGAATGAAGGTGAAAAGCAGATATGTTTTGCTTGGTTTTGAAGTTTTTACGCTAGTATATAAAGTTTATGATAGCTACTATTTGAATTTATACTTGTGTAATTTTGAACTTCGTTTTTGCACTTTTTCCTAAGAACATATCACTTTTTTGTGTTTACTATCATTATTATTCTGCTATTCAATTTTACAATGGAGTAAACAAATCTAAGTGACCTGCTTAGCATCCCAAAAGCATTAGGGGATAGAACTGGGGCTGAAACCCAGGCATTCTAATTTCATAACATATTCTATTTTAAGCCACTCTATTTCTCTCTGTCTCTCTTTTTTTTTTTTTTTTTTTTACTGGGGATCGAACTCGGGTCCTTGTGCTTGCACGGTAGGTGCCAAAACCACTGAGCTAAATCCCCAGCCCAAGCCACTCTATTTCTTGTAGAAAGATTTTGATGCATATGTTGTTAAACAAATTAATAGCTCAATGAGACAAAAGTGGTAGACCGAAATCTTGTTGGTAGAACAAAATATTTTAAATAAAAGTCACATTTGATTTCTCCTGTGAGATACTTTTGAGTGCTTTTGTATCATAGCTTAAAAGAAACTACTGCAAAGAAGCAAACTGTTTAAAACTGTCTTAATTACTCAAGGCTTATTTAATACAATTCTTATTTCTTTCATGTCCCCCTTACCTAAGCATTGAATATTGAATTGCTTTGTATAGACAAGTTATATTGACAGTGAAGGTATTGACATATAAGGGTACAGTTAATTTTTATTTTATTTTATTTTATTTTTGCAACAGGGAGTTTTGAGACCTATCACAAGTCTCTTGGGAGATTTCATACTACCTTTAACACTGCTTCATGGATTCATTCACTTTTCCCTTTTAACTCTTGTCATGTTTTCTGTTTTAATTGAGTATTAATTAATTGTAGTATTAATTGAGTGGACATACACATTCAATAATTTCATCAACAGTAAACTGATTTGAGGAGTTTATAGGGATTTATATATATATATCTGATCTAATTTTAGGAGGTAGGCATCTACTCTTAGTAAAAGCAATGCTATCTAGAGTGATTCCAGGCACATTAAGTATTCCAGATAAATAGTAGAATAAGAGTAGAAAATATATCAGCCTATTTAAGAGCATAAACATAACATTCTGCATATCATCGAGGAAATAAAACCTGATTTTCAGTGCTCTTACTTTGAGGAACTCTTTCTCTTTCATTCACTTATATAAAAGAATAACTGGAATTTTTTAAATTAAGGATTTACTTTGAAGTAAGTTATTATACATTAAATTTAGAAAATTCAGAATTGCATAAATCTTCAGAGTATTTCAAAATTTTTGTAGGTAGGTCTAAGACAAAACTTTCAACCTTTCAAATACTCTCATGTTTACTCAGAAATCAGACGTTCTTTCTTGGGCTAAATATACTATACAAAATCCAAGATTTCCAAACTTTAGATTAAAGGCCTTAATTTTTTATAGGTTTTTACATTCTGACCTCTAAAGAAAGCCTTACTTCCAAACCAGTTCTCTAAAAGTGACAAGGCAATAAAAATCTATGGAGCAAATGAGGTAACTCAGGGCACCCCAGTTTGCAAAGCTAATTGGGGACAGCAGTGGCTTGGGGTGCACAGAAGGACAAAAACATTAAAAGCCACTGGAATGGTTACAACCCTAGGCAGACAACAAACCAGTACCTGACCCAACCCAGTTAGAAAGCAGGGCAGGACTTGGTATTAACTCAGCAATAATTGGGTATGGAAGCACAATAGATCTTAATTGTAGCTCATTATGCCTTCCCAAATCAGGTAGAGTCCAATACCATAGGCCCTGGAAAGAAAATACTTATCCAAATACCTCAATTTGAAGGAATTTTTTGGACTAATTTCCTTTTTCATTTCTTTTTTTTGGGGGGGGGGTGTTCTCTTTTCTTTTGCTTCTTTTCCTTTTTTTTTCAAACTTTTTGTAACTTTTGTCAAATTATATTTCCTTTCTTTTGTTCTTTAATTATATTTTAAATCTCATGTTTCTGCCCTCCTCATCTTCTTTCTCTTTTTCAAATGTTACTTCTTTCATGTTTTCCCTTTCAGCACTCCCTTCACTTTTATAATTAGTGCTATTAAAATATATTATTTAGCTGTTTAAACTATGCAATTTTTTGCTGATTTCTTTTCTACTGTTAATTCTGGCATAGTCATTGGTTTTAGTAGATATTTACTGTATGATCATGTTTGGCTGTATTTATGCCATCAAAATTACTGCAGTTCATATTTCCTCTCTTTGTGGTGCTGAGGATCAATACTCTAGAAGAAGGTTACACAAAAGGACCCTCAAATATTATGGTGAGTAGATTGAGGAAGGTTATACAATAAAACATAACTTAGTCCAAGGACGTATTAAAGGGAAAATCTAAATAAAGACAACTCCAGAGTAGTGACAGAATTTTTCTACCTTAACTGTACAACCCGTAGCACAAGAACATTAGACACATGAGAAAGCAAGGGAGACAAAAGGGCACATCCACAAACGCTTAACACCTCAAAGCTGGTCTAATGGGCATTTAAGTAAAGGAAGTTACAGGCAATGTAATCACAAGCCAAATGGTCAAAATGTTGAAGAGATCAAAGAAGAAAGACATAGCAAATTTGTAACATGCCGAGTGAGCCAAAAGAGGGTTTTAATCAGTACATAAGTGCTTTAAATAATAAAAGGTCCCCAAAGCTTAAAAGGACAATAGGCAATAAGCTGATTGAGTTAAACAAGAGAGTACAAGATATGAACATTGATTTTGTTAAAGAATTAGAAATTATGAAAATAAATCAAACATATTCAGGATATAAAAAATTCATTAGAAAGCATGGGTAGCAGATTTGATCAGTGTGAGGATAGAATGTCAGAACTTGAAGACAAGGATTGATATAGCATATTATGTACTCAGTGACAACCTAACATCTGCAATCAGACCTGAGCTGTATGAAACAGTTGCTTGATAACTCAAAAAGAAAAAAGAATCCACTTCATAATTAATGAATGAAAAAAAAGTTAAATGACTCAAAATGTATAAAAATATTCAGTGAAATCACAACAGAAAGCTTTCTAAACCTGGGGAAATAATTCAATATTAAAATACAAGAGGCATATATAACATCAAATAACAACAGCCTGAAGAGAACATCTCTGTGAAGCATTGTAATCAAAATTTCAGAAATTCATGAAATAGAGAGCATCTGACAGAGAAAAACAGAAAGTAACTGATAGAGGCCAGCCTTTCAGAATCGCAGCAGATTTCTCAGCAAAAAACATAAAGCCCTGGAGAGCTTCATGTAAAATTTTTCAAGCCATTAAAGGAAAGAGTTGACAAAACATACTGATTTCTAAATGTGGCACAATTAGCTTTCAATATTGAAAGAGAAGCAAAGATTTTCCATGAGAAAGAAGTATGTGACCACTAAACCAGAATTTCAGAAAGTAGTTAAGTGAACTTATAATGAGATAGAGGAGTTATAATCACCAAAGAAGTCAAGGAAACATATACATCTAACTGAGATAGTAAACAAAAGAATAAAATTAAAAGAATCACCACTGGAATAATAATGCAAAGACAGGATTCAGTAAATAACTTACAATAATACTCTGACTTTCAGTGGCATTAACATCCCAATTAAAAGACACTGAGTGGCAAGTTGGATCAAAAAACCAAAATCCAACCACATGTTCTCTGCAAGTGATACACCATATCACAATGGAGTACATATACTGAAAGTAAAAGTTTGGAAAACAATATTACATGCAACAGAGTCCCAAACAAAGAACTAGTATCTTATTTTTAGTTACAGCAGATTTCAAGGCAAAAAATGATCAAAAGAGACAAAGATAGCCAGTAAATATTGATAAAAGGAGCAATTAAACAGGAAGAGAAAAAAATTGTAAATATTTATATATCAAAAGTTCCCACATCAAAATTCATTAAAAAAAAAACCTACTGGACACAATGAGACAGACAACAATAAAATCATAATTATAATGATAGCTATAAATGCACTTCTCTCACAGATAGGTCAACTAGACAGAAAAATTAACAAAGCAATATCAAAATTAAGTTGTATCATTATAGAAAAGGAATGCTACAGTGTTTCACCAACATTTTATCTCAAGAACACAGAAATTTTTCCAAAGTAGATAATAGCTAAAGTAGTAAAGGATGCTTAA
Source organism: Heterocephalus glaber (assembly GCF_000247695.1). The sequence continues at coordinate 23,152,197 of NW_004624748.1, forward strand.
ACAAAGAAAAATTGAAATATTCCTGTACATTATCAGATCACAACAGAATGTTCCTAGAAGTCAAGAGCAAAAGAAGCCACAAAAACTATAAAAAACACATAAAGTATAAATTATACTTCAGTGAGTTATTAAAGGATTATTGGGAAGAATTCAGGAAAGAAATTCTAAAGTTCCTAGAATCAAATGACAATGAAAGACCAACATACAAAAACTTTTGGGACACAATTAAAACAGTTCTAAGAGGGAAATTTATAACTTTGAAGAATAAATAAAACTCAAATAAATAATGTAATGGTACACCTCAAAGTGCTAGAAATACAAGAACAATTCAAATCCAAAACCAGCAGAAGAAAAGAAATTATAAAGATCAGATCAAATAATGAAATTCAGATGAAATAACAATTTAAAAAGATTAATGATCAAGTTGGTTCTTTGAGAACAGAAACATAATTAATAAACCCTTAGCCAAACTTACTAAAAGAAGAAAAAATGCATATCAAAGGTGTGATTATAAGAACAAGATAAAAATCTCAATGGACATTGCCTAAATCTAAAAGATTACAACAAACTATTTTGAAAATGTATATTCTAATTAAGTCAAGAAGCTAGAAGAAATGGAGAAATTCCTAAACAGTTACAAATTACAAAAATTGAACCTAGAAGATATAAGATACCTGAATTGACTCGTAACAGGCAATAAAATACAAGCATGAATAAAATCCCTACAAATTAACTAAAGCCTGGGACTGGATTGGGTCACTGCAGAATTCTATCTGAACTCCAGGAAGATCTAATACCAATATTTCTCAAACTATTACATGAAACTGAAAGGGAAAGAACACTACCGGATTAATTCCTGGAAAATAGCATTATCCTGATACCAATGTCAGACAAGGACTCAACAAGAAAACAAAACTACAGGACAATCTCCTTAATGAACATAGATGCAAAAACCCTAAACATGATACAGGCAAAATAATGCAACAAACCATTGAAAATGTCACACATCATAGCCACATTGACTTCATGCCAGCAATGTAAGGATGGTTTAACATATGTAAATCAATATATATAAAACATCACATAAATAGAAGCAAAGACAAAAAACACAACTCATTAAATGCAAAAGAAAAAGTCTTTGAGAAGATCCAACATCCATTCATGATAAAGATAGTTATTGAAAGGTTTTGGCTCAAACTGATAAAAATCATTTATGAAAAACACACCAACATCATCCTAATGGAAAAAAAACTAAAGGCATCTCTTCTAAAATCAGAAATAACAGGAATATTTACACCCACCATTCCAGTTCAGTATAGTACTCAAAACTTTCACCAGAGCAACCAATAAAATAAAATAAAATAAAATAAAGTAAAATAAAATAAAATAAAGCAAAGTATCTCTATTCATAATGACATGATCCTTTACTTAGAAGGCAAAAACAAACTAAACCAAAGCAAAACAAAACACAAAAAAATTTATAAAAATTTTAGAACTAATCACAAAATTCATCAATGTATCCCAAAACAAAAGCAAAACATGAAAATGACTAGTATTCATGTAAAGCAACTATGAACTCCCTAAGAAAGCAGGAAGACTATTCTGTTTATAATTGTATAAAAATATCTAGGTATTCACCTAAGCAAAGAAGTGAAAATCCCCTATAAGGAAAACTATTATATTCTGAAAAGAAGAGATTGAAGAGGGTATCAAAAAATGTGTAAGCATTACTATTCCTGGATAGGTAGAACTAATATTGTCAAAATGGCCATATTATCAAAAATTATTTACAGATTTGATGAAATTACAGTCAAAGTATAGCATTCTTCTTAGAACTAAAAATAAATTCTAAAATTTATATGGAACTAGAAGAGATCAAGACTAGCCTTAGCAATCTTGACCACATGACAAAGGATTATGCATGACAATCTGGGATTTCAAGTTATATTACAATGCTAGATGACATATTACTGTCACAAAAAAACAGATACATAGATCACAGGAACAGAATTGAGAGTGAAGAAAAAAATCCATTGCACCTTCAGCCACCTTATCTTCAACAAGGGAGCTAAAAACATACCCTGGAGAAAAGATAACTTCTTTAACAAATGGTGCTGAAAAAATACATTACCGACATGCACAAGATTGAATCCCGATCCAGATCTGTCACCCTGTACTAAAATCAAATAAAATAGATCAAAGACTTAGATATAAAAATAGAAAAACTGAATCCTTTAGAAGAAAAATAGGGAAAACTCTTGAAGACATAGACATAGATAATGACTTCAGGAACATACCCTCAATTGCACAAATATAACATCTACAATCAACAAATGCAACTATATTAAATTTAAAATTTCTGCATAGCAGAGAAAGAGAATAAAAGAGTGAAGAGACAACTAACAGTAAAAAAAAAACAACAACAACTCTGCATTGTTGCCAGGAATACACACTAATACAAACACTATGGACATATGCTTGCAGTTTGCTCAGAGAACTCAAAATAGAGATTTCATTTGGATCTGTTCTACTTCTTCTGGATATCTTCCAGAGAGAATTAAATACATTATATTACAGTAATATATGCACACCCATGCTTATAGCAGTACAAGTCATAATAACTAAATCCTGCAAGAAGCCTATTTGCCTATCAGTAGATGAATGGGTAAAGTAAATGTGGTATATGCTCATACAAGATTACTATTCTGCTGCAGGGAAGATAATTTTTAATCATTTGTAGGAAAATGGATACATCTTGAGGCCATAATGCTAAATGAAATAAATAAGACATAGAAGGTTAAATTCTGGATAGTTTCTCTTATATGAGAAATCGATGATGCAAAGAATTTAAAGCACAATCTAAAAGACTGATGATAGGGAGATAGACTTTGTGGAGATGGGAAGGAGATCTAAAAATTTGGGAGAAAGGAGGAAGAGAAAAAAGAGGGAGCAAAAATGGTTAAGATTCTTAAAATCTCCTATGTATATGTACTCATTCCTCATGATGAATGTGTTATAATATATTGCAATCATATACTAATAAAAATGAATAAATTAAAAACATTGGGATAATATGATGTGTTTCTGCACATCTTATTTTTCAAGTTCATAGCTTTCTACCTTTATGGACTCAAATTGCATTCCACTTCACTGTTAGCAAATAAAAGTAATATTTTATATTTGGAAATTAATCTTTTCAGGGTTCCACACCATTGCACAAGAAATTGCTAAGCTAACTTGCATTAATTGAAAGTATCAATTAAAGTACTGTTGGGCTTAACATATTAATAGAAAAATTATAGCTCAGAGTTTTGTGTAGATTTAAAGAATATCTCTTCATTATTAATCTCTGGACATCTTTATTAACTCCATTGACATCTATAATTTAACCTTGAGAGAGAAAAATACTCAAAAACAACTATTAGATCATTCATGTATTGTATTGCTTCTATCCCTATATGTAGAAATATACTATTTAATATATATGTATATATGGGCTCCATTTCTTCAGTTTTTTTACCTATTTAAAATATTCATATTGTTTAAACAAAATCACACAATTCTTTTAAAGATTTAAGTCACCAAGGTCAGAAAATTACCTTTTGGTTGTTTCACACAATGCTTACCATATTCATAACTTATTTTAAATTTTTAATAAATCTCTTATCTTGATTATAAAAATAGCATTTTGTAGCATAACTAGTCTAAATAAAATCAAACAATGCTATTTTCTGTTGTGAGACAATTGTTCAAAAACTTAAATTAGAAGACACAGAGAATATTACTTCCATTAAAATGCATATTAAACAAATATATGTATCTCTAAATGTGAGTCCATTACTATATTGGACAGATATAATTCAGGCTGCATCTCCAGCTCTTGGGGATTATGCACAGAAGCAGAATTTCTACAGAGATCCTGGGTATTGTTGTTGTCCTTTGGATATGCCTCAACTCTCACATGGCTCAAAGCTAAGGTTTTCTATTTTATGATGATATCTCTGAAGGGCAAAGAGCACAAATCATGTATAATTATTACAAATATCAAAAGTAAAGGAGAATTAAAGAGATCTTTTTATATTCAAGATTATTGGTACATTTTAGGCATACAATACGATGACACTCATCATTGGGAATTTGTACCTTTACATGATGTATCTTGGTTTTTATTTTTTCCCCATTCCCCTGCCCTCCCTTCAACCCTTCCACCCTTCCCTATTACAAAGACTTTGTTTCCATTTTTCCTTTTTCATATTTTTTCCTTTCCCTTCTTTCCTTGCCCCTACTGCCCCCCCCCCCATTCCCCTTCCCCTTTTTCTTTTCTCTTCCTATCTTACATTATCTATTATACATTTTGGTCCTCATTCACACTTTCAGTTTCTCACACCAGAGAAACTATTCAGCATTTCCTATAAAGAGAAAATTAAGAAGTTAAATTGTCACTATTTGCAGGTGACATGATAGTATAGAAGACCCCAAGAACACCATCAAAAGTCTTCTAGACTTAATAACCAAATTCAGGGCCAGGGCTGTAGCCCAGTGATGCAGCCTCTGCCTGGCAAGTGTGAGGCAAATTCAGTAGAGTAACTAGATACAAAGTCAACATACAAAAATCAATAGCCTTCCTGTACATGAGCAACAGACTCACTGAGAGAGGAATTGGAGAAACAACTCCTTTCACAATAGGATCAAAAAATGAAATACCTAGGAATCAATCTAACAAAAGATATAAAAGACTTCTACTCCAAAAACTACAGCACTCTGAAAAAAAGAGATAGAAGAGGATATCAGAAAATTGAAAGACAACCCTTGCTCCTGGTAGGAAGAATCAGTATAGTGAAGATGGCCATACTTCCACAAACTACTATTTAGAATCAATGTAATCCCAGTTGAAATTCCAACAGCATGTTTCTCAGAACTATCAATCTTTTTAAATTGCTGCTATGGGTAAAGACAATATTAGCTATAAGGAGAAAATGTCCAATTCATTGGAGAAAATAGGCACCATCTGATAAGTGAGAGCCAGGAAACTGGAAAATGCTCATAAATACTTGACTCAATTACTAGTTCCAAAGGACTCCATTTATAATCTACTATCTAAATTCATTTCTTACTAAAATTTATTGTTGCTAATTTTTCTAAATGATTTTTCAATACAAACCTATGGTCCATGTCATAAAGCAAAAGATGTTAAGATCTGTTTTAAAATAATCATACACCAGTCAATTTATGTGATATTTACTTATTTGTTCAATATGGGATCCTGGCTGGAATCTAAGTGTATTTGTTAAAAGATGAAACAAGGATGACTGGGGTATAGCTGAGTGGTAGAGGGTATGATTAACCTGAGTTCTTTGCCCAGCACTGTAGGACAAACAAAGTAAAGCAAAATAGTAGAAAACAAAATCAAAAGGATATTCCTTTTATGTTATATTTCTTCTAATTCTTATGGAATTCTAAGAATTCCTGGAGATTTATTTTCAAATACAAGTAAAACATAGTATTTATAGGTAGATGTACAATGTTTTGCATCCTCTTTTTCTCTTTGGCCCTGTCTCTATCTATACAAGATTTAGGGCTTTGAAAAGAAAAGAAATGTAAGTAAACTGATACTTTAATTCTTTCAGTGTGGCTAAATTATCTACACAGTCATTACTAATAGAACATTTGTGTTTCACTTAAGTAGAATGTTATTTTGAAGTCACTAAATAAGCCATAATAAAAATAATAAATATATACTATATATAGCTTGAACTTGAATGTGAACTATCACACTTTCTCAGTGTGCTCCCATAATGAATCTTTATTAATTTCTACGTACGCTATCAATTGTTATTTTTTAAATTGTGTGGTGTTAGATTTACAGAGTGATAAAAATTTTAATGTCAAAATGAGTGATTCAACAAGGCAAATTTTGAGTGAAGAGAATAACAACAAATTATCAAATTTTCTTTTAAAATGAAGATGACTGAAAACAATCTTTCAGTGACAGACATTTAAGATGCCTAGCAAAAAGTTTTCATCACATTTGATGTAACTTACCTTAAGAAAACTTGATGTGTTTAATAACATATAACTGTGTGGTATAATAGAACAATGATTAATCATGGTAAATAAAGTAGAATATATTTGTATTTAAATGCAAATTTAAATTTATCTTTTTTAACTATTAGGTTTAAATTTTGTCTATATCCAAAATGTAGTGGATGATGAGTAGGAGCTTAAGGCATTTATTAAATCAGTGACATATCCCAATCACTAAAGTAACTACTGTTTGTATAATCATTTATATATTTGCATGAACTCTTTTCAAGACATCCTATGACACCTTAAGCAGTTTCACTTTGTGGAAAATATAGATTACAAATAAATTAATTTCCAATAATAGGCATCAACAACTTTCCTTTATACAAAAAATGAAAGAATGATTTCTTTCCTTCCTCTCTCCCTCTCCATTCTCTTCTCTCCTCCTCTGTCTCTCTCCCCTTATCTTCCTTCAGGTGCTTTGGATTGAAACTAGGACCATGCACAGGTAAAGAAAAATTTTTAGTAAAAGTTGAGGAAGTATTTTAAGGATATGCCAATGTATGTGGAATTCTTTATCAGCAACTGTGAAAAATGAGCATAAGATATACAGTATCTTCAGTAATATAATTAGAATAAAGTTGCCATGCTTACACTGAGCCAATATCCAAATAGGGGATTACTTTTACTATATTGTTGTCAACTGACCATCTGTCAAGGCATGGGGTTCACGATACAGGCTATGAGTTTTCTTTACTAGAACAATAATTTGAAAGAAATTAGTTACAGTATTTTCCCTTCAAGACCCCACACACATGAGTGTATGTTGTTTCATTTTTAAGATTATAGCAGTTGAGAAAATACACAACTCAGAAAATGACATCCTTGAATCTTAATGACTAAAAGATATTGTGGTTGAAGTTTGGCAAAAAAACCTCCTAAAGGATCTAATAATTTTAGTCTTCATTGTTTTTCAAGTAATAATAAAAGAAATAACCAGATAAACCTTTTCTGGAGAGTATCAAGAGAAATAGGTTCCAATTATTGAGTTATACCTTATAGCTTCAAATTAGGTAATTTATTGCTACCATATCACCCTCAAAAAAATCTCATGGAGAGTGAAGCTCAGCAGGTCCCAGCACCCAGAAGGAAGCTCCCTGCCTCCATCTCAGGCTCTTAGGGCAGAGATGGTGAGCCATGTGGGCACCAGAAGCACCCCCCACCCTGTGGAAATGAGAAGGCACATAAACAAGCCTCAAAAACAGACTTCTGGATCACCTACAGCAACCCCAAAGGAAAACGAGATGGAACATTCTGATACTCAACCACCTGGACTGTCTGAACTGGCAACAAAAGAAGATCTGGGAAAAATGAAATCAGAAATAATTATTCAGATAACAGCAAAGATTTTTCTCATGGTGCAAGACATGATTAATAAATCTAGAGAGGACACAGATAAAAAATAGAGGATCTGAGGAATATGATAGAATCCCAACATAGGAAAAAAATGGAATCCACAAAACATGTACAAACAGATTTCCAAGAGATTAAAAACTCCATTGAAAGTCTGCACAGCAGAATGAACCAATGTGAGGATAGAATTTCACATATAGAAGATAAGAATGCAATTAGTGAGGAGAAAAGAAAAATTGCTTTAAAATTGTAAGGGAACATGAAAAATCAATCCAGCAGCTGCTAGACGATGCAAAGAAGAATAACATAAGACTGATTGGATTCAGTGAAGAAAGAGGAGAGAGTGAGGATGACGTAAAAAAACTATTCACAGAAGTGATGGCAGAAAACTTCCCAAGGAGGGGAAAAGAACTTGATATACAGATAAGTGAGGCATATAGGACTCCAGATAGTCTTGATAAAAAAAAAAAATCTACACATAGGCATATAATAGTTAGGATTCCAGAAATCCAACAGAAGAATAAAATTCTATAAGCAGTGAGAGAAAAAAAAAAACCAAATACAAAGGAAAGC
>NW_004624748.1:23169714-23195794 GCF_000247695.1 Heterocephalus glaber
GAAATATAAGAACCAAGAGAGATTATGTAAAGGTGCAAATTTCCAATGATGAATGTCATTATATTGTATACCTAAAAGGTACCAATAAAATTAATTAAAAATAAATGTAAAGTAGTGATAAAATGTTTACACCCAATTTATAGGCTTGTGTTGAAGTGTAAGTGACTTATAAAGGTAAGGTCTTAGAATTGGGGTGTCCAAGATTTAGCAGCATTTGAGCATATCAATTCTTCCATGTCCTCATAAAACCTAAGTATGTGTGCAGTAATGTCATATTGTGGTGTTCATTTTCAATTTTCCTAATAATTTCTGATATTTATTATTTTGATTTATGACTTCTTTTATTATATTTCATGTTCTAGACAGATTATCTTCCTTTTGTGTTATAACAGTTGTGTATACATTCATTTACTTCTATTATCTGATGTTTGTGTTGAAGTATTTTCTTTAGAAGCTTGATCTTTCATTTTTCTTAATGGTGCCTTTGCTTTTTATTCATTTTTATTTTTATTGGTACATGTTTGCAGTACATTCATTGTGGGTTATTAGATTTACATAATATTTTTAGTTCTTTTATGTCCCCTTCCCTTTCTCTCCCTCCATTTTGAAGAGCAATTTAAACTATGTTTTTAGAAATTCACGTTTTTTTGTAATTCATGCTTTTTCTATCTCAAATGTTGCCTACTCTGAAACCAGGTTTTTTTATCTGACCTAGAAATATTACAATTTTTAGGTTTTACACTTAGGTACATAGTCCATGTCTAGTTAATTTTGTGTAACGGATAATGTAAGGGCTGACATTCTCAGTAACTTTTCAAATATACTTACATAATTGTAAGGCACATCCAGGGTTTAGAGCTATGTTCACATGATGAACTCAAGTGATAGTCTTAACTGTCCCCCAGTGATTCATTTGGTCTAAATCATTTTCCACCTTTAAGAACAGGGAATTGGGCCAGGGATTTAGCTCAGTGGTGCCACCCCCTGCCATAAGCGCAAGGTCCCGAGTTTGATTTCTGGTACCAAAAAAAAAATAAATAAAGAATAAGGAACAGCCATAGTCTGATTGCCTTACACATAATGCATACATAAGGTAGTTTAGTTGGCTTTAAATATTAAAATATTATATTACACTAAAAAATGTCATATTTGTAATCACAGGTATTGAGTGGCTGAAGCAGGATAGTAAGTTTGAGAACTACCACAGCAATTTAAAAAGACCAGTACTCAAAATAAATATTTAAATCATAAATATCACTTTCATATTCTATTATAAACTATGATTTTATAGATTTCAGGTTCAGAAAAAGTTATGAATTCTTTGGAAAATTTTTCAATACCATTATACAGTAAAGAATGCCAGAATGCTGACAATGATATTGTTTATTCTGAATCACATCTACCCTCTACTATTGCAAACAATTAACAGGGCTCTTCTAAGAATTGTTCTTTGATAATCCTCTTCTAATAACAAAGTACTATTCAAATGCTTTTTATGTTTTTGTATAGTGTTATCAACTTTTGCCACTTACATGGTTTGGTAGAACATGTCCAATAAAATAATTCTATATTATAATCTGAGTTAGAATATGTGTGACACCTCAACACTCCAAAGGATAGTAAAAGTATTATAAGAAAAAAAAGGTACTTTGTCATTATAACTATGGTATATATATAACTTTCAGTGGCTAGTTTTTAATTTTTTGAATATGAAAGACCTTATAACTAAGAAGCAAAGCAAATAAAACTTTGGTTTCTTTTAAGGAAATGGAGAAGGTGATACAAAGTAACTGTGACTACAAACTTTCCTTTCTAGCCCTTCTCTCATTCTCCTGAAGTGAAGATTGAGATACTGGCTCAAGTTTGGAATGAACATGAAAACCCAACCAAAAGAAAATAATACCGCAAAGTACAGTAATTACAAAGCAACAAGTCCTTTTGTTTCATAACTTCACTTAGTCCTTACAATCACATAGTAATTTTGTAGCATTGTCTCTTTTATAGTTGAAGATACAAATAAAACAGATAACAGATAGAAACATTTTTCTCAGAGTCATGGTTAATATCTGAAAAATCAATATTTTGCTTAAGACCTACCTAGTGTTAAACTTTCTGCTCATTTTAATACACTGACTTCTGTATCTTAAAGACCCGCATTATTGAAAACAGTCATAAAAATAAAGCTTCAAATGTTACTAGATAAGCCTAGCATAAAAAGACTTAGTCTACCAGGGAGGTCATAGATGATCTTTAAAGAAAAACTTTCAAAAATAATTTTCATATGAAAATTTATTATTTTGGTAGAAACAGATGTTTGTATATTTTACTTTTTCTTCTTTTGCATCCTGAACATACCTTCTTTTAGGTTATTTCACTTTGGGTTGTTTCTGTCTTCCTCCTAATTCAACAATGAAGGCCTAGAAGATGGACACCATATGTTTTCTCCAATATATCTCCATAACCTAGCTCAGTGTATTACACATAGATTTATTTACTACATCTCTCTTAAATTTAATGAACAAAAGGAGACTTATAGGCTAGTTAAACCTATTGCTTTCTGGAGCCTTCTGGTGATGAAATTAGCTATTTCACAAAGTAAATATCAGGTTTTGAAATTAACTTTACCAGTCAAGTGCAAATCAATCTGTGTGGCATAACCATTCACATCCAGCTTATAAAATTCATCCTCTCAATATTTAAGCATGAAATGGTTGGGGACAGTGATTCCCGAAAGGCACTTAGCAGTATTTAAACATTCATTGAGCTTGAGAACCATTTTCCAAGAGGTGAATAGATATTTTCTTCGACTGCTTAAAAAGATATAATTAGCTTACAAGAGAAAGGAGTAATGGAAATTATTTTTTCCTCTTACCAAATGTCTTCAATTCTGTATCTAAAATCTGAAAATTATCCCAAATCACAGGGCCTTCTGTGTGCAGAATCTCCACATTAGATTAATTTCTTTGTACAATTTGTAATCAAATTTTATTCATCTCCTAATCAAGAACCAGTAAACATTTTCCAATGTTTCAGTGATACTAACTGTATCCCATTTTGACTCTTTGCTAATTAAACTTATATCATCAGTATTGATTCCTCTCACCATTACATTTGATCACATTCCAATCCATCCATCAAAGCTCCCTCTATGGCAGCAGTCTGAAATCTCTTGCAATTGAAAATGACTAATGATTTCTTCCTAATACATAGTATCCAAGATCTTTCACAGCACACAAAATGTATTATAACTATTCTTCTAAAAGGGAGCTAGTGTGTAGCTTAAAGCTAGAGTGCCCTTGAGTTCAATTCCCAATAGCACAAAAAAAGCAAAATCTTCTTTCAACTTTTCTTCTGATTCTCCTCTCAACACTCATCACCACCCTAGCTACAGTAAAACAAACAAACAAAATAATAAATAAAAAGCAAAAAAAAAGTCTGTTTTTAGATGTTTTGTGCTGTCATGTGTTTGTGTGTTTGAGCATTTGCTTTTTATGTTTGGAAGCCAAATTCCTCCTTTTGTGACTGCTAGAAACATTCTCAATTTCCAAGAGCTACTCTAAATACGCTTTCCTCAGGTAAGAGTTCTGTAGACTTTTTCATTTATTTATCTTCCATGTTACTGGTAGAAAATTTAAAGCGTAGTATTTTGGATCTATCCATGTCTGTATTTCTAGTTTTCTCCCTGATCAACTCCAACTCCTTAGATTATATTTTTAATATATATATGATCTGTACTCCTGATGCCTACTCCATGTATGGTAATGTATCAGTGACATAAAATTACTAATAATGACATAATACTTCAAAATCCAATTTGGTTTCATTGTTTTCAATTTTGTCAGGTTGTTATGGTTTAGGTAAAAAAAGAATGTCTCCCCAGAACATCGCAAGTTTAGAAGGTAACTGGATCATGGAGTTCATATGAGTGGATTTATCCATTGATGAGTACAGTAGTTAAATGTCCTGTTAAGAGGTGGGGCTGTTTGGAGATGGTCACTGGGTGTGACCTGGTATAGTATATCCTGCTTTCTAGCTCTTCCCTCTTCCCTCTGATTTTTGCCTGCCATTGGATGAGCAACTGTCTATCGTCGACCCAGACCACTCCACCATGCCGTTTCTGTCTTAGATCACCAACCAGAGAGTATAACTGTGAGTCAAACTGAACCTCTCCTCTTTTAATTTGTGGGTGTTGAGTATTTGTCTTAGCTATGGGGGAGTAACTAAGACAAAGATGTGGCTCATATATGTTAGAATTTCTCCCCTTAATAATATCATCTCATTCTAACTACTAATCAATGTATATCTATTTTAACTTTTATTAAAATTCTGAAGTATGTAAACACAGCTTAATATAAGGAATTATTATGCTTTCAATAATGTCCTGTAAAATTATCTTGTTAGTATTATAACTTTGAAACATTGGTTATACTATATTCTCTTCTATAAACATTTACATAAAATAAAGATTTTTAAATGATTAAGATCAGTTATGAATACATTTGCTATATTTTATTATTATATACCATTGGAATATATCACATAAGATATTATAGAAGTTTAGCTTATTTGGTATTCCAAAACTAATCTGGTCAGAATATTTGGTATCAACATCATACCTAAAATCACATAAGTTAACATCAATATCATTCACTCCTTGAATATGTTTATTACATGTCATAAATTGTAATAGACACAATGTATTTGTTTTCATACCAAAGGGAAACATACACAATAAACTATCAAAGACAATAAAGAGAGATAATGATAGCAACTTTTAACAATTATTTTGTTTCACACATAAATAACTTGATTAAGAAAACAATCTATGAGTGATGTTTTGATATAGAGCATGAATGCTTTGTTAAACAATATGACACAGTTTAAAGAACATCTTTTTCACCTTTTATTCTTAGTGATTAAAAAATCTTGTTTGAAATACCATCCTTAATAAATATATATTTTGTAAACTGAAATTTAATTGTTTCAAATACCCAGTTTATTTTAGCTTTTGCTTTGGTAACTGAGTTATTTCTTTTCCGCTACAAATCAATGCAGGAAAAATATAATGAAATTTTATAATTGATTTATAGCATGAATATCTTTTTCAAAAAATTCTAAGTACACATTCAATTTCAGAAAAAATTCTTATGCATCTAGGTAAAGGTTTTCACCTTTACAAACCACTGTATAGGATTATTTGTAGATAAAGGATAAATAAAAAGATTTAAGAATAGCTCCCTTTAAAATTGCTTAATTTTGTCTGTATCTTTGAATATATACTTCTATACTTTTATGAATATATACTTTCTGAATTCAATGATGAATTTTGGTAATTGTGTTTAGATGCCTTAATATCTAACTGATTAAGCTATATTTGTTTGATCATGGTTGAAATATAATTTTACTGCATGGTTGGCGATATATTTTTTGGAAACTATTAAATAGATTTGTTGCTTTAGGAGTGAATTACTTTTCTACACAGTTTGTCAGGAACTGTCTAGGCAGGGAGGCATAAGTTTTGATCATCATAACTATTACTATTTTTAACAAAGTGAAGATAGAAAGGTAAAAGCTCAGGTAATTAAAAATCAAAGCTTGAACAGAATTCAGAACTTGAACTTCTATTTATATTTTAATTTTTGCAAAGATACTTTAGCTACTGCACCAATGAAGCTAATCCTCATAATTATTTTTACAATATAAAGTTGTTCTATTATGACAGATTTTTAAAAGTTTCATATTGCCAAATTACTTCCAAATCATGCCCTAAATGTCAATGACAATTTTAACAATGGTAATGAGTCAGGGAAGCATAGCTCTTGGAAAAATTCTTAGATAAACATTATTAATGTCTGATCAGTCCAAACTTCCATAATATAAATATTGTCTTCAAAGGGGTATTAAATGATGCAAGATTACCTACACATTCTGTTTTAGGAGCCTCTTGAGAACAACTTTTGAAAAATGCTAGGCTAATCCATTCAGTGAAGGACTGTGTTCTTGCAAAAGAGACCATCTATGTCTCTATTACAGCAGTTTCCCTAAGCATTGCTTTCAAGCAGATGTTTAAATTTCACTTGGAGTAAAATATCAGTACTTTAATTCAGACTCTCAGCATTTTCCACATATTTTCTTCTTTCCCATTTCTTCCACCCTGTACTTTCACTAGACTTAAACATGTATGTAACACTTCACTGATACTTAGTATGAATTTTCTTCCAATAACTTCCTATAATTTTTTCTTTCCTTAATGCCTATGTACATAAGCAAAGTTAGGTTCAGTTGATCTGCAAATAAAAAAACTATGATTTAAATGATATAGACAACTTTTTCTTCTTCATGCAAAAATATGGGCAGGTAGCAGTATGATGTCAGATAATGTTTATTCCTCATTACCTCTTATTCTTTCCCTGAGAATGGTCTTGAAATCATAGTCTATAGAGGCTGCTTTTATTTTCCTCTGCATTTAAGCCCCCAGAAAGGATCCAATCAGTAGAAAAGGAACCCTAAACATCACATACATTGTTTTCACTTATATCCCAATAATAAGATCCTCTATCTACAATGTCCAAAATAACTGGAAGAATCAAGCATGGTTATGCCTGGTGGCAAGATGCTAGGTTGAAATATGATGATGCAGTATAGAATTTCCTTTATTTGCTATCATCTAATAAAAACACTCATTAAATATGTGGTGAGCATAGGGATGGGAAAAAGTGATCCCACATGCTCTACATTAATCATACCTAGAGGAATGGTAGCTCATAAAACTTGCTGTAATTTTCAAGGTTATCGGTAATATCTGTAGTTTGAAATTAATATGTTATGTTTTCATCTAACTTGTCCTCTATTTCTGTTTTCTTTTTTGTCTCTCAGCTTCTTAATTGTGAGTGTTTCAAGATTTAGTCTTTGGACCTCTTTTATTTTACTTACATTTACTCCTTGGTGATTTCTTCTGCTTGTTCATATATCACCAGTGGGCAAGGAAATTGAAACAAAACAATAAAAAAAAAACAAAAAAAAATAAAAAACTACTTTAATTTTCTGAGTCATACATTCAATTACTTACTTAACATCCACAATAGAAGTTCTAACAGGCCAGTCTTAACACTGTCCTTACATTCTAATATTTCACTGAAAATTGACTCCTCTAATATTTTCCCACCAAGATTGATGACAACTCCATTATTGCCATTGCATAAGACAATAAGGTGCAAGACTTGTTTAACTTTCTCTTCATCTCTTGCCCCATAGACAATGTCAACAATTGCTAGTGGTATAAAATAAAATATCGCAAGAATCTAACCCCTTCTTACTACCTCTACTATAATACAACAGCCTGAGACAATACTATCTCTTCTCTACATTCCAATAATGGCCTTTTCAAAGATTTGATTCCAATATTGTCCCACAAGTTAAATACATTTATCAGGGTTATATTGAAGAAATGAAAGGCAAATTAAGTTACTTCTCTGCTTTAAATCCTTCAGTAGGTCACCACTAAAAGTTTAATCACACTAAAAGTTTAAGATCTTAAAATGGCCTACACAGCCTTCTCATACTCACCATCACTCCTTTCCTACTGTCTTTTTCTCTGCCCTAAACTTACTGACCATCTCTCTATTTCTTGGGTACATCCATCAGGGTGACTATTGTCGCAAAGATTTTGCTATATATATTTCTCCTTTTAAAAATCGAATTCTCTCATATTTCAATATCTCTAACAATTTTACCTTTTCAATTAGGCTTCCTCTCACCACTCCATTTAAGATATGAGCAACAACTAAGTACTCCCAATATTTCTTTGTTTATTCTTTACCATAAAAAATGATATAAACAGATTTTATAATTTTACTCAAATACTTATTTCTTATTATTTAATATTTGTATTTCTCTAACAGAATTCACACTCCATAAATACAGGAGGTTTTAATTATTGTCTACATCTTTTTATTTAATAAATAAATGACAGTGCAAAGAATGAAATGCAATTGAACTATCACAGTAGTTCATTCCTGTGAGTGTATTTCAGTAAAATTCAGGTTCACATTTTGACAAATTTGAGAATCAAATCACTATTCAATGCAATAAAATATTGGAAATTATGGGAATAAAATCTAATTGTATTTTCTTCATCTAACATTTAAATTGTTAATATAAATATGCTGGAAAACATTGGAGGTAAATTGAAATGTAAGAGTAAAAGTTCTTCAGAGGTGTCTTTTTATTTGGGGATAAAGGATGAGCTGAACCTTTCCTACGTATATATTTGCTCAACAGACCAATATGTTGTATTAATATTACTCTTAATAACATGCAGCAAAATCCTTATTTACTATTTCTATATTTATGATTTACTTCTTATGACAATTTTACCTTTTTCACATATGTGCATACTGGTAGAAAATATAGAGATTGGAAAAAGCATTCAATTTGGCAGTTATAATTTTAATTTTAAATGATTATTTTCCCTTTCTTACAAGTTTTACTTATTATTATTTTTAACAATACTCGAGATTGAACCCAGAGCCTTGTCCATGTAAAGCAAGTACTCAATCACTAAGCCCAGCCCCTTTTTTAAAGACAGTCTCTTGTTAAGTTCTGCAGACAGAGCTTGAGTTTGTGACTCAGCTTCCTTGGCTTCTAGGGTAGCTGGTATGACAAACAGGTGACCACACCCAGCTTACTTTTATCTTATTAAAAGATCTTCCTCAAAACATGGTACTATAGTTTGTTTCTTCTTTATGTGAACTGGTTGTGAGAGTAGTTAATGAATTTTGTCTATTTGAGTAAGAAACACCCAATTAAATTGGATCAGCACAGTTCTGGGTGTGGAAGACCCACCCTAATATAGCTAGTCTCCAGAATGGTACAAAAGGAAAATAAGGCTTCTTTTTGCTTCTTTAAGGGAGCTCCTGTCTTTGCTTTCATCTTGGATGTCATTTCTTGGCTTGCAGCCCACACTCTTTAGCTTTCCATCACAGACCCTTCAGCTTTCTGATATGGACTTGTATGGAACACTACACTGGGCTCCAGGCCTTCAATTGGATAATTCCTGTCTCCAGCATATAGACAAACCCCTTGCAATTCTTCTACACCTGACTCCGTGGGTGAGCATTGTAAGCCAATCTTGTAAATTCTTATATATTTGTGTACCTTCTAACTAGGTGTTTTTTTCTTGTAAGCACTAACTGATACACTGGTGGAGCCCTAGAGATACAAAGTTATTGCCATTATATTAAGACTAAAGATAACAGAATCACTTGCAGAACTTTCAAGTTGAAAGAAAATATAATTTTATTTGCCAGTTTGAAAGATTTCTATGGTTATTATGTGGGAAAAAAGTAAGATGGAACTTTAATAAAGAAAAGATAGAATTGTAAGACTATTGTGTTACCTAAGAAATATGTAAATATGAATCAACATTGTATGGGGACAGAGATAAGAAGACAGAGTAAATAAAATTTTAGTTGAATAAACTGACACACCTTGGGAAGACTGTGTTATGAAGTTAGACATCTTACATTTTCTTTGTCTTAAATTCTATCTTCTTGGACAAGTTACTTATTATGCAAATTGTAATGCCTTCACGGAGACAATTGTAATTACCTCAAAGTGTTGTTGAGATAAATGAGATTGTGAATATAAATCTATTAACACTACACCAGACACATAGAACTCAATAAGTAATTAATGCCATTATTATTTATTATTTGTATTAACATTAGGTATTGATTAAATATGGAATGTGAAAATTACAAAGGAAGAAAAATGATTAAGATTATGTGTTGACAAAAAAAAAGATTATGAGTTGAGCCAAATTGAGTGAATGGAAAAATTATCCACAAAGTGTGGAAAATTGAGTAAGAGTAAAGGTTAGAAGATTGAGTTAAAATAGAAAATTTAAAGTTTAAGACTCTACTTCTTTCTCAAAATAAATTCCCATAATACATTATATGAGTTTTATTCTGAACTTTCAGAATACCTAATTGAGGCATTCCTATACTGGTTACAATCACAGCAGTCATATTCTATGAGTTCCACTTACTCTTCTCTTACCTGATAAAGAGCCTTCATCTGCTTTTTTCTGAGACTTGCATATCATTATGGCCAAGCAGAATTCTAGAAGAGAAATTGGAAGAGAAATTCAGGTCCCTAACACCTGACTCCTAGGCTGATCACTTTGTTACTTTGTACTTTGTAGAACAGCATAGGCTGTGTTCCAAGGTTGTAAATTTCAGGCCCTTTTGTTTTGTTTTGTTTTGTTTTGGTTAGGGAAGATGGAGCAATTTGAAATTATATTAGATAAGTTTTTCCCAATTTGCAGCTATTTTATGCTTACAGATACCTTAAACTTACTTAAATTATAGAGTATACTTATAATAAAAGTTAAGAATGAAGAAAGGAGAAATATTGTCCAACACAAAAATCAAACAAAGCCCACTAAGCTTATAAAAACAAGAACTGACAATTTGGTTCCTTCCTCAAACATTCAAGGTTTCAAATTCTCTATCTCAAGTATGTTTCAGTTTATAAAGCAAAAAACTTGTTATTATCTTTGACTTTTCAACTTCTTTTTCTTTACATATCTGTACTGTATTAGCCTTTCATCACTGAAAGATAATTCCCAACATTCACAAATTAAAGGAGGAAAGTTTTAATTTGCACATGGTTTCAGGCCATGACTGACTGGCTCCAAGGTAGGGACATGATAGTGGAAAAGCATTGTGAACCAGAGCTGCTTAGCTCATGGCGGTGGGGAAGCAGAAATATGGTAGATGCCAGAGTGGAAGGAGTGGGGACCCAGACTTAGATACCAAGGCTGCGCTTCCCTGACCCACCCAGATACATCCAGAAATGTGCTCCACCAATTCCTAACACAGATCTCAGAGATGATCAATTTAAAGCTCCAAACTAAATGCCATGATTTCATATCTATCAGCAAATATTGTTGAGTTTATCTACAAGTATAGTCAGTATCCGATTATTTTTACCACCTTACAACTACAGTTCTTGTTCAGTACATCTTCATCTCTAGGTCTATTAGTTTAATAACGCTCTGTCTTGAAATTTTCTTTTCTAAACTTGGTCCTGTGTCATCTATTACCACACATATTATAAATATCATTTTAAAATATAAATCTTATTGCATTAAATCTCTGATCAAAATATTGCAGTACTTTCCCAATTCCTTCAAAATAATAGTCACAGATATTAACAAGCGCCATAAGCGCTATATGCTCTACTTGATTTCCTGATTTCAGCTTCTGTTATACTGTGCCCACTCCGACCAACCTGGCTTCCATATTCCCTTTTGCCCACTCACTGCCAACAACCATTCAGACCCTTTGCCACTGCCACGGTTTCTTCCTGGGAGGACTCTTC
Organism: Heterocephalus glaber; assembly: GCF_000247695.1. Next base: position 23,181,100 of record NW_004624748.1, read on the forward strand.
TGCAAGATATTTGGCACAGTGGATATCTTTTATCTATTTACTAGTTGTTCAAGCAGTACCATCTGTATGAGACCTGCCTGCCCTGATAATGCTAGATAAAGCATTAGGTTCTTTCTTAGGTATGGACTACTTCCCATATCTTAAAGGACTTTGTTATTGATAGAACATAGCCCCTGTCTACACGCAATGTTAAGTAATTTAATCTAAAGTATTACTGAATATCTGTATCCTTTTATTGAATAAAGTTTATGAGAGCACTGGACTTTGTATTGTTTATTCACAATGTCAAGCACCTACCAAAGTGTTTAGCACAACCTAGTAGCCATTCAAAAACACCACTAGGTGAATTGATGAATAAAACATAGCTACATAAAAATTATTATACATTCCTGTGGAGTTAGCTTCTACCTAGTCCATGAACAAGTGAAGGGTAGCTTGGTAACTGTAATATACTAGTCAGAGCACTAATTTGAACTTCTAATTGTAATGCAAATAAAATTTCAGGAGAGTTCTAGGTGCTTAAATGGAGTAACGTTGTAATACATAAACTAAGTCTAATTATTCATTGATTCAGATAATTATAAACACCATGTATTATAAAAAGTTTCAAGATTATTAAATTATGCATATATGAAAATATTATGCAACAATGTGTTCAATGTCTTTGAGGTATGATAAAAAACTATAGTGAATGTTAATTATTTTTGAAGTATTACAGTGAAACACACATTATCATTAATCTCCCTCAAAATACTTCCCCTAGCTTCCAGCACATTTATCTTATCATTCTTTCCAATATGAATCAGTTCTGGAAGTCCCCATACATGAATGTCTTTAGCTCCCCTATTCTACCTCCCTAAATGTACTGAGTTAACTCAAAACTTTTACCATTCATACTCATTTTGACTTTGGAGAAGAGTCAGAAGCTGCATGGTGTGATACCCGGGGAGTAAAGTCTATGAAGACATGTGTTGTATTGTACTGGGCAGCAGCTCCCACCAAATCTTTGATCACACCTCTGAAACCAAAAGAGGAAAGAAGACTTGCAGAACTGCTTCATAAAATGGCAAAAAATGATGGCATAATGTGTTGGGGTAGTATTTCCAGGACTATAATGAGAATGCATCTTTTCCCGAAATAAATATTTAAATTTTAAACATTCACTGTAGTTTTTTATCTCACCTCATATATTTTCAAATATTGTGTAGTGAACAATAAAGTGTAGTGTTTTCTCACTAATCTAGTTAGAAGGTTAAAGTCTTTCAGTTTTATTCAGTTTGCTACCAAAAAATAAATAAATAAAAAGAGTCACCACTATTACCTGCATTTTGGCAGAGACACAAAGACAGGTAGAGGAGTGGGAAAATATTGATGTAGAAAAAAAGTCTGACATTGTGCCACATGCTTGTAATCCCTACATTTTGGGAAGCTAAGAAGGAGACTTTAACCAGTTCAACCTAAGTATGAATAACATAGTAATTTAGCTAGACCCTGTCTCAAAATACAATAAGATACAATACAATACAATAGGAAAGACTAGAGATGTAGCTCAATGAAAAGGACTTGGGTTCAATATCCAGTGTCACAGCGAAAAAAAGCGTTTAGGTATACCTCATTGGAGATTTTTGATAAGGAAATATTGTAAATATGCTAACTTGAAGAGAGAGACACACTATATATACATACCAGGTGATCGGACAAAGCCAGTCTTTTGGCTTTCTCTGATTAGTTCCATGTTGGAAGTAGAGCTAAAAATTAGGAAAGCAGCCAGTTATTAAGTCCTGGATATTTTGGAATTGCTGGACTGTAATTACAGATAGTGGCCAGATTTTTTGCAAGAATTAGCAGAATGGCTTTCTGTGTTGTTTATTATGGGTAAGGTTTTCTTTTATCACCAATTGATGCTGGTTATGGTGAAATACCTAATTTTTATATAGATAAACCATTTTCCACTTATATATTCAGATTTTCAACGTGCTCAGGACCAAAGACATCATTTATTGGTCATTTATGTAAATTACAAGGCCTTCACAAAAGGTCTATTTGTTTTTACTTTTAAATTATACATGTTATTTTTGAGATATCTGAAGTTTATCAGTTCAATATTTGTCTTTGGTCATATAGTTAATAAGTGGTGAAACTGAATGAATCTGGATTTATTCTCAGGTTAAATGTTTAAATAAAAAATCTCAAAATTCATATACTCTTTAAAAGAACTGTATTTTATTTTAGTGGGTAGTTTTTGTTTGATGAAAGGAATCTTATAAATATCATGTAACAGACAAATATTGTGATGCAGGAAAATATAAAATAAAACCATAAGCTTCCCCAAGAATCGTGTGTGTGTGTGTGTGTGTGTGTGTATGCATATATGCATGTTTACAGATAAGTATTTCATTTGATAGCAATGCTAGACTACAAATGTGTATGTACCAATGGAATCATAAATAAATTTAAGTAAGTGTGGCATTTATGCACTCTAAGTGAAATTTTAAATAAAATCTTAACATTCTAGAACAGTATAAGAAATTTTGGTCTTATGAGCATTGTTTCTACTTTCTGTACATAATATATTGAAATAAAATTTCATACAAGGTCTATATTTTCCAATCACACTGTGATAAATATTCATAATAACCACATTCCACAAACTAGTTTTATGTAAAATAATGTTATTTAAAATTTTAGCAAATCTATTTCATGTAGTGGTTATAAACCCACAAAATCAAGGAAAAACTAGCTAAGCCAGAGACCGAACTAGGGCAAATAATATAATGAAAATATGATGAAACTGATAAATGAAAGGTAATTTCCTATATTAAAAAACATAGTATAAGTTAAACTCTGATTAAACACTGAGATTTCTTGCAGAATATTAACTTTCCCAACTGAAACTGGGTAACCTTTCAGTGAATTAATGTGGAAGTACAACTAATAGAACTAATCAGTAATCTTATATTTGCATAAAAATATAATTTCAAAACCACAAATTAGTTTTAGAACTGGAAAGGCCATAGAGAATTTAGTGTAATTCTATCAGAATTACAAAGGAGGGAAATGCAAACAAATAAAATAAATGATATGTCTCCCCAAATATACAACTAGTAAAAGAAATGTTAAACTACATTTATCTTAACTTTCAGTTCAGTTATTTTTGCTTTATTATCACACTGTCATTACCTATCAAAAATGGTTCTGTCCTTTGTCCAGTTCATATTTATAGATTCCAATATAATTTTAAGAGGTCTTGACCAGTGGAGCATAGAGCATGATTTACTCTTGGCCCTGACAGGGCAATTCTTCCATAATCATTTGTATTCAACGGCCCTGGAAATTGATAGAGTCAATATTATTTGTGGACAACCTAGTATAGAAAGCCTTGTGAATTATATTAATAGCTTTATTATGATCATAAAGATCTTTATATCCCTCAATAATTAGTATTTGAGAGGAACAAACATTGTGCAGATCCAGATGAGAAAAATCAACATTACTTTAAAAGTACTTATTGTCCCTGTAAATATTTTATAAATGGCAAAACATCAACAAGTTAAAAGAATTATTGGTTTATTCAAATGCTGTGCAAAATCCAAGTGTAGTACCATTAGTCTACATTTAATATTTTCATATATTTTGCACAACCTTGTTTTATATAGATTATTTAGAATCAGTTAACTTTACAAAATGAATGTTATATATAAAATAAAATACGGTTGATGAGCTAAGTAAATTTGAAATACAAATACATTATCTTACAAATATTTTTAAAACATGCTTTAATGAAAATTACTATAATATCTAAAAGTAACCTTTTATGAATTGTTATGTTCATGAATATTAACCATCATAAAAATGACCAAATCAAATTTAAGGAGATTAAAATTCCTATATTTTAAATACACATTTAGTAACTACAGTATAAAAATGTACAATACACTATACACATTTATTTTAATCATGACACATATATTTGGGAAATCATTCAAATGCATACTATTTTTGATATTTTTCAAAATTTGATATTTAAAAATGTTTTCAAACAATATTTCTATTTATCTTCAATATATCTTCACATTCTCTTCCATAATTTTTTGTGGTCTTTGCAAAAAGAATATTTTCTCTTCATGAGTCAAATGTAATTACACTGATCATTCATACAGACCTTTTGAAAATAAGCTGTACAATAATTTTGTTGAGCTTCATACAGTTGAAGTACACTTAAATTCCATAAGAAAATTTGATAAACTCAGACTATTTAACTTTATAACAATGTATCTGGGGTCGGGGGATTTAGTTCAGTGGTTCTGGGGCCTGCCTCACAAGCGCAAGGTCTGGAGTTCAATCTCTGGTACCAAAAAATATGTATCTGGTGTTGACATTACCAACAACCTTTTGCAACACTTAGTTTTAAATATTGTATTTTTTCCTACTAGATAGTAGATTCAAGGATGTCAACATTTGATTCCAGTCATACACATATTTATTTTATCTCTGTGATCTTTTTGTCACATTTGATAATTTTGTCCATACATTATTTGTCATTTTACTTTCGGTTTTAGGATGTCTGTATGAGCTGCAAATTTTCTTTAATTAGTTTCACAAAAACCAAGTACTACCCCATTGACTACCTCTCTATATTGTGTAAATGGTATTTTTCTCCCCACAGAAGGACTTGTCTAATACAATCTAGTCAGATCACTCCTTTAGGTGTACTTCTTCAAATTACTTAAGCTACCTTAACGTTTTCCTTACTTGCCTTCTTCAACCGTCCATACCATGTTTTATGAATTATTTCTAGTGTCCATTCCTGATATATTTTCTCTAATTTCTCTATACTCTGATTTTTACCTTATTATAAAAATGGTTTAGTTTTTATGTTCCAATTATACCCGCAATTAAAAGTCCTTATTCTAAGAATTAAATTACTCTCCTTAGTCTCTGTTGCTCCATCTCTGTCTGTCCGTCTGTCCCTTCCTGACTCCACATCTTATCTCTTTCATGTTTCCATATATTTTAAAAATGTGTACAGTATTTCCTTAGGAACTAAACTAAATGAATGTCTTCTTGAACTTGTAAACACTTAGGCAATTTTACAGAGTTAGTACTGTTCTTCTCTTTATTCTTACAGTCTGTGGGTGAGCTCACATTGAAGAAAAAAAAGAGGAACGTATACTTTATCAATTGACACACCTATATATTAGTATATGCTATGTGATAACTTTTAAGAGGTATCAATATCATATATAAATGTGACATTTTATTTATAACTTTAGAGATAAGGTGAAGATTTATAAACAATATTTCTGCAAATTACCAATATGAATGGACAATAAAGGTATCAGGTAGAAAAAAAGGAAAAATTGAAAAGGGGAGAAATACAGCACTATAATCTCCTTGTTATGTATGGCAATAAATACTGGCTATGATAATAGATGAAGGAAAATGAGAAAGAATAGTATCATTAGGTATTAATAACCAATGAATCTAGTAAATGTAGAAAAATTGTGCAGATTGTTTATTTTTCCCATGCCAGTATCCCAATTCAAGAAATATATTACCTATGGCTGGGGATTTAGCTCAGTGGTTTTGCCGCCTGCTGTGCAAGCACAAGGACCCGAGTTTGATCCCTGGTACCAAAAAAACCCAAAGAAATATATTACCTAAATATACTTTCCACATCCTAAATATCTGCATTATTTTTCCAAGTAAAGATTTTACAAGTATCAGTATAAAAAAGGACCTATGATGAAATAAACTATTACAGTAAATTTTTAGTGTAGCATAAAAGCATAAGTGCCTTCCATTTTGCACCCATTATATATTCATTTCTAAAAATTAAAGTAAAAATAGTGAAGGCCAGCATATTATGGAGCCCTGAACAATAATAAATTTCAAGTCAATCTGTAGGAGGCAGTGTAAGAAAGGATAATAGAAAACAAAACCACTAGGATTACTTTCAGAATAATAACATCATTGTCTAGGGGTGCTAATAATTTCATTTTGAATGAGCATTAATTTTTCTAAATCCCAATTTTCTTGTTAAAAATTTAAAGGAGACACCTGTTCTTCCTCTCTTACTAGCATTATTGAGAGTCAACAAAGTAAATAGGTGAAAGTATTTATAAATTTCCAAATGCACTTCTTCATTCATTATTTTTATTTGAAAATAATAAGACTATCAAAACCTGAAACTATTTTGCCTCTATATTTCCCTGAAAAAAAATGTTCCTACCTTGTCTCTAGTCTTTATAAGTTGACTCTATTTTTTCAGTTTATTTTTCTAAAGTCAGAACTTCTCACTCTTATCTCACTATAATTTACTGGCAATTGGTCAGTTTTTCTTCATTTCTCTCTCCTTCCTAGATTCTGCAGCCTGTGCTAACTAACCATCGTTCTATTTCAACTTCTATGAGATACATTCTGCATATGAGTGAGATCATGTATTACTTGGCTTTCTGTTCCTGGTTTATTTCACTAAACATAATGATCTCTAGTTCTATCCACAACACAATTCCATTCTTTTTATGGATAAATAATATTCTACTGTCCATATGTACCACTTTTCTATATCCCTTCATCAGTTGATGGACGTTTAGATTGTTTCCATTTTTTTGCAAGTAGGAAAAGTGCTGTAAGAAACATGACAATGAAGTTCTCTTCAACTTACTGATTTCCTTTACTTTAGATATATATGCAGTAGTGGGATTGTTCAATCTTATAATACTACTACTTACAATTTTTTTCATAATTCCACATTACTTTTCATACTGGCTCTACTAATTTATATTCCCACTAACAGTGTATAGGGTTTTTCTTGACATATTCAACAACTCTGTTTATCATTAGTCTTTTTGTTAATAGCCATCTTTATGGAAGTAAGATTGTTAGTTTACTTGGATTTCCCTGATAATTAGTAATGTACTTGTTGGATATTTTTATGTCTTATTTTGACGAGTGTATATTGAGTTTTATAGCTCTTTTTAAATCAGGTTAATTTTTTGCTATTGCATATTTGAGTATTTGAATATTGAGTATTGAGTATCCCTTATTTATTCTTGGTAGTGGCCGCTTGGCTGATATATAGTTAGGAAATATTTTTGCATTCTGTAAGTTGTCATTTCACTTTATGTATTTGTTTCCTTTGTTGAGCAGAAACTTTTTAGTGTGATATGTTTCCATTTATCTATTTTCTTTTTGTTTTCTATGCTTCAGGGCTCTTGTCTTAACAATGGCTACAATTCCAATGTTCTAAACATTTGCTTTCTGATTTTTACTAGTAATTAGATAGTTTCCTACCTTAAATTTAAGTCTTCAATCAATTTTGGGTTGAATTTTGTAACTGGTAAAAGAAATGGTCTAGTTCCATTTTTCTTCATGTATATCCAATTTGTCCATTGGAAAAAAGAAAGTCCTGTTTTCTCTGCATTCTTAGCAACTTCATTTGAAATCAGTTGATTTTAAATGTGTGAATTTCTTTTAAGCTTTCTGATCTGTTCCAGGTGTTTTTATTGTAATACCACGCTCTTTTGATTGAACAGATTTGTGATACATGATAATTTGAACTGAGGTAATATATTGCCTCTGCTTTGTTGTTTCTACTCATGATGGCTTTGACTCAGTAAGTTTTCTTGTTTGTTTGTTTTGTTGTTGTTCCATTCAAGTTTTAAGGTCATTTTTCTAATTTTTTGAGAATGTCATTGGTATTTCATAGGCATTTCATTGAGTCTAAATTGTTTGGGGTAGTACTGTGACATTTCATCTCTCCTTGATTTCTAAAGTATAATTTTTCTGGATATAGTATTTTTGCCTAGGAGAAATTTTTTTTCTGCAGTACTCTGAAAATCTTATGCCACTTTTTTCTTCCCTATAAGATTTCTATTGCCAAGTTGTACTAATCAACTTTCTATTAGTGTAGCAAAAAATGTGAGGTAATCAACTTTAGAAGGAAAAAATTGTTTTCCTTACCATGGTCAGATGACCCTGTCTGTTTTGGACCTATAACAATCAGTACACCCAGTTAGGGAACATGTGGTGGAGTTAGCTGCTCATCTCATGATGGCTAGGAAGCAAAGAGGAACAGGAAGGGGCTGATGTACCTGGATCATTTTGAAGGCCATGTCCTCATGACTTTTCTTTGATGGAAGACTTTTATTAGTGATGTAATCTCATTACTAATTATTGATCTGTTCTGATATTATTATGATTTGAATCTAAAATATTCTCCAAAGATCATGGACTAATGGCTGGGCTGCCAGTTGATGGGAATTATTCGAGTTCTTACATCATCATTGGATTAATGCACTGATGTATTTATAATTTGAAGTCATTGTTCAGATGTTTTGGAAATTTGAGAGGTGAGGCCTAATTGAAGGGCATGGGTCATGGGGGTGTGCATTGATCAGTTGTATCTTGTCCCTACACTTTCACTGTTATGTAGTGAACACCTTAATTCCCCCATGTCCTTCTTCCATGGGGTTTTTACCTCACCACACTCTTACAAGTGGTGACCATAGAATAAGACCTCAGAAACCATGAGCCAAAATAATCTTTTCCCTTTTAAGTTTTTATTTTTTGATATTTTTTCATAGCCTAAAAAGTTAACTAACACATCAAATTTTCTATTTCTTCATGATGTGGTGTTCATGACATGATGTGTGTGTTTAGAAATTTGTCCATTTTTTCTAGGTTACAAGATTTGTTGGTGTGCAGCAATCATCTGACTGGAGATATTTAGCCTTCCTGTTCCTGGCTATTTGTAGCCTTCTCAAAGCTTAAGAAGTTTTTTTCTAATTATTATTTTGAATAAGCTTTCTACCCATTGATCATTCTCAAATATTCTTGAACTTCAATAAGCCTAAAAACCTGTTCTACTAACATTTTTTCCTAAGTTTCTCTAAGCTTTTCTCATTTTTCTTTATTTTTTAAATCTTTTTTCTCCTCCAACAACATATTTTTCAACATCCTGTCTTTGACCTTATAATTCTTTCTTTTATTTGGTCTCTTTTGCTTTTGATACCTTTTATTATATTTTAAATTTCATTTAGTGTGTTTTTCAACCAATATTTGTTTGATATTTTCAAATTACTTTAATTGGTCTTTTAGTTTTTCTAATGGAATATTGAATAATTTCTTTGTGATCTCTTAAATTTCTGTGTTTTCTCAAAAGACCCAGGATTCCTCATTCAACAGTTCATTCATACTGGTTACTATATGGTGAGTTTTAGGCACCATACTTTGATCATTTAATGAGTCATGGTTCCTTGAAATTTTCTGGTGTCTTTTGATCTGCAACACCATCTATTCATTAAAGAGTTCAGTATATACTCTTTTGTCACTGATTTGTATTTGGTTTTACACATTTTACCAAAATTTTAAGGAGAGTGCTTATTTTATCTGAAGCTATAGATCTTTTGCTATGTCTGCACTGCATGATGCCCTAAGTCCAGGTTTGCTATGACCCTAAAGTTGGTATTTTGTCATTGTTTTAGCAATAGAGGATGGCTCAAGGCTAAGTTGATTCTAAATGTGCAGTTGGTGTGTTATTTATCATGAACTGAGTATTTACAAAGGATAATTCTGTGAGCCTTTACTTGTGGCTGGGGTACTGCTGAAAATCTCATTCACAGCTATCAACATGAGGTCAGGAGTTTGAGGATTCTGTCTTTGTGCAGACATATCATGGAAGGTAAATATATAAATACTGATTTTAAAACGTTCATCTTTGGCCCTTTTTACTTTTTAAAGCATTAATACTTATGCAATTATGTAAAACTGTACTGAAGCAAATGACTCAAGATAGTTGTTTAAATGTACGTAGGTACTTGCCATATTTAATGATTTTCATTCTTTTTTTAACAATTTAAATTCCCATGGGGTATCATTTATCTTCCACTTGTGAGCTTCTTTTAGTATCTATGACAGGGTTATTGGCTGGCAATGTGCTGGTTTAGTTCTGGAAGATGCTGCTTTTTTTTCTCTTTTGACCTTCTTGTTATCAAAAAAATCACACTTTAATTGGATCACTGTACTTAGTGCACATGATTTATCTTTTTATTTGCTGCTTATCTTTGACTTTCAACATTTTAAATATGATGGGCCTTAGAATGGGCTTCTTTTATTTTCTTGATTCTGTGTGGGCATAACATGTGTCTATAAATTTCTGCACTAATTTTACAAATTTGAGAAATATTTAACATTTAAAAATATTTTTCTGCTTCAGTCTTTCTTGATTCTCCTTTTGTTTTTTGAATTCTGTTTATTTTTGACTTTCAAGTGTAGTTTAACAAGATTTTGGAGCTCTCTTGAATTTGTTTCTAACTTTTTCTCTGTCTTTTGATTTTCCAGCCTGGATAAATTCTATTTAACTTCACCTATTAATAGGTTAATTCTAGCAAATGAGATTTTATGTTACAAATCTTATTATTAGTTCTACAATTTTAATATTTTATTTTCTTAGCTGAGATTTCCTATTTTTCTTCTCATATTTTTTTTACATTGACACAATGCTTTGTCTAGCTTGAGATAGTTATAATAATATCTACTTTAAATATTTATGTTAATTTCAACAGGAGTTTATTTTACTTAGTTTTGAAACTAGATTTCATTTTCCTGGTTACTTATAATTATGTAACACTGATTTATATTTTAGATATTACTAATGTGAATTTACAATGCAATTTTTTTTATCTTTCCTCAATTTGAACAGTTTCCTTTGTTTAAGTGGTTGTTCTCTTGGTTGGTCTCTGTGCATTAGGTCAGTCAGATTGCCATTATAAAATATCAAAAACTGTACTAAAAAGAACAGAAATTAATTTCTCACAATTTGAAGCGTGGAAAGTTCAATACGTATTGTTTAGTGGGGACGCTCTCTCTGGCTTACAAATAGTGCCTTCTAGTTATGTCCTTATATTGTGAAAGGTGAGGACTTTGATCTCTTCAGCATCTTCTGATGTCACTTATTTCAATAATGAAAGCTCAGTCAACAATATCTAATCATCTAATACCACCAATCTTAGAGATAGATTAATCTGCAGACATATGAATTTGAAGTGGAATAAGACACAAACTTTCAGGGCATGACACATTTCAAACTCTTTCTACTGTGGCAGCCCTGTATCCTTACATATATTTGTTTTAACCTGAGCTGTGTTGAGTTGCTTTTGCATGCATGCATTCAAAGTTCAGTCAGATCTGTGAATAAATCAAGTTAAATAATCTCTCCTCACTATCATTTTCTTTACAAAATATTCCTGATCTGTTTGTTATTCTTAATTTCTTACCCTCATCTTCTCATTCCTGAAAGTAAGAAGACTGAGATTCTTATCACAAGCATCTCCATTTCCACTGTACAAAACATGAGCTCCACTAAGCCCAGGGTGAAAGCTATGAAGAAGGGAACTAATTTACTGTGTCCCCTCTCCTCACACCATTATTGTCTTACCATTCTCCAGTCCTTTCAAGGTAATGGATAAAGGCTCCAGTCAGATTTTATGTGATGATTTGACCTCCACTGAGATCTGTTCTGTACACTTATGTTTCAGCGATACATCAGAGTTGTGGTTGGCAATCTCTTTGTATTCACAATTTGAGGTTTCACTATTCTGGTCTCCTACAGAAATTGTTTTCTGAGCACATGCTATTGCACACCACACCACACCACACACACACACCACAGAGAAAACACTCAACTCCAGGTACAAGCAAAGAAAACAAGAAATTCCTAGTATAGCTTCACATCATAGTCTAATTTTAGAGTGTTACCATTGCAGACAAAATAAAGTTTGAGCCCTCTGGATATTACTTATGTTCCACAAACCAAATATCTTTAATTCTTTTGGAAAGATATCTGGAAGGGGAATAGCTAGGTCAAATGAAATTTCAAATTTTTAATTTTTTCAGGAATTTCCATACTGGTTGTTTTAGTTTACATTCCCATCAACAATGTAGAAAAATTCCTTTTGGCCTGCAGCCACATCAGCATTTGTTATTGCTTGATTTCTTGATGAGGACCATTCTTTCAGGAGCAATATGGAAATACAGTGTTGTTTTAATTTGGATTTCTCTAATGACCAGAGATGTTGAACATGTTTTTTCCTGTATTTATTGGCCATTTGCATTTTTTACTTCTGAGGAGTGTCTATTGATTTCAATTGTTGATTTTTTGATTGAATATTTTATTTTAGGTGAGTTTAAAACATTTATGTCTATATATTCTAGATGTTGTCCTATTAGAGGAATAGCTACCAAAATTTTTCTCCATTCTGTAGTTTGTCACTTCACTTTTTTGGTTGTTTTGTTCCATTCTCAGAAGCTTTTTATTTGATATAATCCCATTTGTTAATGCTTGGTGTTATCTCTTGAGCAAGTCTGGTTCTGCTTAGAAACTTTTTGTGTATGCTATCTTGCCTATCCTTATATTACTTATTTTATCTTCTAGTGGATTGTTTCTATTTTAACTTTTAGATTTTTTTGATCCATTTTGACTGTAGTTTAGTACATGTGGAAAGAAAGGGGTCTAGATTCAACCTTTTGAAGGGAGATAGCCAGTTTTCCTAGCATCATTTATTAAAGAAGCTCTCCTTCCTCCAGTACATGTTTTTGGTTGCTTTGTCAATGATAAGCTAGCTTGATATACACTTTGTTAGAAAATAGGATGGTTACTACTGCTTGGTCTCAGGTTCTCATTACATGGAATATTATTTCTCTGACTTTCATTTGTAGTCTATTAATTATTTTTGGTTTAAATATGTTTCTTTTATATAGCATACCTTTGCATTTTGCTTCTTAATCCAATCTGTAATTTGTCTTTTGATTAAGAGGTTAAGATCATGCACATTGAGAGTTATTATTGAAAGGTGGTGACTTATTTTTGTGATTGCATTATTTTCCTGTTGCTGTTTCCCTTTTGTGTCCATTCTATTTTATTGGTCATCTGGCTTGGTATACTCATTCTATTAGAAGTTTGGTATTGTTAGCATCATTTTTTTTTCTAGGATATCATTAAGAATTTTTTGAGTGCTGGTTTGACGGTAAAAAATTTCTAGAGATGTACTTTGTCATAGAAATATAGACAGTTTTGCAGGAAATATAAGTCTTTGTTGGAATTGTTTACTTTAAATTGTATTTAAATGCTTTCTCACTTTTAAAGTTTCTAAATGACTCACTGCTTTTCTCTAAGAGCTTTTAAGATTCGATCCTTATGGCCCAGAAGAAGGGGCTTCTGGGCCCCTGTTCCATTGTTCTCAGCTCAGAGGGAGGGGATTCCATTCCACTGCTCCCAGCTCAGAGGAAGGGGCTTCTGGGCTGCTGTTCCACCAATCCCAGCCCACAGGGAGGTGTTTCTGGACCACTTTTCTACCACACTGAGCTCAGATTCTGGGCCACTGTTCCACTGATGCCAGCTCAGAGGATGTGAGCCACGTGGGCGCCAATAGTAACACCCACCCCCGCCCCATTGAAATGAGAAGACACATAAGCAAGTCTCAAAACCAGACTTAGAGATCACAGATCACACACAGCAACTCCAAAGGGAAATGAGATGGAACACTCTGATACTCAACCACCTGGACCCACTGAACTGGCAACAAAACAGGATCTGGAAAAAGTGAAATCAGAAATAATTTCTCAGATAACAGCAGAGATTGTGCTCATAATAAATCTAGAGAGGAGCTGAGGAACATGATGGAATCCAAACATAGGAAGCAAATGCAATCCATAAAACAGATGCAAACAGATTTTCAGGTGATCAAAAACTCCACTGAAAGTCTACACAGCAGAATGAGCCAATGTGAGGACAGAATTTCAGATATAGAAGAAAGGACTGCATTTAGTGACCGGGAAAAGAAAAATTGCTTCAAAATTGTAAGGGACCACAAGAAAACAATCCAGCAGTTGCTGGACCATCCAAAGAGGAGTAACAGAAGACTGGAGTCAATGAAGAAGCAGGAGAGAATGCAGATGGCATTAAAAAAACTGTTCACAGAAGTGATGGCAGAAAACTTCCCAAGTAGGGGAAAATAATTTGACATACAGATAAGTGAGGCATATAGGACTACAAATAGTCTTGATCAAAAAAAAAACTACATATAGGTATAAAATTGTTAAGATTCCAGAAACTCAACAGAAGAGTAAAGTTCTACAAGCAATGAGAGAAAAGAAACAAATCACATACAAAGGAAAGCCCATCAGAATCACAGCAGACTTCTCAATGCAAACTCTCAAGCCAAGAATAGCTTGGAGAGATGTATTCCAAGCTCTAAAGGAAAACAGCCTCCAACCCAGATTGATTTACCCTGCCAAACTATCTTTCAAAACTGATGGAGAAATAAGATATTTTCATGAAAAAGAGCACCTTAGGAACTTCATGAATACCAAACCAGCACTTCAAAAAATTTTAGACAATATCCTGGGAACAGACAGTGAGGATCACAACCCATGGAATCACAGTACAATGAACCCATCCGGTGTGACAAGAATTTAAATGTAAAGGGGGAGAACCCAACAAAAAGAAAAAGTCATGACAATGATAAGTCAATACATATCAGTTGTAACCATCAATGTTGAGGGTCTCAAATCACCAATCAAAAGAAATAGACTGGCAGAATGGGTCAAGAAGCAAAATCCAATAATATGCTGCATACAAGAAACACATTTAATTCAAAATGAAACTCATAGACTGAAAGTTAAAGGGTGGAAA
>NW_004624748.1:23197518-23208506 GCF_000247695.1 Heterocephalus glaber
AAGCCATCTATGAAAAACCAACAGCCAATATCATACTAAATGGTCAAAAACTGAAATCCTTCACACTAAAATCAGGAACAAGACAAGGATGTTCAGTCTCACCACTCTTGTTCAATATAGTTCTGGAAACATTAGCCACAGCAGTTAGACAAGAGAGAGATATAAAATGAATAAAGATAGGAAATGAAGAACTCAGATTGTCATTATTTGCAGATGACATGATACTCTATATAGAAGACACCAAGAATTCCATCAAAAGTCTCCTAGACTCAATAACCAAATTCAGTAGAGTAGCTTGATACAAGGTCAACACATAAAAGTCAATAGCTTTCCTCTACATGAACAATGATGCACTGAGAAATAGGACAAATAATTCCTTTCAGACAAGCACCCAAAAAACTTAAATACCTAGGAATGAACCTAATGAAAGAAATCAAAGACCTTTTTCCTGAAAACTACTGCACTCTGAAAAGAGAGATTGAAGATGGTATCAAAAATGTAAAGACATCGCTTGCTCCTGGATACAAAGGATCAACATAATGAAAATGGTCATACTTCCAAAACTGCTATAGAGATTCAATGCAATCCCAATTGAAATTCCAGCAGTATACTTCATGATCCTTGAGAAAAGTATCGAAAAATTCATTTGGAACAAAAAAAGACCTAGAATAACAAAAGCAATTCTAGGTAACAAAGACATGGCAGGGAGTATCACAATCCCCAACTTGAAACTATACTACAAAGTTACTGTGATAGAAACAGCATAGTACTGGCAAAGAAACAGAGATGAGGACCAGTGGAACAGATTAGCAGATGTAGAAACAACTTCAGACACACTCAGCTATGTCATCTTCAATAAAGGACTCAAACACTCTCACTGGAGGAAAGATAGCCTCTTTAATAAATGGTGCTGGAAAAATTGGGTTTCAACTTGTCAAAGATTAAAACTGGACCTATTTCTCTCACAATGCACTAAACTAAAATCAAAATCATTTAAAGATGTAAACATTAAAATAGAAATGCTGAATTGGCTGGAACAGAGGTTAGGTAGAACTCTTGAAGACATTGGTTTAGGAAAAGATTTTATGAACAAAACCTGTTTCCTGTGAACTAGCACAAACAATCAACAAGTGGGATTTCTTCTTATTAAAAAGCTTCTGCACAGCAAGAGAAACCACCAGCAGTGTGAAGAGACAACCCACAATGTGGGAAAAATTCTGGCCTGCTGTTCCTCAGACAAAGGCCTACTATCTAGAATCTATAAAGAATTTAAAAAGATCAGACCTCCCAAATTTAAAGACCCAGTCTCAAAATGGGCATCTGAAATGAACAGACATTTCTCAGACAAAGAAGTAGAAATAGCAAACAAATACATGAAAAAATTTTCAAGATCACTGGTCATTCGAGAGCTGCAAATGAAAACAGTGCTTAGATTCCACCTCACTCCAGAAAGAATGGCTGATATCATGAAATCAATCAATATCAAATGCTGGTGGGGCTCTGGGAAAAGAGGAACCCTGCTCCACTGCTGGTGGGAGTGTAGACTGGTGCAACCATTGTGTAAATCAGTACAGAGATACCTCAAAGAACTAGGACTGGAAGTCCCATTTCATCCAGCTATTTCCCTGCTGGGTATCTTCCCCAAAGAATTAAAAGAATCATACCACAGTGATATTTGTGCACCCATGTTCATAGCAGCACAATGTGTAGTAGCTAAAACTTGAAAGCAGCACAAATGCCCATCAACTGAAGACTAAAGAAAATGTGTTTTTTTTTAATAAAATGGAGTACTACTCAGCCATAAAAAATGAGAAATTAGTGACATTGATAGCTAAATGGATGCACATTGAGGCAGTACTCTTAAGTGAAATAAACAGGACACACATGTGTAAATCCTGAATAGTTTCTCTAGTGTGATAAACTGAAAGTTTAAATACGGACAAAAGGTATAATAGATAATGTGAAATAGGAAGAAAAGGGGCAAAGGCAAGGGGAAGTGGGAGGGGTAGGGGAAAGGAAATAAGGGAATGGAATTAAAGAAGAAAATGAAAACAAAGTCTTTGTAAATAGAGAGGGATGGAGGGCTTGAAGGGAGTGCAGGGGAAAAGGGGGAAAATAAGAACCAAGAGAGCTTATGTAAAGGTGCAAATTTCCAATGATGAATGTCATTGTATTGTATACCTAAAATATTGCAATGATTAAAATGAATAATTGATAATAAGAAATAGGAAGGAAAGGTCCAAAGGGGTAGGGGAAGTGGTAGGGGTAAGGGAAAGGAAAGAAGGGAAAGGAAAAACGATGAGAAGTGGAGAAATTTGAAACAAAGTCTTTGTAAATAGGGAAGGGTGGGGGCGGTGAAGGGAGGGTAGGGAATGGGGAAAAAAATAAGAACCAAGATACATTATGTAAAGGTCTAAGTTCCCAATGAAAAATGTAAATGTATTGTATATCTAAAATGTACCAATAAAAATATTTATGGAAAAAAAAAGATTTGATCCTTATGTCGGCTTTCTGGAATTTTGACTATAGTATGCTGCTGAGAGTTTCCTTTGTGATCCAGGCTTTTTGGGGTTGTGTGTGCCACACTTACCTTTATGTTATTTTTCCCTATTCAGAAAGTTTTCTTATTTCTGTCAAACAAGATTTTTATGACTTTTATATTGTCTTCTGATTTTTCACTAATTCTAATTATATTAGTTTTCATTGCATCATTTAGTGGCTGATTGGTGATTTTTTATGTTCTTTTGTTTTTAAGATATATCTGAATAATTGATCACTGACATCAGCCCTATCATCTAGCTCTTACACTGTGTCCTCACTGTGGTCATTTATCCCTCCCTATTTTCAATAGATTTTTTTCTCGAGAATGGTTCTCTCTATGTAGTTCAGGCTAGTCTCAAACTCATGGAAATCCACCTGATTTAGGCTCCTGAGTGACTGACTAGAGTTATGCACTGTAATACCCAGCACTTAGGGTGTGCTCCCTGCTCCAGAGGCCTCTCTCTCTCTCTCTGTACACTCCAGACTGCAGGAACTATCCAAGCCAATGTGTGTCCTCACTTATGTTGTTGGATGGGGAAAAGAATCAGACAACTGGTCTCTTCTTGATGTAGGAAGTGGATTAGGGATTAAACAGACTCCTAGACTTAATGCCAACACTTTCATATCCAGCTGCTTATGAAAACTGTGCTTGCTAGGTTTGCTTTCCTCCACCAGAGGGCAGGGCCTGTATCTTTACTAGCCTGAGGTTCATCTTTTTTGGGGGAGTCTATGTCTAGCCTGCAGCCTCTCCACAGCCACAGCTGTCTCTCGTGGTTGTCTCTCACTCAGTTCTGTAGGACAGTAACACTGGAAATCTTGAAGTGGAGATGCAGTGCAGCTGTTTGCTCAGTTTTAAACAATAAATGCCTTCCCCAAATGGTATCTGATCAAACCCTCTCTGGCATTATGGCAGGGACTGTACAGGGTTTCTTCTCAAACTATAGCCTGTTCTGAGTCACTGTCAGAGTACAACCCCAAGCTGCTTTTGTAGTTTACAACAACTGTGGGCTTTTCTTGGGGCTAATACTGCTGGACAGGTCTGTAAATGCTCCCTGTTTCTGCTGACACACCAGGCTTCCCTTCTTTCCCAAGTGTTGGCCTTGGCCACAATCAGGTCAATAAGTTGGTCAGCGCATCTACTGCCCAGTGTCAAGGGGAAACACAGTGTACAGCTGGCTTGGAGTTGGTGGGTAGTGGATATCAGGGTATGGAATCCATGGTTAAGAAGTTGCTTGATGAAAACATACATGTCTGTCCACTCTACAGGGATGCTATACAGGTTCAACCTGTGTACAGTCATAGGTCCTTCTGGTCTCTGTATTATTTTTTAAAAAATATTATATTTATCAGTTAAAGTAGTTTAGCACTTTCCTGAAAAACAATCACTACTTTGTGGTGAACATCACTACAAAGTTTTATTTCTGAACTCTCATATGTAAGTGTTCATCATTATACATTACCTCAAATGTAAATGTATATCATCTCTTGACTGCTATGTCTTCACCTTAAATTCTGAAGTCAGGAAGTAAAAGGATATTTGTATTTCAAGTTTGTTTTCGTTACTTTGATCCCTTTGTGTTTCTATATGAATGTTAAGATCTACTTACTAATTTCTGCAAGAAAAGAAATGGCTAACTGTAATACAGTAAGTCTCCAACTTGAATTGTGAACTTCCAGAGATACTAACGGACTTTGCATTAGGAACATTTGCAGATGGGAACAAATTGTGGAAGTAGCTAACTTATAATTTTAAGGAAACTATAAAAGTAAAAAAAAAATTAGTGACAGTATTTTTGTATGTGTTTGGTTTTTTGTGCTTTACATTGTATATTTGTGTCAAAGGTGTGTAAGTCTCACTTTGTCAGAATTATGGATGAATCCAGTTTATGAACATGCTGGAATATAACTCATTGGTAAGTCTGGGATTTACTGTGTTGATAAAGATTGAACTGAATATATAGATCACTTTGGAGAGTGCTGGATCATCCCAGCCATGATTATGGAGTGCAGCTCCTTTTATTTAGACCATCTCAAAACCCTTCTGAAAATACTAATGTTATATGCACATGTGAACAAATATCAATTGCATACTATGTCATTTCTCAGTTAATATACATTCTGCAAAGTGAAATACTTGGGTTTGCTATTTCTCTATATGTTAATATTGTTAATAATTTTCTTTAATTTTTGGTAGACTGAAACTTATTCTCCAACAAAATTTACAGGAAAGTCTCATGGTAACAATAGCATGTGAATTATTTGATACATTGTGATATTTATTTTTAAAAACCAATTCTGTCAGATTTATAATCCTTGATTGTCCTTTCCTATTCTGAGTACCTAATTTATGTTTCTTTATTTTCTTCTGGTATAAAGTTTTTCTGTGCACAACTTTAGTTACAAACTCATTTGCTAATTCATTTGAATGTTGTCTAAATGCTCAAAATTTTTTTCCTTTTAATATATTTCTAGAATATAGTACTAGGTAAGATACTTCTTTTGGGTCAATATTTTGATATTCTATGTACTTCTACAGTATATAATTTCATGTTTTTTTTTTAACTTCAGGGGGGGTTAAATGAATTATCACATTCAGTATTCAATCACTTTCTGTGCTTTTTTTTGTTTACAAACTTCAATTTATGTTAGTTTCTTTGTATAATTGTTACTCTCTTGCAGTGTCTTAATCATTTATTATCTCTAAAAACTTGCCGTATTTCCTTAAGATGCTAACTACACTGTTATTAATGCTTGTTTTTGCTTGCTCATAGAATATTCCTCTATTCTTTCTAGTTTATTTTGAAATCACTCTGTCTTTACTAATTGTAGTACATGTTCTAAATTTCTAAATTTTAATTTTTAATATTTTGTGTTTTGTTTTATTTAATGCTATCAGTCTTATTTTAAAATATCAGTTCACAATTTTTATCTTTTTCAGGTATATAGTTCTGAATTGCATTAATTTTCAATATCCATGCAATTTTTTCTTTCTCCTTTCTCCTAATCATAATGTTTTATGATTTACCATGTAATACTTTTGGTTCTTCATTTTATGAAATTATTTTTTGTAAAAGTTTAAAAGCTTTGTGGTTCAGAATAGAAGTTCTAACTTCCTCTCTTTTATATTGATATGCATGGTATGTGAAAAATACAACAGCATGCTTTTGGATATTTTCTTTACATCTGTCTCATCCTAAATTCTTACAGACTTTCTTCCTTTTTTTTTTTTTTTTTTCTGCTCTAAACTATCCTACTTCATTTGAGTCCATTTTCAAGAATTTCTTATTCAGAAGGGGCTCCATCTTGAAAGGATGCTCTGTCTGGTTGATTTTTATATTTTACTCAGGTAAGTCTCCTTTTAAAACCCGAAAGACTATTTGGAGTTATTTGCCATATAATCAGTTGTCTTAGTTACTCTTCTCATCATTGGGACAAAATATCCAACATGCAAAGTTAAAGGAAGGAAGCTTTTCTTGCTCACAGTTTGCAGAGGTTTCAGTTGGCTGGCTCCAAGGCAGGGTGGCACGGCAAAAAGGCATGAGAGAGGAGAAATAGTCTATGGCCAGGACCCTCAATGAGGCAGCAGCGGGAGCAGCAGAAGAAACAGGAGAAGGCCTCCCTTTTTCTTTGGTCTCATCAGGATAGGATCCTTTGGACTGGTGCCACCCACAGCCAGAGTGGAGCTACCCATTATCCACACCCAAAAGGTTGACAAACCAATTCTTCAACTAATCCAGTACCACAAACTCTTAATTCCAGTATCATACCCTTAATCCACATTCACACACCTTAGATCCAGCCACCTCAGCAAAGCCCTACCTAGGACCACATGAGGCTTTGGGTGGGGCATCTACATACAAACCGTAACATCAGGTAAAATTTGCCTACTGTTCAGAGGCAGTCTTACCACACTCTCCTGTTATTACCTCTTGGATATTTTGAACTCTGTTTTCAACATTTTCAATTGTTCTGTTGCTTCCCTCTCCTTTCTCTGACAGAGATACATCATGACATACCAGTTTTATGGATATAGATTCACTTTAATTTTGGTGATTATGGTGATATCAATGCATACAATTTTGTTACAGATACTGATCATGTTATTTTCAGGTTTATTTACTATCTAATTGTTCCGTATTGATACAAAACTTGGACAGATTCCAAAATTATGCCAATCTGTGTTCTGTATATGGTGTTAATATTTTACAATTGATTTTTGTTTTGATTTTCTCTGTTATTCTAAAAATTAGTCTTTGATGAACTAGTATTTTTAAGTTATCATATTCAGAAACAGATAAAGATGGAAAAGATAAATTTGATCACATTACCCTCTAAAGTGAAGTTGGGTAAGTTTTCTGGGCCTATAAATCTATTAAATAAACATAGCCAGCTTTATATCAAAATGAATGGTAAACGTCACAATTTCTGATGAAAGTGTAAATTTAATCATGTGATCCTTTCTAAAGTTACTGATACTCTTATTTTTAGTAATCTTATTTTGTCAAAGGATACAATGATTTATAGGAAACTGCCTGGAGAATTGAATTAGGTATTATTTAAGATTTAGCCACTTTACTGTTAGATTGTCTTTTATGGAAGTCTGGAATGAAAGCTCCAAATTTAATTATTTTGACAAGAGAAAATAATGTTTTTCTATTTTGACTATAGAGTATTTACATTAAAATCTCAGTTAAATAGGCAACCAGAAAATAATTAATTTTGAAAAATAATTATACTCATTCTGAATTAGAAAATACAGATTATGTAGACCAAAGCACAAGTTTCGTAGGTCAAATTTTGAGTTAATACATGCATAATTGTTAATTTTATGTTTATCTTTTATAATTTAATGGCTCACTTGTATTCAGTTCTACCATTAAGAGCATATAACTATCTGCAGAAATATATACTCTTTAAATAATAATTCATTATTAATTAAATTCTTAAATTGTATAGCAGTCTAGGCTTGAGAGAAAAAGTTCATTATAGGTAATATGGGGCAACATTTGTAATTTCCAAACAAATTAATAACTATTGGGTGCTTGTAAGCAGTATAAGGTGTTAATTATGATAACATTTAAAATGATAATTATGTTGGTATGAAAGGTGTGAAATCTAGTATTTTAAGGAAAATTTCAAAGTCCTTTTTTCAGTTTTTATTTTTATTAATACATGTTCACAGTACATGATTACATTCTTTGTGGGAATTGATACACGTACATAACACATAACACATAAAACACACTCGATTTTTTTCATCCTTTTCCCTACTCATCCCTGCCCCTTCCTCTACCTCTTGATCTCCTTCCCATTTGAAAATTATTTATTTCTCTACTTCCTATTATCTATTTTTTTAAGTTTGCTTTTCATTTATATTTTGGGTTTCTCCTTTCTAGTAATCTTATTGAAAGCGTTAAAGACATTCTATTAAAGTGATACAATCATACACATGTAATAAGCAGCACAATTCACAATAGCTAGATCTTGGAAGTGTTCCATATGTCCATCAACGGATGAACAGAAAGAGAAAATATAATATTTATACACAATGGAGTAGTATTCTGACATAAAACATAATAAATGAGTCATTTGGAGGAAAAGGGGAAATTTTGACCATGAGTTACTTTCTGATACAGGAAAAATCATCAATATTCATTCATTCAATGTCTTGTAATTGTCTAATGGAAGTGATAAAAAATCATCTTATTTTGTTTTTCTAAGAAGCTCCTTACAGAAAGATGGTTTTTTCAAAATTTCACTTCTAACTTTTAAATTTTAAACAATTTTAATAATATTTATTCAAAGGTGAAAATGAACAGCACAGTGAGGTCCCAGAGGCATCTTGCAGCCCCACCCCCATCCGATGCTCTCTAAGCTGCAACCAGCCAGGTGAGACAAGCAGCTTGAGCTCCATGGCTGTCCTGGGCCAAGCCCATGGCACTGTGAGGTCCGCGTAGCCGCGGGGGCGCCTCCAAAGCTCAGTATCCCCCCCATGCACCTCCTACCTTCTGGATTTTCTGCTACCTGGTCCCACACTACAGAGGCACAGGAGATTATAAAGACCATTGTGCTGAGCGCCACAAGGTAGAGCAGAAGTTAGTAACAGAAAGAGAGCTTCTCAGGCTCCTCCATGAAAATTGAAGCTCAGCAGAAAAGTAAAGAGAATCTCTACAATAAAGGCACATCAGACCACTGTACTTGGTCTGCTGCTGGCTTGCTGAGACTCACTGACTTGTATATGCACAGGGATTCCTACATTCCCTACTGTGACAGCAGAAACATACCCTGAAGGAGGCCCATAATTTCTATTGTTATTTGCGAAAAAGAAAAAAAAAACAATTTTTTTCTCTTATTTTTAATTCTTAATTTTTACTACTTTTCTACTCTTCAAAGTTTTACTTTTCTTTCTTTTATCTTTTCTTTCTCTCTCTCACTCATTCTCTCATTGTCCCACATTGATCCTCATCTCCCCATTTGTTCCTTTCTGCACTGAATTTGGATTTCTCCCTTGGTGATTTTTCTTCTCTTTTTCCTTCTCTTGATTATCATTAGGTTTAAAGGAAAGTAAATTCGGTATCTAGCCTCCCTGTTGCTGTTAGGTGATTCTATTCACATCTTTGTTTTTTCATTCTGCCATTTTCTCTTGCCTTTAACAACTTCTTAGAGTTTGTGTAATCTTTCTGTGTCTTCTGGCCTCACAGCTAATCTTACCTGTTCTTTTTACCACTCCCTCCCTCCCCAACTCCTTTTAACTCCCCACCCTGAAGGGGAAAGATGCTATATTGAAGAGTTTATTCATTATAAACTTACGTTGGGTTGGCCCTCAGTTTTAATTTAACTCACATAGTTAAAAGTGATAGATTAATAACTACCACAAATTGTCATTTTCTATCTGTGCTTGATGCTATGGTATTGCTGACTATGTCATTTGGGCTAACATGTTGTGATTGATCTAATTAGTTTTCCTTCCTGGTATAAGAAAAATATAATAGCTTCTGAGTCATTAGAGTCTCAAAACTCAAACAAAAGCTATATCTGGAAGACACCTCTGAAAAGCAATCATTCCACAAGGGTTTTACACACAAGGAACAAAGATACCTACATTAAGCAATCTTGAAATATCAACCCAAGAATTAAACCAAGGACAGTACCAAAAACAAAAATGAGAAGACACTTAAGCAAGGCACAAACACAGGTTTCCATGCCACAAAAAGGAATTTCAGGGGGAAATGAGGTGGAAAAGTCTGATAAGCAACCACTTGGACATCCTGAACTGATAGCACAGGAAGTAACAAAGCAGATGCGTGAGGCTCTAGAAAATTTCAAAACAGAAATAATCTCCCAGATAAATACAGACATGGTGAGCAGAGTGAAAGACATGATTAGAAGCTCTAGAGCAGAAACAGATAAGAAAATAGATGAGATCAGAAACATGCTGGAAGCTATGAATGCCCAGCATAAGAAAAAAATGGAAAACATGATTGTCCAACATAAGAAAGAAATGGAATCCATGAAACAGATTCAAACAGATATCCAGGAGATTAAAAACTTCATTGAAAGCATACAGAGCAGACTAAGAGAATCTGAAGACAGAATATCAGATATTGAAGACAGGATTGTGATTAAGGACCATGAAAACAGAGATTTCTTAAAGATAGTAAGGGACCATGAGAAAGCAATCCAACAGATGCTAGATGATGCAAAGAAGAATAACATAGGACTGATAGGAGTCCACAAAAAAACAGAAGAAAGTACAAATGACATAAAAACATGTTCACAGAAGTAATAGTAGAAAACTTCCCAGACTGAGGTGCAGAATTGGACACACTGATAAATGAGGAATATAGAACTCCAACTAGCCATAATAAAAAAAAAATCTACACCTAGACATATAAGTCAAGATCCCAGAAACCCAACAGAAGAACAAAATCCTACAGGCAGTTAGGGAAAAGAAACAAATCGCTTACAAGGGAAAGCCCATCAGAATCACAGCAGACTTCTCAACACAAACCCGCAAATCAAGGAAAGACTGGAGTGAAGTATTTCAAGCCCTAAAAGAAAATAACTTCCAACCTAGACTGTTGTATCCTGCAAAATTATCTTTCAAAATTGATGGAGAAATTAGATACTTCCATGACAAAGAGCACCTGAGAAATTTCGTGAACACCAAACCTGCACTCCAAACAATTTTAAGCAATATCCTAGAAAAAGACAATGAAGATCACAACTCCATGAGGCCTAGCAGAGAGAAGGCACCATGCAAGGTAAGACACTAAAGTGAAACGGGGGGGGGGTAAGAAATAAAAGAGGCAACTAGAGTAAAACATCATGACACGAATGAGTCAATATCTGTCAATTATAACTATCAATGTTAATGGCCTCAATACACCAATCAAAAGAAATAGACTGACAGAATGGATTAAGAAACAAAACCCAGAAATATGCTG
>NW_004624748.1:23212721-23277184 GCF_000247695.1 Heterocephalus glaber
AATTGTAATAATATTGAAAAGTCAAATATACATAATATGGAAAATTATAATAAAGTTATTGCATATGTTTAAATTAATTATTTGCCAATGCTAATAAAATTCTCTTTCTAAAATTAAAATCCTTCGATATAGATAAATAGAGAAAAAATTTTCCATATTAAATGATGTAAGTAGTGATTAGGAAGATGAATATGAATAAGCTTTGAACATATTTCTATCTTTCAGCTTCACTTCCTGAATTGCAGGTACAATTTTGCAACATAAAAACCAAATTAGATAGAAATTTGACTTTTTCCTTTTACATATTTAAAAACAAATGTTTTTATGTAAGAAGAATTATAAACTTTTGTCTTTAATAGTAGTTACTAATTAGATCCCCTCAATCCTTAAGAACCAGTCAACTGTCAATCATCAAAAGTGATAGATTACAAAAATGTGGTTTCAAGATAATGTGATCACAATCTGAAAGCAATTGAATCCATTCCTCTTTTAATTTTTTTTTACTTCTTTTACATGATTTATTTTGACAGTTGTTAAACTAAGCATTTATCCCTTTTTGTGGGGCAAATACCACTCAATATCTAAATCGTCTAAATATCCACCTGCCATCATAAATTTGTTTTAACAAAAGCAGTAGAAACAAGCAACAAACAAAAGCAAAAAATTATTAAAATGTTCCCTATTGATTTTGTAACTAAAAATCAATTTCTCTTTACATCCCAGTTCTTCATATAATATTCTGATTGTAAAAATTTCAAAATTTTCTTTTAAGTAATGAGAAAATAGTAGATGCTAGGCAGCTCATTCTATCTAAGAAATGACTTTCCATGGACTCTCCTCTCAGCCTTTAGAATGCTTTTGCATTGGGCATGGAAGCCCTTAGGTCCATTTCAACATTATTTCCTTGAAACTAATGATGCTGAGATTCATGAAGTAATGAATTAGGAAAACATTAAATAACTTCAGAGAAATGAAAACATGAGATTTACTCTAAATTTCAAAAGCATAATTAATGTCACCAATTTGCTCAATGATAATTTCATGTGTTAAATATTGTAATCATATATTTTATCACATATATGGCTTAAATATCTTCACTAGACAAAACTTTCTAGCCTATGGATGGAGAAATATGTAGGAATTTCTATGAAAAAATATTGACTACTCTTCTCTAATTTAGAATTAGGATTGGAGGTACAAATTTATTACCTTATTTTTGTTTTAGTGGAACATTTTTGCTAACACAACTTAGTAAGATAAATATATTAAGTGAAATAAATCAGATACACGAGCTTAAATATTGCATGGTTCCTCTTATATGAGAAGGCCAAAATATGGCTAGAGCCAAAGATAGATAGTAGGAAGTAGAGAGATAGACTTGGTTAAAATGGCAAGGAAGTTAAGAAGAGTGGGGAGATGTGGGAAAAGATGGAGAAAAGCATTAAGACATGGTCTGTATGTGCACCAAACCCCTCAGGATGGAATCATTATGCAGATAAACCATATACTAAGTAAAGCCAAAAGTTGAAAAATGGATAAATAAAATGTATTATTTTAAAAATGTCAACAATTAGAGATAGATAATTGTGGCATTTTTTGTGATTATCACTTATACTTTCTTAGAGACATGATTCTAAAAATCTTTACCATGAAATGATTTAGAAATATTTTTCTCCACCTAAAAGAGTAAATTTTAAAGTTTTTCTTTGTGAAATTCTATAATCAGCTCTGATTGTTTTTCATACATACAACATGTCTCATACTATTTCCAATCATGTAATTTTCATATTATAGCCATGAATATTTGAGCTTCAAACATGGACTCATTCTTGAGAATAAATGATAGTCTTATTTACATATGAAAACATAAGTGTAAGAAACTACTCACTAAAATACTTAACCTATTTTGTATTACTAATCTGCACTATATGAAAGGTCCAAACTTGTAAATCACATCACTTTGACACTCATTTTATCTACTTGGCAATTCCTGGTTAATATACAGTGACATTTTACTCTTCAGTGCCATATTTCTTGAAGCACCAATATTTAAATGTTTTAATTTAATTTCAATTTCACCTTAAATTTACTTTGAAACTTATGTTGTCCTGGCTTCTTATTTTATTCATCTCATCATTCATAATGAAACTCCCAATCACTGATTAACAAACTTTCAACCATAAAGTCTATGAACAATTTTATGGCTTAGCTAAAATATTCTTCCAAGTTTAATACTGCTCAATATACATTCCCTGAAATTATGCTTATTTTTTACTTTTGTTTTAATCATACATCTCATAGTAATAAGTTCATAATAAACACTTTTTAAATTTGTGTATTGTTGTTGGGCATGGTGGAGCATCCTGTAATCCTAGCACTGGGGAGGCTGAGGCACAAGTTCGAGCCCAGCTTGGGCTACATAGTGAGTTCAAAGCCAACCTGAACCTGAACTACATAGTGAGACCTTGTCTCAAACTCCTCCCCCAGAATGTGTATTGTCATTGACCTCGGTACACAAACTGTATAAATAGCTTATTCTTAACTTTGTTATAATATAAACAGCAACTTTCTTTCTTTAGTTTTTTTAAAACTTCAGCATTAAAAAGGCAAGCACCCCAAATAGGAATAGAGTAACACTCATGTGGTTAAAATATAAGGCGAAAATTCTAATGTTTAAATGTTATATTTTTCAGAAATATATAGCTATTGAAATCATATTCCTCCATAGTAGCAATATTAATTTTGTTTTTTATGAAGAGTTTTATAAAAAATATTTCACTAGCTTTTGAAAAATCTCAATCATCAATTTTGAACAGATATTCAAAAACCATTCACGATAATGGATATAATAATGCAAAATTCATTTTAGTAGTATTATTAGTGCTGCCAATAAAACTTTATCTGAAGTTTGGCTAAGATATTTAAAGAAGAATAAACTTATCAAATATGAATGTGTACTTTTCCCCATCACTTAATGTGAGCTAATAAATGCATTTAATATCTGTGATTAAAATGCATGAGTTCTCTTATGATTAAATCATTCTTGGTAATAGCTAGGTTCAAATTTTAATTACTTTAACTACTTCTTAAAACCCCAAGTTCCTATTTTATTCTCAAATTCCACTCCAGATTTTATGGCGGGGGGGGGGGGAGCGTATAGAGGTGTGAGAATTCAAATCATGAGATGTTCAGGAGGTGCTCTGGCTCCATCTTGTGGTGCATTAAATTATGTTCCTAGTTTATTTTTCTTTCCCAGTTGATGAATTACCCCCACAATGAAAATACTGTATATACTATCTCGAATTCTTAAATTTCCCTACCAACCGTGCAAATTTGAGAGTATATTCCAGTTACCATGTAATATAGGTGTTTTCTTAGTATTCAGGCCATGTGTATTCTTGCTTTTCTGTTTTTACCAAGCCATTTTCTTTCTCTTAAACTATCTACTGTTTTATTTCTTTATCACACATACTCAAAAGCTATTCAGTCTTCAATACCAAACCAAAACTAACATCTCCTCTATGAAGCCTTCCTGAAATCTTGTAAGTCTCATTAGTTTATTGTTTGAACATTATGATACCTAAAGATTGAGAAAAATTATAACTTTAGTATTTTTCTATTCTATCTAGCCACTATATATTTGTAGCTATTCAGCTGATTTACAAATGTCATCTCAGTAATTTTTATTATGAAAAGATTAAAAATATAAAAAGTAGATATAATAGTTTTATGAACCCTAATGTATGATTTAACTCAGTAAAAAATTATTAATTCAAGTTCAGTCCTCTCATCTATAACAGCACTACTTGAAATGTGCCCCTGAGACCAGTACTATTAATGTTTTCTGGTGGCTTTTTATGCTGCTAGGATCTCATGTCCCATAAAAGAGGTATTGAATCTGAATCTTCATTCTAACCAAATTCTCAGTTATTCTTTTATATGGTTTAATTTGAGAAGCATTGTTCTATAATATAATCAACTTATCTACATAACTATCATACTAGTTTAATTTGCGAAAGATATCCAAACATAGCATCTTTAAATAATGTGCCAAACTTCTGTTACTGTAACAGTAACTGAGATAAATAAACTTAAAAAGAGAACAGGCTCATTTTGGCTCACAGCCTTGGAGGTTACAGAGGATGAATGGTTGGTCAGATTGCTTTTGGTCCTGTGTTAAAGCAGCATGTCATGTCAGCCTGTGGCAAAACCATTCACTTCATGGCCTCATCACAAAAGAGAGGAGAAGAGATTGAGATCCTATACTCAATTTCAAGAACACAGCACCAGTGACATAAGAGCACTGCCCCTAAACCTCACTTGTAAAAGATTCCACTTCCACCGGCTAGCGCTGCTCAAGGGAATGGGCCTTGAACGCATCTGGGACACTTCATATCCACACACATTAAGTAGTTCAATCAGCATCTTGCATAAAGTTGTTAGTGTATAGAACTAGTACTAATTTTGTGCGTTGATTTTATATCCTGGAACTTCACTATATTCATTTATTAGTCCTAACAGATTTTGGTGAAATCAGAGTTTTCTATAACAAGATCATGTCATTAGCCAAAAACAATTTTCAGTACTATGTTGAATAGAACACAATAGTGATTGTCTTTGTCCTGTTTTGAACCTCAGTGGAAAGAATTTTCATTTGTCACCATTAAAAATAATATGAATATGAGTTTATCGTATATGTGCTGCCAAAGCGAGCACAATTATGGGCTTATCATAAAAGAACTGTGTGTGTGTGTGTGTGCGTGCGCGCGCGGCTGTGCATGTGTGTTATTTCACTTTTTTTCCTATACCAGATTTGGTAAGCTTTTCTATTTAACCCTGAAAGTTTGTTTTGTCAAAAACATTTTCTATATCTGAGATGATCATATATATAATTTTCATCTTTTATTCTTAGTGTGATGAATTAATATAATGATCTGCATATATTAAACCATTCTCACATCTCAGAGATAAAGTCCACTTGATCATGGTAAATGATCCCTTTACTGTCTTTTGATTTACATTTGTTAGTATTTTGGTGATTTTTGGATTTACAGTTTTTAAGAATATTGGCCCGTAGTCTGCTGATTTCTTTTTCTCGATTTGTTATCTGAATAAAGCTGGTCTCACAGAATAGGATTATTTATTTAAATAGAACTATAACATCATTATCTTAGTAATGTACAAAACCCATTTTGATCAGTCTTCTTGTCTGTATCATAAATCGTTCACAATTTATGAGATAAAATTATGCTTCAAAGTTACACATCATATATTATTGAAGAGTGACTTGAATCTATGAAGTAAAATCTCTTACAATTATCTTCCTTTCTCTTAGAATTGAGTTTTTGAATTTACTGAGTAATTTCATAGTGAATTTCTCATATTTGAGATTATGCTGACTGTAGGCCTAGGGCTATAAAATATGTAAGAAACCTAAATAATTTTCAGGTATGCCATATACTTATAAGAAATGTAATATTTAGTTTTGCTAATATTTACCTATAAAAACATCTTCCAACAAATCATTCCAAATTTCACTACTTCAAAAGGGCAGGGCTCAATTATATGTTTTTTGTCAGCTGTCAGATAAATTTGTGGCTTCCTGATATTGGCCAAACTTTCTTACATGTTAATTTTTAAGTTTAAACAAGTAGATTGTCTCAGTTGTGTCCCTCATATTGTCTCATCTTTCAGAAAGTTTTCCTATGCTGATCCTCAAGACAGATGTAGGAATTCAAGAAAGTGTAGATGCAGGAAGGTCCTACTCACCCTAGGCCTGGCCTGAGAAGCAGCATACTGTCATCTCAGCTCCATGCCACTGGTGAAATTGATTTACAACTCATATTCAAAAGGTAGGAAAATAAATTCACCTCTTAATGTGAACAGTTGCATAAACATATCAAAAGTTGAGAATGAAAGGATAGTGAATAAGACTTATTTTATAAAGTCAGTTTCTTTTGAAAGAATATTTTGAATAAATTTAAAATATGATGTCCATGTTATATCATTTTCATGAACTGTTTCCTTTAAATATTAGTAATTCTCTGTCAGTGACAACACTCTAAGATTTTTGAAATTTGTGTATCATACAGATAAAATTACATCATTTTTAAGTATTCTAGATTTTCTTTTAAGTGATTTTGAGTATCTTTTTATATATTTAAGGAATATTTTCTTTTCCAGTGAAGTTAATTATATTATTTACTATTTAATATCAATATTCATTGTTTTCTTATACAGAGATCAATGTCTTACTCTGAAAATGGCTATATATGATATATATGTATGTTAAAATCTTAGATGATGAAAACATAGATAAATATATAGTAAACAATTTCAAGCATAACAACAAAAAAATGGGAACTTGATGTTCATATAATACATTGGTCATCACTGTTGTTGCTTATTCTATTCAGTGAAAGTATGAAAAAAATACCAGGATCTTCAGTTCTATGTGGATTTCTCACCAATGACTACCAGCCCAGACAAATGCATACCTAATATTTCTCTCAAGAACTAAAGGAAAGGCATTCAGTTTCCACAGGTATTCAGAACAAGTGTCTATTTAGACTTGTATTTGCAGTGCATAGCAGATTTCCATTCCATAAAATCTATACTAACATATATTTCAGGTTCTAGTAAAGGAAAACAGCAGAGCACATGCTGCTTTTTAGGGCTTTTCATAAGCAATTAATAGCACCTACATATGGCAAGAATTTCTTACCATAGAAAACATTATTTGTTTAAATCCTTAATTATCAAATTGTTCTATTTCGTATGTATGGTATATGGGACATAGTACTGAGCTGGTTACTTTAAAGTTACCTAATACCATTTAATGAAAATAATTTTTCATTTTATGATGCACATTTCTCTTTCCTTGGTCTTCTAAAATAGAGTTTCTGATTTTATTTTTTTTCACACAAAGCTACCTGCTATCTTAATTAAAATGCCCAGAAATTGCAATCCCCTTTCCTTATTTAAAATAAGTATTTATTTTCACCAGCAGGATTTCTGAACAGACTATATTGTAAGTGGAGTATTGTAAGACATTTTAAGTAGTGGAATCAGATAAATTTTTCTCATTTTAAATAAATATATGAAACTAATCTGAAATTACAGACCTAAATTCTATTTTTAGATGTATCCTTAATATGTTTGTATTACTTAAAATAATGCTATATTCCCTAAGAGATAAACTCACAAAACTCAGTAGTTTAATTCAATAGAGGGTTGTTTTCTTCTATACATTAATTGTTAAATTGAATATTTTGGGATGAGTAGCAGAGGAATTTCTATTTCACAAAGAATTCAGATTCTGAGGCCAACAGAGAGTGCTCCATCTGCCTGTGGACTCCAAAGTTTCCTTTTATCAATGTCTGTGTGACAGACAAGGGAAAGACCAGTTCAGAAACCTTTATAAGTGATGCTCATGCACCAGGCCTAGAAGCACTGTTGTCACTTCTATTCACATTCCATTGCTCAAAGCAGTTTTTCATTTACACTTAACTGAGACAGGCTGTGTTATGGTTTCTGTCTAGATGTCCCCCCAAAGCCTCATGTGGTCATAGGCTATTTGGAGCTGGCTGAATCTAGAGAGTGTGATTGATTCATGGTGGGGCCTCCAGGCACTAAGACTAAGGGTGTGAATAAGATGAAAGGGGACAGGGAGATGCTGTTAAGCTCTTTTGTTGCTTTTGCTTTCTTCTGCCCCATGAACTGCTGACCCTCTGCCACTCTGCCTTGGAGCCAGCTGATTATGGACTGAAACCTCAATGAACTGTAAGCCAAATAAACCTTCCTCCTTTAACTTTGGGTGTCAGGTATTTTGTCTCAGCAATGAGAGAAAAGTAACAAAGTCAAGCTGAAAACAGTACAGTGGTGTATTGGGGGGATTAAACAAATTTAAATTGACGGATATTACCCTATCACCACTTTATTATCCTCCATAAATGTGCTATACACTGAAATATAAATCAGTTGCATCAAATGATGCATATAAATTTTCATTGTTCAAAAATGTAAACTAATTTAAAATTTATTTTATTTTTATTAATGTGTTTGTAGTACCTAATGATGATGTTGCTTGTGGGGTTTGGTACATGTACACAACACATTTTAATTCCTTTTTTCATTCCCTTTCCCTTCCTTTCCCTGTCATCTCTTGATCCCTTTCCTTTTTTTTCTTGTACACTTTTGAAATACATAGAAAATATAAATTATTAGCTTGCAGACTAAGTGTCTGACTTTAGGTTTGCCATGGATCAGCTTAATTTTCCCAGGCATTTATGTTGTCATCTGCAAAATATAGATCTTAAACAAGTCAGTTGATGGCATGAATGCATGAATCTCAGATTTATTTGAGAATCAGAGACACATTCTTAAAAACTTAAATATAGTTGTACAAATAATTTTATGTGGATTGAACAAACCCTAAAATCTAAGCATAATATTTGTTACTTGAAATTATTTTTGGAAATAGGGTCAAGGTGTTGCATAAAATACTGTTATATTTGGTTCTTATTAATATCCTTAAGGAGAAAACATCCATGTATATTAATGATTTGAAGAAGAAAAGAGTGAAAGGAAAACCTCACATTTGGCCAAGCTTGTATAACTTCAACAGTAAATTATTTTAAAATATCAATAGTGCGATATACCTACGCAAACTTCATATTTCTAATTTTGTACATTAAGAATTATTTTTTATAGTAGAATAGGCAGTGGAAAAATGTACACTGATCATATTCCTCAAAATTTGACAGATTTTTGGAAATTGAAAATGTTGCCCTGATAGAAAAGAAAGTTTTCATTTTTGAGTTGAATGGGGAACTCAGAAATTATTTTTTTTTACCTTTAATTCCCTTTCCTGAGTTGCTCATATATCACAGAATATAACATGGCATGAGAAAATTGATTCCCTGGGTATAAGTATTAAGGATGAAAACAATTCCACTAATTTTCTCCATTACTCTTTCTGTGTCCTAACATTTGGACTAACTGGACAATGTCAGGTGTTTTTTGCAGTGATAAATAACAGAGCTATTATAAAACCAAGGTGCTTTTGGATTATTCACACTTGAAAACAAGGTAAGTCAGAGGCTTCTAAATTTTCAGTTTTCAGTAAAATTTATGGCTAACCTTAATTTCTATTTGTATTTTTGCCAACTTCATGAGCATTCTCCATTTTATTAATAGATAAGCAGATGTGTATATAGCTTCTACTGTATCCTATACTTTATTAATATATACATACAATTTCTGACTTTCCATCTTCCTGCTTACTGAAGTTAATATATTTTTGTGAATTTTAAAATGTGAAACCTTGTAGAGATAATAAATTGCCTTACTGTTGCTACTGTTTCTGTAGTGGTATCTTACATATTTGTAGTAGAATAATATTTTAAATGATAATATATTTTTAAGGCACAGGAAGTATGTAATTTACCTGGTTTGATCAGCCTTCAAGACACTTTTCCACAATCACTAAAACATTACAAGTTAAATTTCAACCATCATATTCTCACTGTTCCTTATTTGGATTTTTCATTTCAAACTGTAATTTGGAAGCTAATAGCACAGACAAACAATACCTTTGAAAGATCTTTCTTTTTGTGCTACTGATGTAACCCATATCCTGGTCTGAAAATATATTTTATGATTTAGAATGTGTATTTTTACTTTTCTATAAAAGATGAATATCACATACCTAATAAGTATTATTGAGCAAGAAAAGATGGTAAAAGAAGTAAGAGACTGAATTTTGGAAGTTACACTATAACGGTGTTAAATTCAAAGTTAGAGAAGACTTGAATACCTGAAAAAGCATGGAGGCCTGAAAATGCAGAATTGTCAGAAGCTGATTAATATAAGAAAGTAATGTAAGAATACTGCATCTGAGGTATGAAGCATAATTGTAGGAAGAAAAAGGAGATGAGAATATCCTGAAATTATTGTTTTAATTGTAAAATTGATTAAGTATATTCTAAATTTAAGAGTAAAGATATCCTCAGATGAAATAGGATCTCAGTACAGACAGATTTGAGGAAAATTAAATGACATTTTCATTCCATATATAGTTTAAAAATTCTTGCATTTTTCAAAATAGTTAAATCCTTTTATCCATCAATGTTTTTCTTTGAACAAGTAGATCATATCAATAATAAGTAAGGGAAATAAAGATTATGGACCTACAGGATTAGTATAACCCAGGCAGAAATTGGAAGAGAATGAACTCTCTTTTCATTCTCTAATAATTACCTTGGGTTTGAGGTAATGCTAGTGATGAAAACTGGAACCAAGGAAGCTATCTCAGCAACATTAATGTTTCCTCTTTTTCCTATAAAACCATTACTTGCATTTCTTTAACCCACAAGTGTCTATGATTTGTATTAGTGAGTCCCTCCCAGCCCCGCTTTTTAGAAAATGGAAACTAATCTTGCCTCTTTATACACTCTGCAAAAGGTAAAATATATAATGGTCATAAGCAAGTTTATTCTGTGATTAAGATAACTAGACTATAGAACAGTGTGAGACTTTGAAAGTAATTAAACAGATGATCTTAAAATGTCACTTTCACTTTTTAAAAAACAGATTTAATGGAAGGAAAAGAGGATAAAAATAAGTGGAAAGAAGAAGTAAGAAACAGAATAAGCAAATTGAATACGAGGAAAGCAAAATTATCAGTTCGTCTTCACCATTGTAAGGAGAAAATAGAAGTCAGGGATAAAAGTTAACAGTTTTGCTGTGTATGACAGGCATTTTTCAACAATGAAAATAATAAATGAAGCTATCATAGGCTAATGTCATCTAATATTTAAATCATGTAAAAATCACTTTCTTTACTAACTGAATAATTATAATAAACTTTGTAATTGCAATTTTGGTTGCTCAAATTTATTTTGTTTGCCGCACAAGCCAATAAGTTTATGTGGCAGTTATATTACTGTAAACCAGTACACAATTTAACCTGTCAGTATACATCTTATTTTTGGTGAGTTTTGGTTGTCAGCCTTGTTAAATACAGTGAACTGTGGAACCCAGATAAAAGTGTATACTTTCCAACATGACAGCCTTAATAGTCAGACTTTGCACTGTGAACAATGTACCCCAATGATATGTCTGAGGAGGTATTTTGAAAAAATGATCTCTATTTCTCTAAATTTATTCAAGTTCCTTTTTACTTTTTGCTTCTTCCTGACAGCCTAGGCAACATGAAAATAGTAATCCTTATAGAGGAACTTGGTCAGAAATTGGTCTATGAAAGATACTGAGAGAGATGTTCTGTCCCTTGATACTGCACTTAATACCTGAGATACCATACATGATGCTTTTAGCTTGCTTCTTAAATATTTCCTCATATGTCTAAAATAAATCATAGTATTGCTCAGTTTTCTGGTGAAGAGGAAATCTACATGATGTTTAGATATTGTAAAATATTACATAGATGTTAGTTTTTCTATATGAGTATATAAAATATTCACTAAATATACTACATTGGCATGCCAACTGCAAGATAAACTAATGCATAAATTTCTGAATTGGAGATTTTCAAATTTGTGGGTTTTTAAAATTTGTTTCCTATACTTATAACACAGGGTCTTCTTACTGAGCTACATGCTCAGTGCATTTGTTTATCATTTTATTCTTTTTTTATTTTGAGTCTAATTCTTGCTAAGTTGCTAAATTGCAAAATTTAGCAAATAGAAAATTGCAAATTTAGTTGCTAAGTTGCAAAACCTTTCTAAGTTGCTAAATTGTCCAGGCTGGGCTCAAACTTTTGATCTGACTGTACTGCCTCAGCCTTACAGAGGTCTAGTACAAGAGGCAGGTGTCCCCATACCCAGCTTCAAATTGTTATTTTTTTTACAATATCTTTGAGTGTTTCAAGACATTTGATTAATATATTCCAATAGTAAGAACTGTAGCATATATATATATATATATAATCCACATCTATATCTATATCTATGTATATTGTCAAGGTTTGTAAGTGTCAACTCAGTTTGATCAAAAATAGGCTGCTTTATAGATCACCGCTAAATATAAAAACTCTAGTTACAAAAATATGCTCACAATTTTGGAAACAATTTTAGATTTTTCCCTTCCTTTTATCTATTTTTTTTTTCATAATCTTCACTCAGAGTTAAATTTTAAGATCTTCCCTCCTTGAACATTGCTCTGCTTTTTAGTCTTTAATGATAATAACTATTTTTGCAATTTTAAGTTCATTTATCATATTACAGTCTTCATAAATCATGTACATTTTCACCACATTAAGTTGATATTTCGGATGCACATAATCAAGAAAAATGCTGCTCTCATAATTATAACTTTTAGTCTATGATTCAATGAGCTGAAATAATCATCTTTATCAAACATCTTTGCACATATACTAAGAATTTGATGCAATTGCTTAATCATTAGCTTAAAAGATTTGTCTCAGAGTTGAAATTTGTAAAATCTCAGTCAGCTTAGTATAACCTCTGTGTAGGGCACATTGTACTTGCCTTCATTTATAAGCTTATGCCTAACATGTTAAGCTCACTGAGTGGTGCAGTTGGTATTACTTAGGCATTATTCTCTTTCTAAAGTCAATTTAAAATCAGCAAAATTTTCCGTATTGCACAATACACTTCTCCTTTTGATGTATTTATTTTTTAAATTTGTATTCTAGATCAAAATTTTTATTATTTGTATATGTTTGCAATATTAATAAACATATTCACTATGGAAATGTAGTATATATGTCAATTCATATATATATATCACATATATACATGATATATACAAACACACACATACACACATATATATAATCATAATTTGATTCTTTTTACTCTGTTTCCCCTCTCCTTCCTACCTCCCCTGATTCTGACACCACATTCCCATGTCCAAAAGTCTGTTTCCAATAGTCTTTCTTGTATTTACTCTTTACTTATACCTTATTTACATATGATGTTTTGTAATATGACCAATTTGACAATATTGTCTCTGGTAGAAAATGAATCTATCTTTCATTCTATGCTAAAATCAAATAAAAATGGATCAAATGTTGAGATATAAAAACAGAATGCTGAAAATAATATCATATATAAATTTAATTCAATCCTAATGAAAATGTCAACAAAATTCTTTAAAGAACTAGAAAAATATTCTAAATTTTTTATTGAAACAGAAGACACCTGAACAGCCAAGTCAACACTGGGCAACAAGGGCAAAGCAGGAGTCATCACAATCCTATATTCAAGTTATACTGCAAAGCTTTAATGATAAAAGAAACTAACACCACACCAGTACAAAAGCAGACATGTTGACCGGGGGAACTGAATTTAGGATGTAGGAAAAATCTCTTGCACCTCTAGCCATCTGATGTTCGACAAAGAACCCTAAAACACATGCTGGAGGAAAGGCAGCCTATTTAACAAATGATGTAGAGAACATTAGTCATTTGTTAAATTTTCAATATGATATTGAACAGGAGAGGTGACAGTGCATACCCTTGTTTGGTTCCTGATTTTATTTTTAAAAATACTATCAGTTTTTCCCCACTTAGTATAATGCTGTCAATGAATCTGTCGTAGCTTTTATCATTTGGAGATTAGGTCCTTCTATACCAATTTTAATCGAGATATTTTTCATGGGTAAATGTTAAATCTTCACAAAGACTATTCACTACAACTGTTGAGATGATTATGTGATTTTTGTCCTTACTTCTGTTATGGTTGTGTTACATTTTTTGATTTCTGTAGGTTAAACAATCCTTAAATTCCTAGGATGAAGCCAACTTGGTCATGATGCATGAACTTTTAAAATATTTGTTACATTCTGTTTGCCAGTATCTTGGGGATTTTTGCATCTAATTTCATTAAGGTAACTGGCCTGTGGTATTCTTTTATGTTAAGTCCTTGTCCAATTTTGCTATCAGGGTAATGTTATCTTTCAGGGAAGAATTTGGTAGTGCTCCTTCTTTTCAATTTTTTGGAAGAAAAGGAGGAGTATTTCTTTAGATCTTCCCTGAAGTTCTGGTGTAATTTTGCATTCTATCTATCAGGTCTTGAGCTTTTCTTATTTGTAAGGGTTTATACTACTAGCTCTAATTAATTGCCTTTCATTGATCTATTCAGAGTTTTTATATATTGTTGGATCAGTTTTGGTAACTCATATGTTTCTAGGAATTTGTCAATTTTTCTGTGCCCTCCAATTTATTGGAATATAAATTTTTTAAAGAGTTTCTTCTAATTCTCTGAGTTTTGGCAGTCTCCATGATAATTTAATGTTTTATTTCTAGTAGCATTGATATGGGTTTTTAAAGTTCTTCTTTTGTTAAATTTGTCTAAATCTTTAACAATCTTGTTTATCATTTCAAAGGTAGAAAGGATAAACAACTCTTTTATTCATTGATCTTTTGTATGTTTTTTAATCTCAATTTAATTAATTTTTATCTGGTTTTTATAATTTCTGTCTTCTACTACTGACTTGGATTCTTCTTGTATTCCTAGGACTTTGAGATGCATCATTAAGGATCATTCTATTTTTTTAATGTGTGGAATAACAGTTATGAATATCCCACTTACGTTTGATTTTATTGTGACCCCCTCAGTCTTAGTATGCTGTGTTTCTATTGTTATTTGAGTTTAAGAACTTTTTAATTTCTTCTGTGATCCATTGATTATGCAATATTTATTCTCCATATGTTTACAGATTTTGACATTTCTTTTGATTTATAGTTTCTGTTTGCTGTGATCTGATATTATGCAAGAGATTATTTCTTCTGTTCTTTTTATTTAAGCATGCTCTATAACTCAAGTTATGGTTTATTTTGGAAAAGAATCCATGTTTAGCTGAGAAAAAATGTGTATCCAGTTATTGAATGAAGCCCTCTGTAGATATCTGTCAATCATTTATTCAATGGTGTGTTTTAACTGTGATATGTCTTTTTTTATTCTTTGTCTAGTTGACTTATCTCTTTAAGATTTTATTTGTTTCTGTCAGTCCCTTTATATCCAGTCAATTTTTTATGAATTTGGTCTGCCAATATTTGGTGCATATATATTTACTAGTTTATCGCTTCTTGTTGAATTATTTCTTTTACCAGTAGATACTGGCCATCTTTGTCCATTCTGATTAGTTCTAGTGAAGTTGGTTGTGTCTAAACATAAAATAGCTACTCCTTCTGGGTTTTGGGATCTCATTGCATGTAATACCATTTTCCATTCTTTCACTCAATTTATGTCCTTTCTTTAGGATGAGTTGTGTCTCTTGCAGGTGATAAATGGTTGGATTTTTTTAACTGTAATTTTCCTGTGTGTGTCTTGTGATTAGGAAATTAATGCTACTGATATTAAGTGTAAGGTAATTACAGACTCCTGCCATTGCATGAGTTTTTCAATGGTGATTCTTTAATTTTTCTTTTCTTTACTCTAGCAGTTAGATGTTTATGTGCTTTCCTTTTCGGGCTCCTTGGTCTGGTGGCTACACTGTCTCTGCCTAGGATTCTTTAAGTATTTTCTGCAATGTTGGTTTATCATATATTTTGTTAAGGTTTCTTTATCATGGGTAGTCTTTATTTCTCTGTCAATTTGAAAGTTAATTTTGCAGGGTATAGTTCTCTGGGTTGACAAGTATTTTCTTTCACAACTTGAAAAACTTCAATCTCTCCTTGCCTTTAAGCTTTATGCAGAGAAATTCACTGTTTTTCTCAAATGTTTGTTTTTATAGGTTTTTTTTGTTTCCCCTAACAGGTTTAAACATTTTCTTTTTGTTGAATTTCTGCAATGCATCAAATCCTGGAGACATTTTTTTTCTGATCAAGGACATTGGGGTTATATGTGCATACTATATTTGAATTTTTTCTCTAAATTTAGAAAATTTTCTGCTATGATTTTGATGATTTTTTATCTTTTGAGTTACATTATAATTTATACTTTATTCTTATAATTTTGAATTTTAGAGTGTTTAAAAAACTCATCTAGCAGTTCTTGGATTCAGTTTACATGGTGTCTGGTTTTTAGGATGTCCCAAAGTACAAAATCTACTATATCCACCTTGTCTTCAAGTTCTGACACTATGTCTTCACAATGACCAAATCTGTTGCCCATGTTATCTTTGAAATTTTATATCTTGAATTTCTGTTTGATTTGTTTTTATAGTTTCTAATTTTTTTATAAAAATGTTTACTTATATCTTGTTTTGTTTATCTCATTTCACTTATTATTTGTCCTTTAAGATTGTGGAACATTTTATTTATTAAATCAATGGTCTGTTTATTTAAATCTTCTTTAACCTCACTAAACATCTTATGAGTTTGCTTAAATATTTCTTCTTTGAACTCTTACAAATTCAATCAGTTGGCTTTTGAGCTTTCTCTAACTTCTACTTTGGTGCCAGTGAGATCATCTTTCAGGTGTTAAGACTCTTTTTGGAGAAAAACTCAACTTTAAAAAGAAAGAAAAGATGAGGAGGAGAGAAAAGAGAGATTTAAAAATTCAATTAAAGAATAAAGAAAAGTAAATGGAATCATTTAAGAATAACAGTATCAAACAATAAAAAGAAAACAGAGTAAGATAGAATAAAAGAAATAAAAAGAAATAAAAAAGAATCAGCAGCCCTTCACCCCA
The DNA here is from genome assembly GCF_000247695.1 of Heterocephalus glaber. The sequence goes on from NW_004624748.1 coordinate 23,229,341, forward strand.
AATGAAAAGAAAAAAGAGAAATGAATCCAAGAGATTTTTCTTTGTGGTGGTGTTTGGGTTAGAAGTTGCCTTGCAAAGTCTAAGGTATTGGAATTCACCAGATATGAGGGAAAGGCAGCGAGTTATAGCCATGGGACCTATTATTTTTCAGATCCAGTTTTATTCTATGAATGCTGAGTTCTTCCCATTTATCTTGCTCTAAGGGTGGGGGAAATCAGTCAATGGTGTGTTGTCTACCTTAAGGCTGTATTCATTCCAGTGACTTTTTTTGGTACCGGGGATCGAACTCGGGTGCTTGCACTTGCTCAGCAGGCAGCGAAACCACTGAGCTAAATCCCCGGCCCTATTCCAGTGACTTTTAATGTTTCTGTCCTGTGCACTCCAGGTCACTGCTAATTCCATGGAGTTTTTTAGCCTAAGGGCTTGCAGTATGACCCACTTCCCCAAGAGACTGTTTTGTCTGTATACCCCAGGATGTGTCAGTCATCCAAGCTGAGGCATATTCCTGATCAAGTTAGCAAATGGGGAAAGGAAATAGACCATTTTTTTTTTTGTTTTGTTTTGGTTTTTTGTCCTGGGAGTAGCCAGGGAGTGGGGCCTGGCATCTATTCTTAAATTCAGGTGGTCTGTGACTTACCTTCTTGCCTTCTCTTTCCCCTATCTCTTGTGGCCAACTCTCACCCAGTTACTGCAGTACAATGACTCCAGAAACTCTGAAGTATGGCTGTTCTGTGACTTCTGATTTTTAGTGTAGCTCCATCTTGAACAATACACTCTGTGCTCAAAATTAGTCCTGATTGTGGCACTCTCATTTCTTCTTTAATGCTACTCTGCCATGTGGAAAGTATCACTTTCAGAGTAAAGCTCCACACTGTATTTGCAGCTTACAATATTGATGGGAATTTCCTGGTTCTTGCAGACACAGGTCCCCTCCCCCAAAGCTGGAGTTAGTATTCCACACTGCTTCATTCTTTTCTTTGCATTGTCTTCAGTTTCTCTAATTTAGACATTATTTTTAGTTTAACTGTCAGGTCTTTCTCGGTTCTTAGATCTTTTCTATTCTTTCTCTTAAATAAACTGTTTTTTTACAGGTGCCTTGATTTCATGGCCCAGAGCATCTGCAGTATGCTGTTCGCTTTTATATCATCATCTTTCTTCCTTTAATATATTTTTAAAATATCCTAAATCATTGTGGTGTAAGCTGGTAAATATTATAGCCATTATTTGCATAACTATTAAATAAAATATATATTTTCTAAGTCTTTTCAATAGTTATTACAGAAAAATTGATTTTCACTTTTGAAAAGATGCACTTCCTTAACAGCCTTGATAAGTACACACAAGTAAAGATTTCTTAATATTGAAGCACATCTCTGTTTTTTTTAAAAAATCTGCCTTTATAATAAACATCATATGAAAATCAATTAAACCCTTTATTGATAAGAAATGTTGGCATGCTCAAGTAGAAACTTCATGAGGGCATGTATTATGCTAGTCAGACCAATGTTATACTCCTGACAGTCTCAAAATGAATAAGAACATGAAGGAATGAATGAAGTTCTCTCTAAATTCATGCACATTCTGACCAGGTGAAAAGAGTGGGTAGAAAAATTTATTTTGTATTTTTCCAAATCATCAAAAAATACATTGTCTAAATAACCATTTTACAGTGATGGTGGTAATCATAGTGGTAGTAAGACCTGTTATTTACAGATCTATTAATTAAAGAGCAGCTACAATGATCCAGGGAGTCTTCTAAGCAACTTCATACATTTCTTCACTTAGTATGCATGTTCCTAATATAGGAATATTTACATTTTGGAGGCACAAATACAGAAAAGTAAATTGTTATAATTAATATTACAGAAGTAGAAGATTATACCTTTGTAAGTGTCAATTCTCTTAACCATATCCTATGCTTTCTCTCAAATATCAAGTTGGAAGTTGCTTAATACTAATTCCTGTTATATAAACCCAACCACTCACTTAGAACATGCACAAGTAATATTTTTACTTGTTATTATGCAACGATTTTGATAAACACTGATTCAGAATGACTCTTTAGTACAAGGAAAGAATAAAATGTTATTTGCATATTTTATGAAGCAAATCACTATGAATTATTTCCATTAAAATTATAGGGCCACGATATCATAATCTTAGCAAATAAATGACCTTGCTTATATTTTGGATTTTAATTTATATTTAACATTACTGGTTAAAGTCTAAACTTTGCAAAATGCAAAAGTGGAATATATTAATTGGAAGGGACTATAATTTATTATTTCAGTAAAATATGTTAGAATACAACATTAATACAAATGCATCAAATGTAAGTGTGCATGATTTTGCCATTACATCTTATACTTTAATTTCTCCAGAATAATGGACCAAAGTATATAGATGACAATGTCTTCCAAATACTACTGTTTTGTACTCACTCCTTCAGAGTAAAACAATAATTTGAGAAGATGTGCTCACACATCTTCTCTCACACACAGGCATTTTGGTGGTCCAAAAGAAAAAAGCAATGAAACAATTATTCTCATATACCTACTAAAAACTTGAAATGTAAGATTACAGTCATTGCTAAAAGTCTTCTTGCCATCTACACAAAGTTAGGAGCACACAATATATTTAGGAACATAATAAAACAATAAATTTCTGGATAAATAACTTTAACAATTTTCATGCCTATTTAAAGCAACAACATATAATGTGCAAGTGTAATTACTATGAACATTTTAAACAGTTCATGCTTTAGCCTACAATGGAAAAATACACTTGTGTAGACATAATCTATCCTCTTATAAAATATGTTGAATGGAAACGTAGTTAATATTTTCTTTCATTCACCATTGAGAAAGTATATGCTCCAGGGGCAGGAATATTTTGATTAATTCCTAGTAATTCTGTTATCATTGTCCACAGAATTACTATGTGTGAACAAAAACATTGCTGTAGACATGAGAAAGATTTACATCTGAAAACCAACTACAACTGCTTTATTCAAAGTATAATAAGTAGTCAGAAATATCTTTGATTAAGACTAAATATTGAAGAAAAAAATAAAAGTAGTTGAAATGTAATGGCTATATATATATATATATATATATATATATATATTAATTAGACAACTGTTTGAATAAATGAACTACTCAAACTACTTTTATTCCAAGTCTAGGATTGCCCCATGGTTAAAAAGATGTATCTTTTCAAGAATGTATGCATTAGAGGATGAGCTTACAAATATTTATTCATGACATTCCTAATATAGAAAAGAAAATATAGTATTTCAACAGTAGCTTTCCACAGCCAATTGTTTACAATTATGTGTTCTATATATGAGTAGATAAGATATTTGTTCTCACTAACAAACACCACCAAAATGTAATGAATTTTAAGAAAAAAAAATAAGATTATTTGATATTACAAAATGTCCAATGCTTATGTGCAACATCCAATGCAGTCTTCGATCCCTGAAGTTAACTCCTCTCCATCAACAGATGATTTTCACCACATATTTGAAAAGGAAATGACAGTTACATCATATTATTGAAAGTCTATATTCAAACATTGAATTTAAAAACTTTCAAAATTTGAAATAAATGAAAATAAACATTTTTAACAAATTTCCCAGTATTTCTGGAGTGTTCTCACAGCTTATAACAGAAGGCTGCTGTTTTACTCATTATGTTGTAGATGGTCAAAAGCAGTTTATAGTAAAAATTTCTTCATAAATGCCGAACATAGAGATGTATCCTAAGAAAGTAGAAAAATCTAGCAGAGCTTACCATTGTTGACAAAATATAATTTTAAGGTAAGATTTTTCTCATATAATAAACATAATCAGCAAATATGTGATTATAGAAACAAATGTGTGGGTCTAGTAATCCATTTTTCAATGACTATGTATAATGAGGAGTATCTGATGCTATGTAAGCTTTAAATTACCCTGAGACAATTATTAGTAGCTTTTATACACTACCTTTTAAACTTAATATTAATATTACAGATCATTTAATCTATACCCCAATTCAATTCAGTGCATGTTATCTAACTAAGTAAAATGTTAAGAAACAATAGGTTAATTCAGAAAAGTCTTTGAAATGCAGTTATTATAGAGTAACCTGGTATCTCTCTAACAAATTAGATTATGTGGCAATGAATTCTATTGTTCTAGTATCTTTTATTTTCTCTTTAAAGAAATGCCTTTGTGTTAAAGAAGGCACCCTATTTTTCTAAGCCCTCCACAAGAGCTTTCCCCAAGTCTCAGCTTTCCCAGAGCGCTTCATTTTTTTTTGGAGCTGGTTATCCCCAGTGCCAGAAAGGCAGAAGCCTGATCCAAAATTGTCTGGTCCTTTTCTTGCTGCTTCTAGCTTGTACTTGGTCCCCCAAGAATGAGTTGGTTTCCAGACCTATTCTGGAAACAGAGCTCATGAATGAGGAAGCACTTTCCTAATATTATCACAGGCTCTGCACCATTTCCTGGCAGGGGATACTGCCTGGTTCAGCAAGCACTGTGCACAATGGCAGCTGGGGAGAATGCAAAGCTGCTGGTATCCCCCTTGGCTTCTTATCCCCAGAGTTTTGAGTGATTCACAGAATGGCAGTCTTCAAACCTGTGCAAGGAAAAAAGTTCCAGTAAGGGGACACCTTTGCTTCTTATTTTAGCTTTTCTTTTTTTCAGTATTTCACCTGTTCACTGTCTGGTATAAGCTGGATTTTAGTGGTTGGTGTCATTACCACCTTATGTAACCATGCATTGACTATACTTGTCTATCTCAGAGCTAACCACAGCTGCTGCTTCTACTATACCACCATGATGACCTCTCTCTACATTTTCTTTATTAAAGTAATGGTTTCTTTTTGTGATATGAGACACAATAAGATGTGAAGAGTGACACTCAGTATTGCCTGATATCTTTTTAGGAAATGTTTTGGAGACCACAATTTAGAGAGTTATATTTCAGCACTCCAGTTATTCACTGCTCCATAGAATAAGACATTCACAGGTGAAAGGAGGGTATAAATTCAGAGTCTACTTCCTGTTTCTGCAAACTCCAAAGCAAATAGATTACTGCAACTTGGATTTTCTAAGCAGAATAATCCTGAGCCTGTTTTCAGATGTGCATATTTATCATGCTTCCATCTTTTCTCTGGAAGGTCTGCTAAGTCTGTAGTTATTGGGGAAATGGCAACTTTTTTCCAGGGGTGGTGATGTGTCTTGTCATGGGAGTCTTTTTCAGTAAAAGAAAGACCTAGGTATGGCAAGAGAAAGACTGGAGCCAGATACAAAAGAATCATCAGCCAAGTCCTGGTGACTTCACATTACCCAATTCTCTCAAAGAAATTTAAGATTTCCAAAATTTTAAAAACTTCCAAGTTGACTTTCCAGATCATGATTAAGCTATATTTCTACCTTTTTGGATGCCAGATATATTTTTAGCTAACATTGTTTTTTAGCTTGAGAAACTCAGTATGTAGGCATGTACTTGTTCTCAGTTTTATCTCCTGGAGGTACAAATGAGGACCTTGGACTATTTAGACTCCCACATGGTGGCCAATCTTTCATAGAGTGTAAAATTGGAAGAGCCTAAATGTTCCTAAAGCTTAGCCTGGGAAATGATTAGCGTAACTTGTACCACATTGTATTTATTGATTAAAGCACATCACAAGGTCAAAGACCCTGATTTGAAGATTGCACTATTGCATGATTTTGGTTCCTTCAGAGATATCAAAACTTTCCAGGCTCTACTTACAAAAATTATTATTACAATAGCTAGTGGATCAGAAAATAAATGCTTTCAAAATTTAAAATATAATAGATGCTCATTATATTTTATTTGTGTGAAATTACCATTACAATATTAAGTGTAAAATATTATATATGATGAGAGGATTTTTAAGTGCCTTTTAGGTAAAGCCAAGAAGTTTTTGAACAAAGTTGGGTTTATTGACTTTTTACAACAGGGACAATGTAATCCTTGGGTAATCATGTGATATCTTAGATACAGAATATTAGGAAGGTTTGACTATAGTGTTTTGCTTTATTTAAAGTGATTTTGGAGAGGTTTTAAGTAGGAGTGAATGTTGTCTTGAAGCCAGGATAATTCTATGATTAGTATATATTAGATTCTTAAGGCTATCATAATAAAATGTCATAACTGGATGGCTTAAAATAACATACATTTGTTTGCTCTCATTTCTGGTGGCTAAAACTTTGAAATAAATGTATAAACAGGGCCATGCACCTCTAAATTTTGCCAAATCTAAATCCATGGGGGACATAGTTAAACTTATCTAAACCATAGCATTCTGTCCAGGCCTTCAATGTCATCTCATAAGGCAAAATGCATCAATTATTCCTTCCATTACCAGAAGTCCCAACTTTCAAACTCATTCTAGTGTCATTTAAAAGTGAAAGTCAAAAGTCTCCTCTGAGACTACACAATTTCTTTCAGCTGTGAGCCTTTATGAAGAAAAATAATTTTTTGAAATGTTGCATACTTCCAAGATAAAATGGTGGAATAGGAGTAAGATATATATTCCTGTTCCAGAAAGTGGAAATATGGAAGAGAAAAAAAGAAAAAAAAAAAAAAAACAAGCAGCTCAGTACAAGACCAAAACTCAGGAGGGTGGATATTAAATCTTAAAGTTGCAAGTATGACATTGTATGTACACTGCAGAATGAGTAGACTGCCAAAGGGTTGGTCAGCACTGATCCATATGGATTTCTTGGTGTTAGGCCATTATTTACTTTAGGCTGAATTTGCACACTGCCTATAGATCTTCCCATTTGACACAAAACACTGGTAATTGCTCTGCCTTCCCAGAAGCAAGGCTGGGGCTCTTATCACAAGGCTATGTCCCAGTAGCAAACTTCTGCCCAACCTTCCACACAATTTTTTGAAATCTTAGTAGAAGCTGCCATGATCCCACTGCTGGTGCATTTTATGCATGTGAAAAATCAGCACCATGTGAAAAGTCCCATGGTCTGCAACTGGCACAAACATTATCTGGGTCTACTTGAGCTGTACCTGGCTGTGGTCTTGGAGTACTTTGCTGCAGAAAGCCGGGAGAAATATCCAGTGGTGGCCTTGGGCATCATGAATGGTTCCATGGGCTCAGTCCCTGAAAAAAATAGACCCTTCTGATACTGTAATTAAGGGGAAAAAGTGAAAATTCTGCCATGAAAAAATACACATATAAAGATCCAAGAATGAAATATAATTTGGGAAAAATATTTGGTTATGAATTTTGTCCATTATTATAAGTTGGTTAGCTGCTACAATAATCAGAAAGTGATGTTGCAAATGGGAAATAAAGCTTTGGAGGTTCATTAGAAAATTTTAAGAATGGATTAATTCATCATAGGGGACTATACAGGAAGAAAAAATAAAAACATTGAACTTTGAAGAATATCTGTATTAGGAGTTAGAGCAAAAGAATGGGAAAAAAATTCTTGTAGGGAAGAATAATTTTTAGAGTTCTCTACATTGCTGAAAGGCTTAATGAAGAAGATTATGTTAGAGAAAACAAGATAGGCTCTGTAGTAAACATGAACCTGTACTGTGGGATATATTCATAGAAAAAGAAAGATATTTATTACCAAATTTTCATCTGAGAACATATATTTTAGAAGAATAACAAAATTTCTACTACTTAGTAAGTTTTCCAGGAATGAAATAAGGCCTTTCTTGACTTGAGTCTATAATTTTACAATGGATGGCAAGAAACCATGGTGCAGAAAAATAAATAAAATAAAGAGCAAAGTAAAAGATGATAATAGGATGCAGGGAGATAAATCTCGTGGGGAGAGGTTCAATAGATGGAGGGAGGTGGGGTAGAGTGGAGCGAATGTACATGTACCAGCTCCTCACGGGGGACGTAAACATCATGCACAGCATACATGGACTGATTGAAAAAGAGTTAAGTGGGTAACAGGTCGTATCTGAAGCAAAAGCCAGAGTGAATTCTCATATTATTAACTGTATAATTTTTAAAGTAATAAGGGAATAATCAAAAGAGATAATGACAATTATAAAAAGTTAGGAAGTTGACAAAGAAATATTTCTAAGAAAAGGAAAAAACAATCAAAAATATAAGATTTCATTTTTCATTTGGCACAAATTAAGTGGATTTGTTTAAGAGTTTTGAAAGGGAATGTAGAAACTCTTTCTCATAAATATTTGGCAGAAAGGGGAGTAATACTTAAAACAAAGTCATAATGTCTATTATACTTTTTTTTTGGTACCAGAGATTGAACTCTGGACCTGGAGCTGCGAGGCAGGCAACAGCACCATTGAGCTAAATCCCTGGCCCCTGTCTATAATACATTTTGATCCTTATTTACACTTTCAGTTTCTCACAACAGACTATTCAGTATTTACAATTTACACATGTGTCCTATTTATTTCACTTAATAGTATGACCTCAATGTGCATCAATTTAGCTATAAATATCTCTAATTTCTTATTCTTTATGGCTGAGTAGTACTCCATTTTTATTTTAAAAGAAACAAAACATTTTCTTTATCCAGTTGTTAGGCAACTGGGCTGTTTCAAACTTTTAGCTATTACAAAGTGTAATGTACCAATAAAATTATTGAAAAAAAAGTCATAATGAATAGGAAACATATTGTGAAAAATGAAGATCCCTTTCTATGACAAAGTATCCTTAGTTCAGTATTAAATAAGTATGTATTTTACAATAAAACATCTCTTTGTGGTGTTGAAGTATGGGGAACAAAAATGTGAAACCACTGAAAATATGATTGACATAAAACAAAATCAGAAAGAATTTAAACAATATGGGTTCATCTAAGCCGTATAATGCCTTTCTCTAAGAGAAATGACCAGAAGTTGAAAAAATGAATTTAGAAGTTGTAGTTATTTTTAATTGGTAATTGTACAAAAATTAGTAGCACAAAGAGAAAATTACTGGGAAGTGTTTTTTTTTAATGTTGCTTAGATACAAGAATGCAAGAAAAGCTTAAGATGTGGAAATGTTAAAAGCACAGTTGGTAAGGAAATTGGTGAGTTTAATAGGTACATGGTTCTTATATGACAATGTTTCAGGAAATCATATGCTTGGCAACATTAGTTTATTTAAAAATTATTTTATCAAAAATGAGAAGGTTAAGTTGATGGTTTTGAAAATTGTTTTTATTTTAATAACATACTGAAAAACCTCACATAATGAATTGCCTTACATTAAAAAGAATAATTTATATTTGACACAATATTTCCAGTAATTAGTGAAACTTATTAAGTTGTTTTTAATCAGAAATAATGATTATTTAATTAAGAAAGTAAAAAGTTCTCTGTTGAGTTGAAAATCAAGTTAAGTAATGATTAAAGAATTGGAGTAATGGACATCTATTTGCCAAAACAAAGCTGAACCAATTCATTAATCTTCATTTAAATTCCAGTTTAATAAAATAGCAATTGCCTGAGTTGTAAAAGGTTGATGAATGGAAATGTTTAGATTTCTTCTCTGGAGGATTTTTTTTTGAAGTGGATAAAATAAATTGAAAATGTGCAAAATCCCAGAGGTTATGTTAGGCAAAAATTACCTTAAGATGTTAGAGAGAAATATAATAGAATGGCTCCATATTCAATCAAAAAAAATTTTTTTTGGTACAGGCGATTGAACTCAGGACCTTGTGCCTGCGAGGCAGGTGCAGTGCCACTGAGCTAAATACCTGGCCCCATATTCAATTAAATTTTATAGATATCCACTGGTTGGTTTCATGCAGTGGAAACCACAGAGTATTTTGAATTAATAGTGAATGCACAAATTCTTTTTCTTTCACTTATTAGGTATGTAACCTTAGGTATTTCTTAACCTTTCTTAGATGCAGTTTCTCTATTTGTAACATCGTAACAATATTTATCTTTTAAAGTTGTTAGAAGATTAAATTGTTTTGTGTAATAAGTACATAACAATATTTAATAGGATTATCTTCCACTTAGCAAGTTATCCACTTTCCCCTCTTTCTCATTTGTCCAAGACATTTACTGTATTCTCCTTTCTATAGGGCCATTGTTGAATAAGGACACAGTCTGTAATGCTACTCTGGTCCTTGGTGTCATTTTTCACAGCATTTTCTGTGTAAATTAAACATAGAATAAGAATATTGCCATTCTTGATCAATAAAAATAATAAAGAGACAGGATAATTAGAGTACTATGAAACTTTGCTTGTGGTATCTATATAAACTTATTTTCAACTAAAAACTAATGTAATCATTGGGGTATAAATTAACCATATGATTTTCTTAGAAAATCAAGAAAGACTACTTACAGGGGCTCAAAATAAACCTCACTAGTGTTTACATGATGGCTTTAGCATGAAGACTACATCTAGAAAAAAAGTTGGCTTATTCTATATTTTGAACCCATGCTCCCTTTGGGGTGCTCTACTCACAAAATAGCTCACTTTATAAATGATTTTCTAGTAAAACTAGCATTCCTCACTTTTCTTCATGCCAACTAAGTGTCAAAATTTTTTGAAATTTAGGAGGCTCTTACTGATACAGGCTGAGTGTGATCAAGTCTATTAAAACTCTAGTGATACATGCTCACCTATGTTTATAGCAGCACAGTTTGTAATAGCTAAATCTTGGAAGCATCCCAAGTGCCAATCAACTGGAAACTGGATAAAGAAGATATGGGATTTTTTTGTTTCTTTTATAAAATGGAATACTACTCAGCCATAAAGAATGAGAAACTAGAGACATTTATAGCTAAGTGGATGCACATTGAGGGCATACTCTTAAGTGAAATAAATAGGACACACATGTGTAAATACCAAATAGTTTTCCTGGTGTGAGAAACTAAAAGTGTAGGGGCAACCCACTTTCCAGTCCCCCTTCTGTCTCTCTTAGGCAGAAGGTTTCTTTCTCCCAATAAATTTTCTTCTCCTCCTCTTTCTTCTTCTTTTTCTTCTCCATCATCATGATTATTATTATTATTATTTGGTATTGGGAATCAAACTCAGGACCTTGTGCTTGCAAGGCAGGCAGCAGAACCACTGAGGTAAATCTCCAGCCCAATTTTCCTACTCTTAACCTCCATTGTTCCTAGAATTCATTTTTTGATTTTAGGGAACATTTTGGATATCTAGCAAGTTTGGGAGTTACATCTCTTCCCCTATATCATTTTGGAGGTCTTCCACTGAGATTACTTGACTGAGACTCAAAGCTATAGAACTATCAAAATAACAATGCCTGGGGCCTATCAGAAGACCTTTAGATAGACCCTCTGTAGAGTAACTGTAACTGCTGATCACAACTATGACCCTCTTCAGCTGGAAATAGCCAGAAGGGTCTTTGCCCTTTGCCCCTCACAGCAGTCAGAGGTACTTCTTCAGAGGGAGGAATATTGCAGATAGGTAAGTTAATTAGATATCTTGTAGGCAGTTAGACAGGGCCAGCCCACAATGAGCCAACATGGAGGACAGTGAAGACACATTCATTGAAGGCCAACATTATAGAAGGAGAGAAACTACCACACCCATGTAGTATGAATAGCAGTGATTGATATTCTAAATAGGTATCAATCACCTGGGTGGGGGACTAAGATCTTAACACAGCCTTTCCAGGAAATATCCCTTACTCTTACTGAAAATGCTTATATGCTTGCTACGTGATTTGCTCCCCCATTTGATCAGTATTACCTGGGTGACTGTACTTGTAATCTTATTGGTTGGTCATGGTTTTGTCCCACCTTATAAATTTCCATTGGGTCTTATGGTTTTGTCCCACTTTGTACCCTCCCCACCAGATGGCTTTACTGTATAGAACATCTTTGAAAAGTGGGGTGGGAGGGTAACCCACTTTCTGGTACCCCTTCTGTCTCTCTTAGGCAGAAGCTTTCTTTCTCCCAGTAAATTTTTCCTACTCTTAAAAAAAATAAAAAAATAAAAGTGCAAATAAGGAATAAAATGTATAATTGATAATGTAAAACAGGAATAAGAGGTCTAAATGGGGCAGGGAAAGTGGGAGGGGTAGGGCAAAGGAAAGAAGGAAAAGGAAAAGATATGAGAAAAGAAAAAAAAAATGGAAACAAAGTCTTTTAAAATAGGGAAGGGTGGAGGTTTGGAAGGGAGGGGAGGGGAATAGGGAAAAATAAGAACCAAGATACATCACATAAAGGTACAAGTTCCCAATGTTGAATGTAACTATATTGTATACCTAAAATGTACCAATAAACTTAATGAGGAAAAACAAAAATCTCTAGTCTATGTTAAACTTCTCAGAGACATGGTCATTGAATAAACCCAAAGGCCATCTGAGCAGAGGAGGAAGGCAAGGTAAATATTGCATCTGTCCAGATATTTCTCATTTTCAGCCCATAATCTGATATACTATACTCTCATCATCATGATATCAGGAATTGAAAATGTTTAACAAATGACAAAAAAATGATAACAATGGAATTTATATCTTATCAATGTGAATTTGGGAGATTTTTAAAATTCTAATTCATAGAAATACACTTTCCTGGAAATTTTGTAATTTATTTAAGTGTGTTTTTAATACACAAATTATTTGCATGTTTTTAACATTAATTAGCTACTATAATGAATAATAAAAATTAATTATTGGTATTTTTAGTTTAACTATAAGTTAAACCTACTAATATAAATTACCTAATGCCTACCTACAGAAAATAAAGGAGCAGAGATTTCTATGTTCAAAATATCTATCTAAAATTACAAATTTTGGGAGGGGGGATGGATCTGTGTAACAAGTTAAGATCTTGGGCAACACTTAAAAATTTTAGATTTACAAAAACATTTATAAGTCTTACAATACTTGGTTTTCTTGTTGAACTGCACCCTTTTGAATTTACTTAACTTGTCAGTTTTCCATTATAGATCTAAAGATTCAGGCAGTATGTTCCAAGGTCAAGTTACTTTGGAACACCTGCTTCTGCCCATGAATTATTTACACTAAGTTCATGAATAATTTTGGAGCATGGAAGTCATCTACCTACTTCTGTTTCTCATCAGCATTTTCCTCATGAACAGACCAGCTGCCAGTTTCAGACAATTTCTAATTGTTATTGCTGGAAAAAGAAAGTTGCTATCTCTTTTCTCTCCATTTTTCTATTTTCTCCTCTATATTCTGGTGATCTTTTCCTGGGATCCTCAATAAAATAACAAAATAAAATGTCAAGGAAATCAATAAAGTTTGAAAGAAGCAGATCAATGAGGAAAATAAAGCATATTTTCACCAAAAATAGATGTTACAATTATGTAGCAGTTTACATAGAAATAAATGAGAATTGTGGATTTTTTTCAGCAAGTACAAATGATACTTAAATATTACATAAATTCAAATCATTTTTTATCTCAAATACGACATTGATTAAGTTTTAGGAATATTTTATCAAAACTGGATAGTTTAGTGTACAGCTAAATTATAGTTATTCTCATATAATACTTTCAGGAAACTTTACAGGTTTAGTTATCTCTACAAATCTTCACCTGAGATCCACTTTCTTCTGTTAGTTAATGTCAGGTGTAACAACTAGTTGTGTTCACTTCTGTAATTTCATCAAGCACACTGTACTTTTACTGTCCATCTTCCCCACTTAGACATAAAATTCCTGAGAGTAAGGGCTATTCCTTGTTTTTCCACTACCTTCAGTAACTAGCACGATGCCTGCACCAAAACTGACTTGTGTCTTTTTTTGTTTAGATAAATTAATGAAAGTAAGGAACACTACTTAGGAACTTTTCCTACTAAATCTAAACTGACTTGATTATTTTGATAATTCAGTAAGCAATATTTGAAGGCATATATATTTTGGGCACCCTTGATCTGAAAAATCATGTTTATAAATACGTTTTAATTTCTACTACACTTGATTTTGAAAATTTACCTTCTATAAGTTTCCATAATTTAGTTTGCATGACACTCAGAAAATTGAAGGTAGTCATCTGCTTGCTGTTCAAGCTCATTTAACATTCCTAAGTGTAAGATTTCAATTAGAGTTCTGCAAATTAAGCAGTGGTAACCAATTACTTGAATTAAGTGAGAAATGTGAATGCATCATTTACTCTTAAGCCTCCATTAGGCCTTGGGCTTTTGTTTCTAATAGAGGTTGTGTAAAAATGCTGAAGATGGAGGAGGTACAAATCAAACACTGCATTTATTCATAGAAACAGCTTGCTTATAGAGAATGAAATTCTTTCCGCAACTCAGTTCTGCAATAATTTCTATAATTGTCCACAAGTAGATCTTGAGCTGCTGTTCCATAGGGCTGTAATTACTATGATTGAAGTGCAAATAGAAGTAGTAGCAGCAACATATGCTAAATCATCTTCTCTTTGTAACCTTTATTACTGTTTCACACTTAAAATATCATTTTGTAGTTATATTACTGTATATTTTCAGGTTCTTAAATAGTTTAAACTATGTGATTTACTTCAAGATATTGACATAGAAATTTGTTTTCCACCTGGATTGTATATATTTTTCCTATTGCTGCTATAAAAATTTATTACATACTTAGTGACTCAAAAGAGTGCACATTTATTCTCTTCTACAGTTCCAGAAGTCAGAAACCTAAGGAAAGAGCAAGGCTGAGAGCCTTGAGGGATAATTTTTTTTTGTAGCTTCTGTAGATGCCTACATTTATTGGTTTATGGTCACCTTTCACATTATCCCAACCTCCTGACTCTAATATGTCTGCCTCCTTCTTAGAAGAGCACTTGTGATTATATTGACTCCACCTAGCTAAACCAAGATACTCCACCAGCCCAACTCACCACACTTAACATGATCACATCAGCAAGATTCTGTGGCATATTCACAGATTTTGGGGCTGACAGCATAGACATTTGAGTGGGAACATTATTTCAACTATCCATATTATGGTCTCCTGTACTACACAAAGAACATAATAGATGATTTTGTTAGAATATGTATACGTATTTTCATATCATAGGACCACAGTAGCTCAAGAATAGAAGTGACTATATATTATGAGGTTAAATGAAATATATAATAAAGTATTTTGGGCCAGGGATTTAGCTCAGATTTAGCTCCACCTGCCTCACAACTACAAGGTCCTGAGTTTGATTCCTGATACCAAAATAATAATAATAATAATGTATTTTACCTCTAACACAGAATACACAGCTGATGATTAATATACTGGAAGAATATATCCATTATAGTAAAGTGGTTGAACATATATCCTTTAGCATAAAAAAAAGATTAAAATTCTTTTACTCTAATTTTCTAGGTCTAAGGCACAAAATTATTGCCTTCATGTGCCTTGTAACATTAATTGGTTATTCTTAAAATATAGGCAGTCATAGTCAGTATCAGAATGAAATGTATGGATATTATAATATTTTATTACTACTATTATTATTCTCTTGCTTTTCTCTTTTTCCCTTGCAAGGACTAGTAGGGGATATAGAATGAAAAAGCAGTCCCATTCCCATTTTAACAACTTTTATTCCTTCTGCATCCTCCAAAATATTATTGCATCAGTTTTTGAAAACAGATAAAAAATTCACTAAAACCTTCCAAACAATTAGATTTCAGTTGAAAAGTAGTATGTCAAAAAACTAAGAATTCACTCTAGGAATTTAGATAGATAAATGTAAAACAAGTCTAAAGGTGGCAGAAGAAAGTACAAAATACTAATAAAAAGTAGAGAAAAAGGCTACTAAAAATAAGAGACAGAAACAAGGAACAAATCCAAATCATGATTATTTTTACAAAAGCAGTACAATTTGCAGATCTCAGGCCATATCAAATAAAACAAGCGTAAAGTCAAAAACTACCATTATTATAAAGGAAAGACGTCACCTAGTGTTGGTAACACTAAAAAAGATAAAGGAGTATTATAAATAGTACTCTGCCCATGAATTTAATAATTTAGATATAATTGAACTTTTTTAAAAAAGAAATAATCTTGCCAAACTCATAAAAGGAGAAATTGGGTATTTTAATATGCATATATTTATGAAAGATATTAGGTCAATAATCAATGCCTGCCAAAAGAATATTTACTAGGTTTAGGTACTTTTAACTGTAAATTCTACCAAATACTTAATAAACAATGATACCAATTTTCACAGTCTCTTCTAGAACAGAGAAATAAAAAGTCCAGCCTTGGCATAATATCAAAACCAAAAATTTTACAAGAAATAAAAACAATAGATTAATATGTTTCATGAAAGTAGTTGCAAAAGCTCTCAACAAAATATTACTAAGTCAAGCGTTGTGTTGCATATCTTTAATCTCGGCAACCTTAGAGGCTAAGGTAGGAGTTCTAGCTCATCCTGGGCAATTTATCAATTTAGTGTCAAAAAGTAAAGAAAAGGGTGGGGGAATGTAGCTTAGTTGGAAGGCCTTGGGTGTAATTACAAGTACTGTAAAAAGGAAGAGTGAAAGAGAGAGAGAGAGAGAGAGAGGAAGAGAGAATTCAACATTTCTATGTTTCATATTGAAATACCTAGTGGCCAAATATATAAGGATGGTTTAACATTTTATAACCAATCTTTGGAATCTAACACATCTATAGGATATATAAAAATTATATGATAATTCAATTAATATAGAAATCCATTTAATGAAATCTGCTGGATATCCATAATAAAATTCAAAATCACATTAGAAGTAGAGGAAAAATCCTTCTTTATGCCCTATTTCTCTCTCAGTGAGTCTGTTGTTAGTGAAGAGGAAAGCTATTGATTTTTGTGTGTTGACCTTGTATCCAGCTACTTTACTGAATTCAGTTATTAAGTCTAGAAGACTTTTGGTGGAGTTCTTGGGGTCTTCTATGTAAAGTATCATGTAATATGCAAACAATGACAATTTGATTTTTTAATTTCCTATCTTTATTCCATTTATTTCTTTCTCTTGTCTAATTGCTGTGGCTAATGTTTCCAAAAATATATTAAACAAGAGTGGTGATAGTGGACAACCTTGTCTTCTTCCTGATTATAGTGTGAAGGATTTCAGTTTTTGACCATTTAGTATGATATTGGCTGTTGGTTTTTCATAGATGGCTTTTATCAGATTGAGGTTGAGACTGTCTATTTAAATTTTTGTAGGGTTTTTACCATAAATGCATGTTGAATTTTGTCAAATGCTTTTTCTGCATCTATGGAGATAATCATATGGTTTTTGTCCTTGGCTCTCTTGATATAATGTATTACATTGATTGATTTGTGTATCTTGAACCATCCCTGCATCCCTGGGATGAATCCCACTTGGTCAGGGTGTATGACATTCTTGATGATCTTCTGATTCTATTTGCCAGTATCTTATTAAGGATTTTGGCATCTATGTTTATTAGTGAGATTGTTCTATAGTTCTCTTTTTGGGTTGAGTCTTTCTCTGCTCTGGGGATCAGGGTGACCCTTGCTTCCAGGAATGAATTCTGGAATATTGCTTCCCTTTCAATTTCATTGAAGAGTTTAAACAGTAGTGGCAGTAGTTCCTCTCTAAATGTCTTGTAGAATTCAGCAGTGAAACCATCAGGCCCTGGGCTTTTCTTAGTTGGTAAGTTTTTAATTATGTTTTCAATTTCATTGGTTGATATTGGGTTGTTTAGAATTTTTAGGTCTTCATCATTCAACTTTGCTAATTCACATGTATCTAGGAATCTGTCCATTTCTTCTGTGTTTTCCATCTTATTGGCATATAGGTTCTGGAAGTAGGTATTGATGATCCTCTGGATTTCTGCTGAGTCTGTTGTAATTTCACCCTTTTCATTCCTAATTGCATGGATTTGGCCCTTTTCTTTCCTTTTTCTGATAAGGTTGGCTAAGGGTTTGTCAATTTTGTTTATTCCTTGGAAAAACCAACTCTTGGCTACATTGATTTTTTGTATCATTCTCTTAGTCTCCATTGAATTGATTTCTGCTCTGATCTTTATAATTTTCTCCCTTATATGAACTTTGGGTTTGTCCTGCTCTTCTTTTTCTAGAAGCTTGAGGTTTAGCATCAAGTTGTTTAATTGGGCTCATTCTGTTTTCCTAATATGGGTATTCGCTGCTCTGAATTTCCCTCGTAAGACTGCTTTCATTGTGGCCCATAGGTTCTGATATGTTGTATTGTCATTGTCATTTAATTGAAGGAACTGTCTGATTTCTTCTTTAATTTCCTCTGTGACTCATTGGTGATTCAGAAGTGTGTTGTTCAATTTCTATGTGTTTATGAAGTTGTTGAGGTTTCCTTTGCTATGGATCTCCAATTTCATCACACTATGGTCTGATAATATACAGGGAATAACTTCAATTCCTTTGCACATACTTAAACATGCTCTATGAGCGAATATGTTCTATATTTTGGAGAATGACCTATGTGCAGCTGAGAAGAATGTGTATTCTGATTTTGTGGGATGGAACTCTGTAAACATCTGTTAATTTCATTTGTTCAAGAGTTCAATTGAGTTCTAGTATTTCATTACTTATTTTTTGTCTAGTCTATTTATCTATTTGTGATAATGGGGTATTGAGTTCCCACACTACAATTGTATTAGTGCATATATGTCTTTTCATGTCAGTTAATATTTGTTTTATATAGTTGGGTACACTAGTGCTTGGTGCATAGATATTTATGATTGTCATATCTTCCTGTTGGATTGCTCCCTTTACAAGGATGCAGTGTCTTTGTCTCTTTTAATCAGTGTTGCTTTGAAATCTACTTGATCTGCAAAGAGGATAGCTACTCCTGCTTTTTTTTGGCTTCCCGTCACATGGAATATTTTTTCCACCCTTTTACTTTCAGTCTATGAGTTTCATTTTGAATTGAGTGTGTTTCTTGTATGCCACATATTGTTGGATTTTACTTCTTGACCCATTCTGCCAGTCTATTTCTTTTGATTAGTGAATTGAGACCATTAACATTGATGGTTATATAACTGATACATATTGACTTATCCTCGTTATGACTTTTTCTTTTTGTTGGATTCTCCCCCTTTACATTTAATTTCTTGTCATGCCTGGTGGGTTCATTCTGCTGTGCTTCCAGGGGTCGTGATCCTCATTGTCTGTTTCTAGGATATTGTCTAAATTTTTCTGGAGTACTGGTTTGGTACTCATGAAGTTCCTAAGGTGCTTTTTGTCATGAAAGTACCTTATTTCTCCATCAATTTTGAAAGATAGTTTTGCAGGGTACATCAATCTCAATTGGAGGTTGTTTTCCTCTAGGGCTTGAAATACGTCACTCCAAGCTCCTCTTGCCTTGAGGGTTTGCATTGAGAAGTCTGCTGTGATTCTGATGGGCTTTTCTTTGTTTGTGATTTGTTTCTTTTCTCTAGCTGCTTGTCGAACTTTGTTCTTCTGTTGAGTTTCTGGAATCTTAACAATTATATGCCTATGTGTAGAATTTTTGATCAAGGCTAGTTGGAGTCTTATATGTCTCACTTATCTGTATGTCAAGTTCTTTTCCCCTGTTTGAGAAATTTTCTGCCATTACTTCTGTGAACACTTTTTTTTGTCATCTGCACTCTCTTCTGTTTTTTCTTTGACTCCAATAGTCTTATGTTATTCTTCTTTGCATCTTCTTTGCATCGTCTATCAGCTGTTGGATTGATTTCTCATTCTCTCTTACAATTTTGAAGCAATTTTTCTTTTCCTGGTCACTAAGTGAAATCTTATCTTCTATATCTGAAATTCTGTCCTCACATCGGCTTATTCTGCTGTGTAGACTTTCAAAGGAGTTTTTGATCTCCTGGAAATCTGTTTGCATCTGTTTTATGGATTCCATTTGTTTCCTATATTTGGATTCCCTTACATTCCTCAGCTCCTCTCTAGATTTATTAATCATGTCTTGCAATATGAGCACAATCTCTGCTGTTATTTGAGAAATTATTTCTGATTTCATTTTTACCAGATCCTCTTTTGTTACCAGTTCAGGGAGTCCAGGTGGTTGAGTATCAGAGTGTTCAATCTCATTTCTCTTTGGGGTTGCTGTAGGTGATTTGGAAGCCTGGTTCTGAGACTTGTTTACTTGTCTTCTCATTTTGATGTGAGTGGGGTGTTGCTGTTGGTCCCCGTGCACCTCATCTCCTCTGAGCTGGGAGCAGTGGAATGGTGGCTCAGAAGCCCCTTCCTCTTTCCTGGGAGCGGCAGGATGGAAGGTTGGCTGGCAGCCACTTCCTCTGGGCTGGAAGCAGAGGGATGGGTCAAAAATCCTTCTTTGGATGAAGAAAACCATAAGACTTACAGCTGACATAATTAATTGGGAGAAGTTATATACTCTCATACTAGAATGGAGGAAAAGTCAGTGCTTTTATTCAATATCATATATGACAAAAAGAAAATTAAAGACCACAAAATGTATTCAAGTTATAAGGGAAGAGATAAAATCATTTCCATTTTCTAATGTTACTGTTCTATGTACAGGGCATTTCAAAGAATCAACAACACAAAAAATCCTCTCTAGTGAGTTAATATTACAAGTTCTTAGTTAAAAAGTTGATATATAAAACTCAATTTCCCTAAGATATTCTAGTAATGACCTAAGAATTTGGAAACTAAAAACTATCATTTATAAGAATATTCAAAGAAAATAAATACTTATATATAAATCTAACATAGTATTCACAGAATTTATATGTAAAAACTTGAAAACACTAATTTATAAAAGCAAAGATCTAAGTTAGTGGAAATACAGTACATATTCATGAACTGAAGATTGTTAACATATTAGATGTTCCCAACTAGTCTACTCATAAGATATTCTCTTTACATACAGAACTTCTAGGAAGGCTTTAAATTACTCAGGTAAATAATTATCTTGTGAAAATCTATCCTTGCCTCTATGTAGAAATTTTTACCAATAAGTGAAATCAGTAGTACCATTTCCACATAGTATTAAGCCTGGATCTGTCTGTTCTTTGACCAATTTCTGAGTAATTTTAGTTGATCTGGAAGTCCTTCAGAAGATCTGGTAATGGTCATAGGGAAGGGATCAGGTAAAACTTCCAGAGCTCAAGAGGGACATAGATTCTCTTAGTAAAGCAACCTGTTTGTTGATCTTACCGTTGCATAATACCAGCATAGCTATTTTATTAGCTTTTTTTTAAACATATAAAACATATAAGCAAAACTCACAAATAAAATGATTCCAGAGATATTTAAATCTAAATACATTCTGAACATTCATATAATCCTTCACTAGTCTTATAGTTAGCAACTTGAATTTCTTCCTTCCTCTAGAATCAATACATAACATTGACTGTACAGAATAATGACTGTTTTTCTGATGCTCTTTAGGGTCTACATAAGGATAAGGCCAACTTGTTGCCCAAAATCTACTTCTTGGTTAACAGGAAACTCCTATTCAAGTAATAATAAATTGCTTCTGTGAGTTTTCTATTTCTCCATTATTGTCAGTAGTAAAATGAATATGATAGTTTTTACTGCTAGCTTTATTATTATTTTCATTGTCATTATTATCAAGCAAAGTTTAACCAGTTATGTATAAGAAAAATGGTTGAATTACTTTAGAAAACTATAATGACCTGAGTTTGGATGTTTTCAAAAGAACAAAAATTAAATTTTATTTTTTCATTTAAACATACAAATAAATTCTGGAAATATTCAGAGCAGAATAGAAAATTCTCTATTTCTTTTTTAGATGTAATATTTCTGTTTACTAAAGTATCATTATGCCTTAAATTTCCTTAAAGCATTTTATATTGCTTATTTGTATTGACTGTTAGTTATTTGTTGTGTTTCATCTTTGTATTTTCCCTTTTTCAGATTTTCTCCTCTCAGTTTAAAATAAATGATTAATATATTTGAACAAACTGCAAGAATAAATACTTCTCCACATTAAATACATTTAAAATGAGCTCATCATTCTAGAATGCATGTTTTAAGTTTGTTTTCTTTGCTTTTGTGCTATTTAGGATAATCAGTATTTTCTTCCCATTTCACATACGAAAAATGTGATGTAAATATCATCATTCATGTAATACATTAAACTATTAAATATAATAAAACCAAATGCAAAATACTTTGTTGTTCCTAGATTATTCAGTTTGGTACAATCTAAGAAATAGTATGTGGATATTCATTTGTATACATCCTGTAGCCATACAGTTACCATCATGAGCTATCCAAAGAGCACAATGTTTTAAAAATCTTAAATGAAAACTTGCTCAGCTACAGCAGGGTTTTGCCACCTTGTAATACTAAATTTTGGATCAGATGACTGTGTGTGTGCGTGTGTGTGTGTGTGTGTGTTTTATGGACACCTTTGATATCTATCCACTAGAGGGCGGTAGCATACCCTACCTCAAGCTGAAATATTCACATTGTCTCCAGACATAACCAAAATTACCTTGGGAGACAAAATTACTCCCAGTACAATACCATTCACTTACAGCATAAACTTGAAATTATTGAACATAACATCAAAGTCAGAGTAACTCATTTATTAAAATTCTCTTTCCAGTTTTTTGAAGCAAAATTACCAGTTCTTTTTTTTTTTTTTTTACTTGTACACTCTGTGATACCCAACTTCAGTGTGTTTGCTTCTGCTACTCCTGTTTCCTCTTTGTGACCCTTCACTTAGGAGTGAACAAGTGAAACTGTTCCCATCACAGAGATAAATGGTGTTTTTTTATATTCATAGAGTGGTCCACTCTATGTATACACACCTATGAGCATCTGTACTCACACCTCGGAAATATTTTCAGACTCTGAGGAATTTAGCATTAAGTAATAAATTAGAACAACATGATAATTCAGAGCTCACAGAAAAATGAATTTTTGTGTATTTGGGGTTTTTTTGTAATAAGGATACATGTTTTTAACTTGTTTAATTTATATATTAATTGGTACATTTTAGGTATACAATACATTTACATTTATCATTAGGTGTTTGTGCCTGAACGTGATGTATCTTAGTTCTTATTTTTTCCCCATTACTTATGCGCCCTTCACCCCCACCACCCTTCCCTATTTACATAGATTTTGTTTCCATTGTTTTTCTTTCTCATAATTTTTCCTTTCCCTTCTTCCCTTTCCCCTTCCCCTCCCACCACCCCTATCCCTTTGGACTTTTTCCTATTTCAAATTATCAATTATTCATTTTATAAGGGTCCATATTTTAACTTTGTATTTGTTCTCATAAAATACATATTTCCATATGTATGAAAGCTTCTCTGCTATTAAATTAGAAAAATCAGAATGACATCAGTATTAAAGTTAACTTTCCCCTTGCTAGACACAGTACTAGAGACTTGCAATTTAAAGGAGGAGAGGTTTAATTTAGCTCATGGTTCAGAGGATTCAGTACATGGTTAGTAAGCTCCAAGACAGAAACATACTAAGAAAGCATGAAATAGGAAAGGTGCTCAATTCATGGCAGACAGGAAGCAGAGTAAGAAGGAAGGAGCCAGGGAAAGGAATATGCTCCCCTTTAATCACACCTTCAGTGACACTTCTCTACCAACAAGATCCTCTCCTAATAGAACAAGCCATGAAATCATCAGTGGATGAAACCATAGATGACTATACTGAACAGCACAGATAGCTATGAACTCATCAATGGGCTAAATCACTGCAGAGAATAAGGTCCCCTTGATTGAATGACCTTTCAAAAGCCCCACTCTGTACACATGAGACATTTGAGGGACATATATCAAATCCAAAATATCACTATTGTGTAAAATCTGACAAAATTTGAGAATACCACTAGTACGCTTATTTCAATCTTGAATTTTGAAAAGACTTTGAAGATTTTATAATATACGAGAAGATAATAGTGTCACAAGTCATATTTAAGTTCAATATTGTTTTCAATTTTTAGCACATAGGATAAAATTAGCAAAATACATTTGAATGCATCAATGTAAATGATTCACTAACACTCATTTGAAATATTATCTCCAAGAATTTTTATAATTTCATATACTGTATAGACTCTCATAGTTTACTGACCAGTATTACAAAGTTTCAATTCATGAAAACTTTTGTTTTCCTTATTAAATTACAAAATGTGATAAAAAATGAGAAGATGTAATTGCCTAATTTTTTGATAGCTATTAAGAATACTTAAAAATTAATATCACTACATAAAAAGAGAATAAAACTAAAATGTCAAATAAGTGCCATTTTTTAACTATTATAAAATCATTATATGATTGTGTCACTTTTTATCAGTTTTCATTATGACCTTTCCTTTTTTAAAAACTCACATTAGTCTTGTATTTGGAAAACCAATTATGCACAATACCTGATACCTGATAGAAACTAAAAATTATTGTCTCACTTCAACTATCAGGATACTAAAGCATGCAGTATTGGTCCATCTGTGATTGGTTATTTTATTTAGCATAATGTGTGCAAGTTATATATGTGGTCACATACAGTGGATTTCCTTCTTTGAAGGCTGAATAATAGTTCATTTTAATTATATATCACATTTTTATCCATGCATCTATCAATGATATTTAATTTGTTTCTATATCTTAGCTCTTACAGAAAGATGTTCAATGGATAAAAGTTTCAGATATTGAAGAAGAAAGATCTAGAGATCTGAAAGGCCATGCTAAGAAATTATATATTTTCCTCAAATTCTAATTAATCCATTCAAGTCATAGTTTCATATACCATATCCATCAAATTGCAATTTGTGGAATGCTATTAAGAACAGTGAATACAAAAGGACTGTCCACTCTTTTGAATTCTTTCTTCAAAACACCAATGCTTTTTATTTAATTTGAAGATTAATGGAATTCTTCCTGATATATTTAGTTTCAGTATAAACATATGACTATCTTTAGAGATGAATTTATTCAATTTTATTTGCAGGTAAACTTTTAAATTATTTATATGTGTTTTAGGTATTGCTTGTTTCTATTTCTGATGATAAAAAACATCCTGGTGTTAGTATAGAAAAAATAGTCAATGAGGTCAATGGAGAAGAACCCTAGCTCTGTCCTTATCTTTTATGTACTACCTTTTTTTCCAGATCATTTTGTTTATTAGTACATATTTGCAGTACATAATGTTCACATTTTTGTGTGGAGTTGGTATATGGTACATAGCACATCTTAATTGCTGTTCTCATTCCTTTTCTCTTTCTTCCCTCCCTTCTCACCATCACTTCATCCCTTTCCATTTTTCTGATATGTGTTTGAAGTACATAATGTTTTTCATTCTTTGTGTAGGGATAGTACAATGTATACAATACATCTTAATTCCTTTTTCATCCCCTTCCCCACTCCTCTCTCTCCACTTTATCCCCTTCCCTTTGAGAAAGATTTACCTCCCTATTTCCTATTATATTTAAAGTAGCATTTTTTAAAAGTTGGAATATACATAAAAGAGGTTGCTATCTATAAAAGTACAAATATAAATTGTCCTATCATTTACATATAAATGTTCTATCATTTGCATTTGTAAAAATAGTATCATACAATAACTTTCTCCTATCACTTAGCATACAGATATCAAGATTTATTACTATTAAAGGTTGTATCACTTTTTCTTTTGTGAGTGAATAGTATTCTATTTTGGTTATATCGCATTTAATTTATGATTCATTAATTGATGGATACTTTATTTCCAAATTTAAATTACTATGAATAATGTTGCTATGAACATTTGTGTACAATTGCTTAGGTAGATATATATTTTTACTTTCTTGACCATGTGTATGGTACATACATATGCGTGAATTATTTTATCATTTGATAGCTATCTATACTATTTAAACTGTTAAATATTTAAATGTTAAACTGTTTTGTTGAAGTGGGTACACTTTTATAATCCTAATGACAATATGTGATAGTTTTAATTTCTCTTGAACTTTGACAACATTTCCTGTTATTGACTTTTTAAATTATAACCATCAGGGTGTGGGGGAGTGATTTTCTTACATCTTGGATGTGCATTTCCCTAATGGATAATGGTATTAAGCACATTTTTATGTGTTAATTGGGCATTTGTGATAAAAAATTCCCTTCTATTTCTCATTTGTTGTGTAATTAATCATGAAAAAAATCTGATTTCCTTAGATGTCATTTTCTCTGTGTGTATTATACACTTGCATATTTTCTTATCATTGGGTATCTAGTATACATATCAAAATTTTAATGAAAAACCTAAAATCCTGATTGCTCCTGTCTTTAAATATGCTGTTCTTACAGTCTTTCACATTTTAATGAATGCCATTTCCATTTGTATAATTGTCCATATGTGTTTTAAAAATAATGATTCCCTTATCTACCTTGTGATAACATTTAATTCATCAAAAATCCTATTAGTCAGCCTCAATATATAATTTTAAACAAAAACCATTCTCAACTTCTCTAGACTAGATATTATTCTGATACTGCTCCTAGGATTTTTTTTTAACAAGGTCAACACCTGAGAAGTTTTTGTGTTATCCTCAATTTACTGAATAAATCTATGTTGCTGAGCAGGTTGGGTTTTTATTTTCCAGTTGGCTTAAATCCAATAATTACAGGCAGTCCCACACTATAGCTCTGAAATGTGCTTATATTGCAGAGCTTTGTCCCATGGATCAGGATAGAGTTTTTACTCCATACTTTTCCCATTTCATTCCATACCTTACAGGTCATAAGATTTGCTTTTACTTTTTAAAAATGTTTTGGTTTTGTTTTTATTTCTGTATTTTTTCCTGAAAAGCATTACTTCAGTTATTTAGGCACAACACATTTTTATTTCTTAACTACATTATTGGATTATCTTTTTTTCTTGAGTCCTTGATTCCACTCTTTTCTTTCTACTTTGTTGTCAATGTAGTATCCAGAAAATTATTTTGAAGCAAAGAACAGAACATTTGACTCATCTACTCAAAATATCTCCATTGATCACCAAAGTATTTAGGATAAATAACTATGTAACTACCTTAACTTATGCTTCATGGTATTATATGAAGTGTCTCTCATCCTTTCCTCTGTTGCCTCCTCTCATATTATTTCCTCAGATCACTCTACATTTCTAGAATAAAAGATTCATAAAGACTGCAATCCTGTATGTTTTTCAAACTGACTACCATATGAGATTAACTTAACTTTGAGTTATTATAGGTGGCTAAATTAGATAGAAATTAATATACAGTCAAATAGGGCCTGGATTGTCAAGGGAGTCAGGAGAAAAATAGACATTAGAATTGTGGATGGGGACACATCTGAAGAAGGCTATGTTTCAAGATAAAGATAAAATTGCCAGGCCTAAATGCCTCCCTAAGGGATAAGTAGTAACTTATAAATATACTGTAATTAGTATCACCTAGTACAGTAAAGTCCAGATAGACATCAGTCACCCAGGAGGGTGACCAGAGTATCTGGACCCATCCTTTCTCTAAAATCCTTTTTTTTTTTCCATTTACCCTTGCTACATGTCCTGCCCATCTACTGGATCAATATTAACTAAGCTGCTGTACTTGTAATCTTATTGGTTGACTACAGTTTGATCAAGGTACTCACCTCATGATTTTGCTCTATATAACATTCTTAGAGAAGTGGGCTCCATGAACTCACTTTCAGGTCCCTTCCTGTGTCTCAGGAGCTATCTCTCAATATAAGTTTTCCCATTTTTAACCTCCATTGTTCCTTAGGATTCATTGTTCAATTTCAGGTGGCACAAACTCAGTGTATCTGATATCTAACAGGTTGGGAGTTATATTTTTCTCTATATCAGAGGCACTTATCAAAACTTTTTGAGAACTTTCCTCAGAACCCTCTTATACCTACAAGATATGACACCAGGAAAGATCTCTTGCTTAAAATCTTCTTTTGCCAAGAATAGTAGGTTTATTAGTACACTAGAGCAAATGAAATACATATGATATATCTGCCTAACTGTTGCCAAATTCTAACAAGTTTAACTCAATCTAAGTGAATCTCTTCATGGGCAGATGCTTATGACACTCTTACTCTGGTACCTGTATCAGATAACTTCCTCTCTGACGACTCATTACAAAATACTTTATGACTCATGTTAAGCACTTGTCTTTTTCTGAATAGAGATATACTTGCAAATATTTAAGATTGTTAGCAAGATACATTAAAGGTTATATAGGAATAGTTATACTAACATAATTTGAGGACCTGTATCAACTCACTCATAGGTCACTAGGGCACTAAGATGGAAAAAATCTAATGGAAAAGTCATACTGACAGTGATATAAGAAACCGTGAATTTCAGAGACAAGATTGTTTGAAGCCCATCTCAATCTTTCCTACGAAAACAGATAAGATGCTGCTTCAATTTTTAAAATAGACAAAGAATAAATCCACTAGAGATTTTAAGGATAAAGTCTTTAATGCCTTTTAAAAGGATTTTAGTCCATTTTCTATTACTAATAAGAAAAAAACAGACTAAGTCATAAACTCGAGATTTCTTTCAGCTCACAGCTTTGGCCCAGTTTTAGGGGCTGCATCTGATGACAGCTATGTTGTTGGCAGAGTCCTAGGGCTACAGAAACATTCCAAGATAAAAGACAGAGGTCTATTGAAAGACTCAGCCAAACTAGCTTTCTCAGTCCACCCACTCCTAAAATAATCTGTTAATCTGGATGGATTCATCTATTCATGAGGAAAGTACCATAATAATCAGTTTAAGGTCCATCACTCAATACTCTATATTGGTGAGTAAATTTTCACATGAATTTCAGAGAGGATAACCTCCATTCAAATTGTCAGAATAAATAAAAATAACAAAGCATGGGAGACTAATAAGATATTGCCAAACATACCAACACTTGTATAACAATAATCTTGTTACTGCAATAATACTTCCAAATTTCTTAGAATATTTCCTCTCCTAGAAAGAGGTTATATTTCTTTGTGCCTCATCCTATGACCAGAAATCTTGGGCTACTTTAATTTAATTTTACAAAATAAGATATTTCTCAGCCTTGCTATATAAGCCTTAGTGAGAGGCAATCTACTTATATTTTACCTTTACTTATGGAGAAGTCTTTGGAATCCTAACTTAAAGGGAAATTTCACTAGATGCTTTCATTCTGAGACTTGGTTTCTAATTAATTTTTTTATGCTCTGGACACAGTAAATTTGTCAGTAATGCTAAGTTTCTAAGGATATTAATGTTCTGTTAGTGAATGAGAAAAATCAGTCACTAATTCTAGGCTCATTACTCTGTGCTCATATCATCTCTTAGATTTTAACCCAGTGATCTGTAACTAAATTTTTAATTGTCACATGACTTTAAGGAGCTATTTGAAAGTCTTGACCAACAATTTTTTAATGATCTTCCCAGTGAAGATCATTCAAACTAATGGGTAGAGGACATTACAAATAAAGTGTTATTATTAAACAAATATGAAGATAAAAGCTAGTAAACAACCATACAAACATGAACTCATTTTATTATTAAATTATTTTTTTTGTGCAAGTATTTTTCTATTTTACTTGATCATGAGGAATTTTTCCAATATCAGTATTGTAGGACTAGTAACCATAGTGAGTTCTCTCAGAAATAACCGAAGAATTGTTGGATGAAAACTATGTGTAAAATTGATCAAAAAATTAATGATATGAGAAGATATTTCCTGAAATCTGTTAAAATACACATCCAGTTAAAAGCATATATAAATAGGCTTGCTTTTTATTTTATGTGTAGATCAAAAAAGTTAAAAATATGTGAATGAATCTGAGGAAACAACCACAGGTATAAAGCACAATAATGTCATGTAGTTTTAGAATTACAGATAAAAGCCATATACATTTGAGTAGAATTTGAATAGAATTTGAATAAAATTTGAATAGAATTAACAGGTTAACATTCTAAGATTTTGTATTATCTATGAAGTGAATAAACACATCCATAAATATTAAGCTTAATAGCTTTCAGGAACCTAGTGTATATTTTTCAATAGTGAATAACACAATGAAAGCTCTTTAAGTTTTAAACTACTAATATGTCTTAACTTAAAATGTTTAAACATTCAATAGAAACTGGGATTCATATTTGGAATTTTGATTTTCTCTCAGACTAGAGATATACAGTAAAATACTCGTTTATAATGATGAATAGCAGAAGAACAATCATGAGGGTAAACATCTTCAGTGTACTGTGTTGCTGTTATAATATTGAGTAGATGAGATGTATTAAATGCAGTTTTAACTTACGATATTTTTAACTTATAAAACTTTTATTGAGAAATGATCACATCATAAGTGGAAAGATTTCTGTAGCTGAGAATAAAAGATAACTTACAATACCACAAGCCCTCCATACCTGAAGGATCTGCATCCGTATACTCAACCAATTGTACTTTGAAAATACTTGAAAAAAGTTGCATCTGCATTGAACATGCAGAGGTTTTGTTCCCCTCCTAATACAATATAACAACTATTGAGTTGTATTAGGTATTATAAGTAATCTAAAGAGGATTTCAATTATCCAGCAGGATGTGCATATGTTATAGTCAAATGCTATGTTATTTTACGTAAAGTACTTTACCACCAATGGATTTTGCTATTTATTGGGGGAAGGGTTCTTTGAACAAAACCTCTCTATACTAAGAGATGACTGTACATACCCAAAAAACACAAAAATCTTTTTAAAATGATGTCTGTGTATGACATGTGCTACGCTATCCTTCCAAAGCCATTCATTCAGCCTGGGCTCTGACATTTCAGTTCCATCTTCATCTTTGTGGGTTGTGTTTTTCTTCTGTCAGTTTCTAACTTGCCAAACTAAGCTGCTCCATTAACATCCCAAGCTAGGGAGCACACTTTACCACCATCACAGGTAGGTATGCTCCTTGTCCTGTTTGAGTTCTGATGCCCACACCTGGTTAAAATTTCATAAAGACTCTGTTAGAATTCCTTTTTCCAGTGGCTACCTCTGCTTGAGAAAGTAGGCCTGTGAGTCAAATACTAAGTGTGGAATAAATTTTCAAAAATTTTGCATAGTTCCAAACAATTTTCAACCCAGGAGAAGAAATGATAAAATGTATAATCAGAATCATCAGTAGTTATGTAAAAAATATTTTAAAACTTTTTCTTGGCTTTAGAATCCATTATTTTATCTATTGATTGTATTATATATTATCATGTTGCATTATGTTCTAGATAATTTCTTGTCCACTAACCAAAAGTACTCATTATTTTCTTGAGTAGTTGGTTTATTTTTAACTCCTGGAGTATATGGGTTTTTTTCTTTTTTTTAATGCCTAAGTTTATTGGTACATTTTTGGTATACAATATGATGACATTCATCATTGGGAATTTGTACCTTTACATGATATATCTTGATTTGTATTTTTTCCCTGCCCACCTTTCAAACCCTCCCCTCCATTTACAAAGACTTTGTTTCCATTTTTTCCTTTTCTCATATTTTTTCCTTTCCCTTCTTTCCTATATGTTTTGCTAACTGCCAAAAAATATTATTAAGATATTTAAATACATATATATATATGTACTGAATGCTTACATCACTTTGTAAAAACATGTATATGTTGATTCTCTAACATATTAAAATTATTAATCAAATTGAGATTGTTTGAGAAGGTATTTTGAGGGCCTTATAGGATAAGCCTGAAAATATCCATTCTCCAGAGACACTGCAAGCAGCCACCACAAATGAATCAGAAAGTAGACCCCCAACAGACCTCAAATCTTGAACTCCAAGCCTCTTGAATCACAAGAAATATATCTCTGTTGTTTAAATGTCACTCAGTTAATGGTATTTTGTTAACCATTTCAAAATGATTAACATAGAAAATTTATACTGAGAGGTAGAAATGCTGCAATAACTTTCAAAATAATGTGGACTTGGCTTTGGAACTGTCCAGTGTGGACAGGATTGAGTGGTTCTGGAATGGATGCTAGAAAAAGTCCATTCCTAGCATGAATGGACCACTAAGACTGATTTGTTGTTGTTGTTGTTAAATTCTTTTATTGGTACATTTTAGGTATACAACACAACTACATTTTGCACTGGGAATTGTACCTTTACATGATCCATCTTGGTTCTTATTTTTTCCCCATTCCTAGCCCTCCCTTCACCCCCTCCGCCCTTCCCTATTACAAAGACTTTATTTCTATTTTTTCCATTTCTCATCATTTTTCCTTTCCCTTCTTTCCTTTCCCCTGCATCTCCCACTACCCCTACCCCTTTGGACCTTTTCTTCCTATTTTGCATTATCAATTATTCATTCTAATCATTGGTACATTTTAGCCATACAATATAATGACATTCATCATTGGAAATTTGCACCTTTACATAGTCTTTCTTGGTTCTTACTTTTCACCCTTGCCCAGCCCTCCCTTCAACCCCTCCAGTCCTCCCTATTTACAAAGATTTTGTTCCTATTTTTCCATTTTCTCATATTAATTCCATTCCCTTCTTTCCTTTCCCCTACCTCTCCCACTTCCTTCCCCTTGCCCCTTTTCTTCCTATTTCGCTTTACCTATTATACATTTTAGTCCTTATTTACACTTTAAGTTTCTCACACCAGAGAAACTATTCGGTATTTATACATGTGTGTCCTATTTATTTCACTTAAGAGTATCACCTCAATGTGCATCCACTTAGCTATAAATGTCTCTAATGTCTCTTTCTTTATGGCTGAGTAGTACTCCATTTTATAAAAAAAACACATTTTCTTTATCTAGTCTCCAGTTGATGGGCATTTGGGCTGTTTCCAAGTTTTAGTTATCACAAACTGTGCTGCTATGAACATGGGTGCACATCTATCACTGTGGTATGATTCTTTTAATTCTGTGTGGAAGATCCCCAGCAGTGGAATACTGGGGTCAAATAGGACTTCCAGTCCTAGTTCTCTGAGGTAACTCCATACTGATTTCCACAGTGCTTGCACCAGTCTACACTCGCACCAGCAGTGGAGCAGGGTTCCTCTTTCCCCACAGCCCTGCCAGCATTTGTTATTGGTTGATTTCATGATAGCTGCCATTTTTTCTTGAGTGAGGTGGAATCTCTGCATTGTTTTCATTTGTATCTCTCAAATGACCAGTGATGTTGAACATTTTTTCATGTATTTATTTGCTATTTCTACTTCTTTGTCTGAGAAATGTCTGTTCATTCAGATGCCCATTTTCTGATTGGGTCTTTAAATTTGGGAGGTCTGATCTTTTTAAGTTCTTTATAGATTCTAAATAGTAGACCTTTGTCTGAGGAAGAGCAGGTGAAGATTTTTTTTCCCACATTGTGGGTTGTAAGACTGATTCTTGGCATGGCTAAGAAATAACAGAGTAGATTCAGACAGCTCCTCAGTATTCTTAGAGAATACCTCAGTGGTCTTGAAAATAAGTCCAAAGAAGTACTTACGATACGCGCCATTCTGATAAAGTCTCAGAGCAAAATAACCAATATAATATTAGAAACTGGAAGAAAAAATATTTGGTTTGATTCTTGTTATAAAATGGCAAAGGACTTTGAAAAGATCCTTAGATTCCAGGATTTTGTGAATGGTGAAATTTGGAAACAACGAAATCATGTATTTTGTTAAGTGTATTTTGAAGTAAAGCATTCAACGTAAATCTGGGTTGCTCTTGAATACTTACATTATAGTGAGTAGAGAGGAATGACTTAAAGATATAATTATTTATCAAAAGGATATATGTCTTTAAAATGTGGAAAATCCTCAGCTTATCCTTATTTGTAAAAATGAGAAACTGAGAGAGACCAAGGATGTGGCTAAGTGATTGTTTGATAAAGAGATTGGTATTGGTCAGGCATGTGAAGGGAAGTCAGGGACTATTCATAAAGAATAGAAGAATGAACCCAAAGACAATTTGGATATAATTGAAGCTGTGCTTCCTTCACAGGAGAAGAATGCATCTATGGGACAAGTCATAGCTTCAGCTACTTGGAGCCACCAGACATCTTATGTTTTATTCTGAGAATCCCTTCATTCAGAACTCCGTTGCTTTACTCCTCCACTGACCTGGGTATGGCTCTAGCAAGCCTGGAGTGGCAAAAGTGTGAGAACATGGATGACTGCACTTAGATATCCAAGGATGTTGAAGGAGTTAGCAAATACTTTCTCAGGGATGGAGCTACCACAGAAAACTTCCACTAAACGACTGCTCAACACAGCCATGAGGACAGCTCTGTCAGCAGAAGCCCAGAATGGCACAGCTACTGAAATATGATTCCAAATTGTGAGACGTGAAGCATGGGCTACACCTAGTATTCTCAAGGAGACAGGACTGCCAGAGCCTCAGGACACAAACAGCTCCCCAGTGTAGGTGCTAGAATGGGATCTTAGCCAAGTGTCTGAAAAGCAGAACACTCCAGCACCATAAAAAATGGGTCTGGTTATCAGGAAGGTCAAATGCGAAGGGGAGAATGTAATTTTTATAAATTAATTGATGCCTTCTTCTTTGACCAAACTAGCTCTAAGTGTACTAAACAAGGGATGTACTCTATAAATAGTGATTTTACTTGTAGTACAGGACTATGTCGATCAAAACAGAAAATGCAAGTGATTTAAATAGACTTAAATTTTATTTACCTCGGATGCCCTTTAAAGATAACTTTTGGAGCAGTTTTATATTCGTGTCAAAATTAAGATACAGTTGTAGAGATTTTTCATGTACTGTCTGTACACAGAAATAGCTTCCACCATTATCAACATCCTCATCAGAATGATACATTTTCTATAATTGGTGGGCCTACATTGGTACATAATCATTTGTATAACAGTTCACTAACAATGTTATACTCTATCTCCCACAAGTTTGGACAAACATACAACATGTATCTACCTCTATAGCAATATTTGCAAAAATATATATTAGATTTTACTGTCTTTATTCTTATTGGGAGATAGCACATATGATGACCAAACTGCTTTAATAGGGTCAAAGGTTTAGAGTTAGAGTGAAAAATCTTAGAATAAATTTTCATTTTTTTCTCTTTCTTTTTCTTTCTTTCTTTCTTTCTTTCTTTCTTTCTTTCTTTCTTTCTTTCTTTCTTTCTTCCTTTCTTTCCTTCTTTTTAAGGGGACTATTATAGTATTCAAAATATCAGTTAAAAGTAAATGGTGAGGAATATGGAAGGTCTATTAAATAATTTTACTTAAATTCTGTATTCAGCAGCTTCTGTGTTTAAAGATGCACTCATCCATTAGCAAATGGTATGAAAAGGTTAAATTGATGATATTTGCTTCAAGTATTTATTTTATAATATCAAAGTGAGCTCATCGGGTTGGCAGGACAATGTTGTTTAGGTCAGCTTTTCTATCACTGGCATACAATACCCAACACCTACCAGTTAAAAGAGGAAGGGCTATTTGCACTTTATGTTTTCAGAGGATTCAGTCCATGGTCACTTGGCTCCAAGATAGGGCATAGTAGAAGAAAATAGAGGAGAAAAAAACTACTCACTTTATGGTAGCAAAGAATCTGACAGAGAAAGGAAGAGCCAGGAACAAAATCATAGTCCTAAGTCATACCCCAGTGACCCACTTGCTGATATAGCACATTTAGCCCCTATGACTCAATCACATTCAGATTTCCCACTTTTAAATACATAGAACTTCTGGGAGACATTTTAGATCTAAACTATAAAGACTAGTGTAACCTAAAAACATACCACCAATTGTGAGACGTCACTGAAAGCCCTGAGAGGAAGCTTAAAATCCCAAGTAGTTAATCCTACAGGAGACATGTATTCTCCTCCTCTGAACAGGAGACAACAGGTTAATTTTTGTCAGGTGTCATTTAATGTGGCAAACAAGAATATCCTCTGCTGTGGAAACATGGCACCATTTACTTACAGCCAATCTGTGTTATTGGAAAATTGTTTTCTGACCTGGTATGGCAATCAAAACATTAAGGATGGGCATCTGCATCTGCTTGACAACCAGATGCATTTAGTCAGTCTTATCAGGGAATATTCCTTTGCTGCATGTATAAACAGGAGCAGTTAATTCAGTAGCTGGAACTTGCTTTTGCAGTCAGTGGCCTCAAATATGCCTGTCCACAGTTTGCTAAAACCTCAAACAACCAGAATAATAGCAAAAGTCAAAATGTCAGCAAAACTATCATACATTTCATTGAATAAAATATTGGGAAAAGACATAAAAATAGCCTTGATTTCTGCCTAATGAGGGAAATAACTAAACAATTTTTAATTGGTTCTCTTTAACTGTTTTTGAGGTTAGATGAAAGACCTCATGACAGCTTTCCTTTGGGCAACATAGTCAGGGATGAATGTTTCCCTGGAATGAGAGTTCCCAGTTGTTCCTGCAGTGTAAAGTAACACTGGGACCCTGCTGTCTTATGTACTAGAATATGCTATACCAAAATAACAAGTGGGGATTCTTGGATCCTCCTTAACCTACTAACAATTGAATTTGAGTTTTCCCATTGCAAATGTATTCATTTAATTCCAGTAAACATTCTTTCCAGCAGTTTCTTGGTAGTTGTCAGGGTGTATCATTCACACCCTCTGGAGGAGAAGTGATCCCACCAAAGTCAGGATCCCTGAGTTTAAGGCTTCTCAGTTGCCATCCAGCAGTGCATTGTGTACATAATGAAAGGTTTGGACATCAGAAGGCAAAGACAATTACTCTCAATAACATGGACACGTTCAAGGCAGGAAAATAGCAAGAGCATTTAGACGTTCCTGATAGAGTACTAAAAATGCATTTTGGAGTCTCTGAGACATAAAACACTAATTGATCTGTTATGTACAAGACAACATGTAAGCTGTGGGAACAACAATGGTATTCACTTAATAATAACTTATTTTAAGCTTCTTTTATCACTGAGTATAAAGGGCTGTTGTACTGAGAGACTATTATGTCATACTACCTTAAATGCTTTTAAGACCTTAATTTGGATAGTGACTTTTTATTTCTCCCGCTGACATTTTGGACTGTTCTGATGGAACACCCAGAAGTTTATGGGAGGCAAATTGGGTAGCTGTGTGTGTGTTCCTCTAGCACTTCAAAGCATGTGGCTTTTTCTGATTGGAACAATGCCCTCTGGCACTGTAGGACAGGAGGCACAAGCATAAGACAAATTCATTTCTACTATACATCTTAGCAGGAGCAACAAAAACTAACAATGAAATGAATTGACCCAGAAGGCACCAATCACAGGATAATGTTAGCTTTTCTTTCCCACTATGAGTACTCCCCAAACACTGATAGCTGATTAAGTACATTTTCATTTCAGTTTGGAGTGGGATTGTAACTTTGGTTCTCTTTTCCAAAAGAGCTATAATAGTTTGTATTCCTATTACCTTCAAAATTCCCCAGCATTCTCAGTTGGTTGCATATACCCTGAAGACCAGGTGCCCTTAGCCTCACCTTTAATCTGCCTTTAGTACAAAGTCTTTGAATTCTAGATAGAAGAGGAGAAATTCACTAGAGTGAAGGGAAGAGTTATTTTCTAAAATCAAAAAAGTGTTTTTATTTGCTTTTTATATTGAGTACCATGGCAACAGCTGTGGCTTAACTAAGGATTGGTCAGAGCAATGTTTTCATCCACTGATTCATATTAGAGTGAAGACCCCATTGCCAATACCATGTATTTCAACCATGGAAATCATTTGACTCCATTGACTACAAAAGGACCTGCTCTAATTTCCAAGGCTGTTCACTATTTACTGACACCTTTGAAAAGATAGTCCAGTCAAATCAGTCAGTGCCTCTGTTTACAGAACATATAATAATGAGTCATATCCATAGTTACTGTTTTTCAACTGTTGTAATAGGCCTGATTTCATCGATTTTAGAAATCAAACAGGAATGAAAATGATGTTTAACTCTTTCTTACATGAAACAGTTTGGCCAAACATAGTTTCCTGTTCCTATCTGAAAATTATTTGTAAGGCATATTTATTAGACTTTGATAGTCCTCAATATATTTGAATAGAGCAAAATTTTAGTATTTCACTATAAAAAAAGTAATTGACAAGATATGAACCAATTAAAATATTTTGGTTTTCAAAATTCAGAGCTTGACCATCAATACAATCATCACACAATTACATTCTTTGGTCACCAAACACTATTGCATCATATCCAATACCAACTCGATCCTTATCTCACAACATCCCTCTTAAATTTACACGTACCAGACCTAAAATTAATCTGAAAAATCTTCTTTCTGAAACATTATGTAGGCTCTGTCAAAGTGATGCTCTCTTTAATTTCTGCATGTCCAGTAAAGTTTGCTATTATCAACCAGAAGAATGCTCAAGTTATCACTTGGAACAACAAATTTAGTAAGGTCAATCTATACCATTATTAGGTGACTTTGAAACTTTTATATTAATTGTTCACATCTAATCATCAACTGATAAAATTATCTTGGTATAGCATAAGTAAAGGAAGATGTCTATATCATATTTTAATGAACATTATTTTGATTTCATTGGACTAATGCTGGAAGCAGACATTATATTTCCAATATAGAATACACTAATATTATATTGTAGAGTAGACCAAAATACTTAGATTTAATTATTGTGAAAGTTCATAGCATCTTACACTGCTAGTTCTTAAGTCTCTCCATTGCCTAGATTATTTTAATGTAACTCATAACTGGAGCCTTGATGCATTTCATCTGGCAGTTTTTCTAATTGCTTGGCCACAATTTAGGTGTCATCAAATTGTTTCTGCTTTTTTTTTTTTTTTAAAAATTATACATTTTAGAAAATTAAATAGTTATTATAAAGGTCCAGCATGCCAACTCTTAAAATGTCATTGTTAAAAAATATCTTTTAGTATACCAATGTCTATATATATTTATTCTTAGTAGGTAAAGAATTTACGCATTATTTTATATTACCACTAAACCAAGTGATTATCTTATATAAATTTATAAAATGTTCTATAGCAATTCATAAATTTTTACTATAATTATAAAGTATTCAAGTTCACAGTCCACTTCATGTTTTTCAAATTTCTGCTTGTAAGTCCAATAATGATGATATGAAAATATGTTTAATATATAGTATTACTAGAGTAAAATAAGAGGTTTTAAAATAAAAAGCTAAAATAAACTGTATTAATAAAATCATCTTTTGGGGAAACAATATGAATAGAAAAACAAGAAAAATAAGCACAAGCAAAAATTCTATTCATTAAATTGTCATTTATTTTGAAATATGCTTGGTAGCGCTTAGAAAAAAACTAAGAATTATAAGACATACTTTTTCCTAGGTGCATTTAAGGTACTTAATTAATTCTAATATGGCCTCAGGACTG
This sequence comes from Heterocephalus glaber, assembly GCF_000247695.1. The sequence goes on from NW_004624748.1 coordinate 23,268,528, forward strand.
CTTTTATTTTATCTTCATGTGCTCATTGTTTAAGAAAAAAAATTTAACCACTTGGTGGTGCTGGTGGATAGTATAAAAATATTCTTCAAGCTTGTTGAGAAAGCTGGTTATGGTGAGTTAAACAAAATTAAGGAAAGGACAGCTTCATTCACCTCTGTCTTTCCTTATTTTTCATTTACCCTTTTGACACAAACATTGTAAATTAGGCAGAGTAGTTGGTTCTGATGGCTTGGGCCTTTGCTAAGTAGCAAAGGAAGCAAAGATCTTTAACACAAATTTCATGACATTTGAGACTGATAATTAAGAAGGCTATTATTTTCGTTTTAAATTGTCTCTACTTTAGTATGAAAGTCTGCATCAATTATAGATTCTGTTTTCATTACCTCAAAAGGACAAGTTTTTGTATAACCACTCATGTTTTACTTAACATGATGACTACTAGATTGTATTATTCTGTTTTTGATGGGAATGCAAGTATTTTATCATGCAAATCAATGTGTTTAAACCAAAAATTAATAGTAGCTACATTTACAAACTGAAGTAACTGTTCAATTATAGGCAATGTCAGAATATTTTCAGAGAGAAAGTGAGAAGCAATTTGCTCTGTATGGTGTATAATTGTCAGAAATGTATTGTTTTCCCAAAAGCAAGTTCTCCTAAACTGGTGATTATTATTCATATTTGTTTCACAGTGTTTTTTACTTACATCAGCTTCAGGTTTCAAATTTTTAAAAAATGTATATATTATACAATTTTTATGAAGTATTCAACCATGTATTCCTTTAGTCACATAAATGCAGAGAAGAATTATGCCATATTCCATTCATATTTTTCTGTTAATCTGAAAAACGGGGGCAAGCCCGTGAATTTCTTATGCCCAGTGTTAAACTAGACTGTGCTGCTCCACAGGGGTTGTGAAATGGAAGAGTTATATGGAAAACGTTTTCAATGACAAAATGAAAGTTTTTAGTTTTCACTTCATTTCAAAGCAAAGAACCCAGGCAAAACATATTCTTTATCACATTGATGGGCAGATACATATTAATATCTTTGACATGAAAGAATAGAGACCCCAAGGGGCCCAAATTCTGCTTCTGTACAGATAAAAGAATAACCACTTAACTGTGCTCAGGATCAACAATTGTTTAGAGACATGGCAAAAGATGACCCCAGAGCTTGCTTGTAACTGCATGTGTTCATTCTACCTCACGGTCATTTGCAACTTGATTTTAGTGTCCATTAATGCTTGTGATTATTATAATTGGAATTGGTATTCATGAGGGCAGTTAGTTAAAGCCAACCACTACAAAATGCATATAAAAAGTACTATAAAGTCCTACAATTCTAAAACTCCACTCATATGAATGAAATTCAATTATTCTTCTGTCCTGATACCACACACAGTGCAGGTGGGTGTGTAAATATTATGTCCATGAGCAACATGGACTCAGAATGGATTAAAGAAAACCCCACGTGGCTGCCTACCTTAAGCATGCAAACTTTTCTCATAATCTTAAAAGAAACTATTTTAACCCTGCTATAGTTTCGTTTTTACAGAAATAAACTTTTACATTAATGTTCTCTTATTTTTTGTAAATAGAACCCAAATACCTCTGCATATTTGATCAATTATTTTTAGCTTTCTTCTCCTGGTCAGTTTTTCTCTCCCTTCTTCCTTATACTTCATGGATGATATACAAATGAAATAAGCAAAACATAAAAGATAAAACAAAAAATGAAAACTACTCCTACAGAGGTCACTTTATATAATTTCCTCCATTCTGTCATGCAAGTACTGTTTCATGTCACATGGCAGAGAAAAGAGAAACACTGGATTGATTACAAGTCCAGTGAAATCTAATGAAATCAGTCTTATATCTTGACAAGTTGACCCATCACTTCAGTCAGCTCTCTGAGGTACAATTTTCTTCCATATAGAGTGGCAAGATTTGGCTATTGAGAAAGTGAAATGTGACCATTCTGGACTTAAATGTGAAGTTGAAGTATAAAACAGATTTTAAAGTTTCAGAATAAAAATAATGTAAAATATTTAATTAATAATTATATATTGAATCTGCATTACAATTAAAATATTTTGTTTATATTTGCTAAATAAAACTTTATGAAAGCATTTCATTCTGTTTCCTTTATATGTTTTACTGTGCTGATTTAATTTAATTAATTTAATTTAAAATTACACTATCTCAAAATCTTCCTATAGGATACTATTAGCCTAGGAACTGAAATTGAAAGAGAGAAATATATCTCCCTGAATATTTTCAGTTATTTTGAACAAGATGTATTTGCTATTTCTTACTTTTCCTTCCAATTTCAATGTATTATTTGAACGGAGCATTTTGTGTTTCTTTTAGCAAAGCATTTATTTTAATACTTAAAACTATATTTTTAATTAATCTAACCAGAGTCACTATCTCAATAAAAAACATTCTTGTGTGTGAAACTGATCCTGTTATGCTAGACAAATTTTGAGGGAAATTCCAGTAAGTGTAAGGAAGCAATGATACTATTTTTCAATTGAATTCAGTAGCCACCTCAACCCTACCTCACAATCATGCCACGTCTTCACTTGTGGGATCCTCTAGTTACAGTCATGAAAAGTAGATTGAGATACCAGTGGAGCCATATTATATAGTTTAAATTACATCAAAAACTTCAAAATTAAATAATGGCAAGAGAAATAATATCACATGATATTGTCTGAATTCAGATGATGCATTTCTATTAGTGTTTTATTAAGAAAATACATTTGAGGGCCAGGGATTTAGCTCAGTGGTTTCACCACCTGCTGCACAAGCGCAAGGACCCAAATTCGATCCCCGGTATCAAAAAAAAAAAAAAAATACACTTGTAATATTGTGAAGTAATTCATTATACAGTACCCGTGAAGGCCTTTCGTTAAATCCTATATACCATATATGCACATATTATACTTCTCTCTGGACTGCCACTGTATGAAAGCAAAATACTTCTTTAAAGGGATACCTTGCTGTATCCAAAAAAAAAATTCTCTTTGTTACTATTTTTATCTAGAAATACCTACTTTTGTGTTTGTACAAGATATCTCCTTTATAGCTTAGGTTAAATTGAAATCCCTTTGTAGCTCATTTGATATACAAGCAAGGCATTTATTTATAATAATGTAATGTATAATATATAAAAAGCATGTATTCTGAAAGAAACAAACTTTGTTAGATTGTACTGTGTTGAAAATACATTTTTCTTTTTCTCTTACAGGAAAATTATGGTTTCATTTGTTAATGTATGTATTCTCAAATAATATGGTCATCTTGCTGTTGGCTTCAGAGAATTGAAAAATCTATAGCCAGAACCAGAATATAAAATAAAACTCAAAAACCAGGAAATGATTTTCTTAATGGTAATTTTTTCAGATTGTGAGTTTTGGTTCAATAACCCAATTCAATTGCTGTCTTTTGTTCAATAAACAAAAACTACTGATTATTGATGTTGACAAAATGTCAGTAAAATTCTGTAGTTTTCATATTGAATTCTTTATTCTTGAGTTTTACTGTTTATGTAAGTATTTAGTGGTGAAATTGGAAGATGAGAATCTATATTATTTACATTATTCTAAATACGATACACAAATGAAAATTCGATTATAAACAAACTTCTATTTTTTTAAAAAGATAAGAATAAAAAATAATAGATATTTTATAAATAATTTCCAAAACATTCATTCTTAGTTTTTATCAATGTTTTTTGGAATTGGTTTGTTTTCCTCATTTATTCTTATAACACTAAGTTCCAATAATGGGATCTAAGTTGAATATGATCTAAATAGTATTGAATAATTTTTATAGATTTTGGAGTCAATATCCTCCCACCCACCTTCCTTTTCAGTGTCAAGACTTAACTATTTCAGAATGGAGCCTCCTGCTATATTTTTCTTTTCTACTAGAAATAAGTGTTTAAGGAGTAAACTAGAGCACAATGTTTCTTAACTATGTGGGATATATTGGAAGACCCTGAGTGATTGTCTGAACTTATAGTATACTCTTTTTATTCTACACATGCATACCTCTAAACAATATTTAATTTATAATCAGACACAATGAGATATTAAAAACAATAACTGATATTCAAATAGAATTATAACAAAATACTGTAACAAAATGTATATGATCTTCTTGAAAGAGTCAAGATAGCTAATATTTTCAGACTGCAATTGACTAGTGTAATAAAAACCATGGAAAGAAAAGTTACTGATAATGTGGAGATGACAGTATCTATTTTCACATAAATGTGGCAAATTTATTGAACACGTATTATGTATTATAATGTGTTTGGTGAGTGGGGCTCAGTGAAATCTTTTGACTATAGGGTTAAACTTTTGGATTGTACTACTAACATTAGCAGACCCAAAGTCCACCAGCCCTAAAACGAAGAATGCTAGAAGAAAATATCTGAAAGCTGTAAGAGATATTTTTTCACTGTGCTGTAACCCACCTCCCCAATGCCCACACCAATGTATTTATCAAATGTTCTGATTCATGACTTTCTTTTGGTCTGTGACTATAAAATTTCATGTGACCTCTTCTATCATAGAACATGGCAGTCGGGATACCTTTGAATTTGTGTTCTAGACATGGTCACTCATATTTGACCCAGAATGAACTATTTCTTTATTTCCTTTAAAAATAGAACAATAATTATTACTCTTGTTATTATTACCTAATTATTAGTTTTCCATATTCTTTTTTATCCATGTAAAACTACAGAGAAACTGTATCACTTTATTGCAGAAATGGTGAACTTAATCAGTGAATTTAGTATCTAAATATGAAAGGGTAATTCAAAATTGAACTACTACATTAGAACAAATTTTAACATATATTCAACTTTTTAAATAACCCTGATTAATAAAGTCTTCCTTTTTCCTGAAAAATATTCTTTTAAGAGTAATTTTCAACTTTATATACATAAAAGAAGGGATTTATAAACAGAACTGATTTCATGAGGATAATAATTTCTTTTTCCTTCTCACTGCAAATTTTAAGTAATAAAAACATAGTTATAGAGCTGTGCCCCAAATTGTGGTCAACATTTTTTTAATGATCAAAAGTAAATATAATCAAAATTAGCATATTATCATGAATTATAAATAATACTTTACATATTTGAAAAGCATACTTTCTTCTAACAGAAAAAGATTATTTCACATTATATATTAAAATAATTGAAGAGTTAGGAGCCAGAAAGAAACTGAATCATTAGTTAATGCAACCACTTGTAATGTATGTAATATTGAACTTTATTATTTTATTTTTAAGCGTTCTTTGGGATTTTTAAAACAATCAAATAGCATAATTTTCGGAAGCAAATGTCTTTCTATTATTTTTGTTTTATAAAAAATGTGAATAGAGAGTGAAACGAGTTTGCATGTGTTTAATGCTATTGGTATAGTTTTGTAAATTAGAATACACAATGTGGAGGTATACTACTAACAGTCTTCCAGAAAACAGAAAAACTGCTACGGATTATTAATCAAAACTCTCTGTAATTATTATATAATTCATGAAGCAAGAAGGCTTTAGGGTTTTTACACATATTCTATGGCAACATCATTGCTACAGAAAAGGATAGTATTGCCTATGTAAGCAAGATATATATATGATATTGTATCATTTAAATCGACACAAACAGATGAGCTGATGTGAAGAACAGAGTAATTGAAAAATCAAAGATGTACCCTGATCTAGCACTTTCAAAGAAGCTTTTTAATTGACAGAGAGTTTGTGTCTATAATTATGACCTTAATGGAAGCTTTTTGATTAAGTATTTTCTTAGTTTTTGCTATACTATGGATATTGAATATTCCTTAGAGGTCCACATGCTGAACTATTGGCCTGCAGGGTGGTACTGTTGGAAGGTGTGGAGCCTTTATAAAGCAGGTCCCTTACAGTCCCTCAGACCATTGAAGAAATGCCAGCAAAGGGGATTGTGGGCCTTCGCCCCTTCTTCATTATCCTTTTTCTTTCTTTTTTTTTTTTTGGTACCGGGGATCAAACTCGGGTCCTTGTGCTTGCGCAGCAGGCGGCGAATCCACTGAGCTAAATCCCTGGCCCTATCCTTTTTCTTTCTAAAAATGAAGTGAGTAGTATTTTCCTGTGATCTAGTCTTGTCATGTTGCACTGCCTTACCATAGGCTCAAAGCAACAGGACAATCAAACATGAACTGGAATCTCCAAATCTATTGGGAAAATAAACTCTGTATCTTTATAAATTGCTTATCTACCAACAAAACCCAACTGGTACAATCCGGAAGAATGTCTCCTAACTCATTAAGTCGAACATGGAATATTTAACTACATATACAATTTTATAAAAATACTGTTAAAGATTTGTTTGGAAATTTCTTTGTTCTTTAATGAGAAAGAGTTTGGGCTGAATATTACATTTATTATCAAGGCAATGTATTCTTTTCATAATACTTGCAGGGAACTTAACTCATATGACACTTTTGATTATTTTAGTAAGTCTTACCTAGGCAGTGACCCTCAGTCACTAAGCCTTCCATCATGTGCCACTGTTTTTCTGGTCTCCTCTACAGCAATCCAGTGAATTTCCATAGAGAAAGAAAGAGAACAGTGTAGGATTGGCCGTGGCTGGGTTTATAAATGGCATACATCAATTCTTTTTCATTAGTCAACACTCAATCATGTGTTCACATTTAGCTGAAGAGGAGAATATAAAATGTAAGACATTATATGCTGTGTACTCTGGGCTTGTAAGTGGTGTTTATGAACAAAACTTGTATCTGCAAAGCAATTTGCTCAGCACAATTATCAGTCATCAATTTTCAAATGATCTTTTGATATGTTGGCCACAGTTTTCTAATATATTAGGACTCCAAAAAGTAATGAATTCAAAGGTCATATGGACTCTTTTGATAAATAGGATGAGACACTCATGGTGAGCAGTCTGGTACAGGAGAACAAGCCAGCACATGTAATACTTTTTGCTAGAGTGCATCTTATCCTTAGATTGATTTAGGGAAGAAGAAAATTCCCTATGTGATTATTCTCATCTTTGAACAGTCAGGTTGCCTTGTATTTCTTTCTATTATTTCCAAAACAATTTCTTAAAATTTCTATGCATTTTGTTACGTTTATTACTAGCTATATTTTGATTTTGTTGTCAAATGTGAATGGAATTCTTTGCTCTAATTAGAATAATATGTATTTTTATGATGATTTTTAGGCAAGTAATTTGTCTTATTATTTTTAATGGATTGTGTATACTAGTTTCTGTTTTTTTTATATAGTCAATCAAATAGAAAATTTTAAAGCCTTTTTTCTTATGAATTTCATTGGATTAAACTTTTCCAAAAACTACACGGCTTGAAATATTTCAGTATAGTCAATTTCAATATTCTCAATTTTAACAATGTTCTGTCTTAATTCAAATAAATCTGAAAATATGTACACATTGCTCTTTCAAAATTGTTTTACTTGAATATAACCAATGAAAATTATAACTTAACCCATCCAGATTTGATTAATTGTACTGATTATAAAGTATCCTATGACATAAAACAAAGGGAAGAATTAAACATATTTGTGTCTGCAGAGACTTCTTTAGTCAACGTAACTTGAAAACACAGAAATCCTTATAATATTCTCCATCTTGAACATTATTTTGCCTACTGTCACATAAGAATGGGCTATTTTGTTGCATATTAAGACATTTTATATCTAGATATAGTGTAACAAAGTGTAAGAGATGCCAGCTTTCAAATAATAGTCTCAATTCTTTGACTCAACTATTATCATAAAAATATTGGACTACTAAACCAAAAAATAATCCTTAAATAGAAATATTGCTTAAATGATCAGGTTAACTATTCATGACAAATCTTTGCCCTCATCTATTATATGTAAGTTACATTATTGTTTCCTAGTTTTAATCCCACCCTAATTATTTAAATAAATATTTAATGCCTTTGTCATGTTACATTGTTTAGCTTCCAGTGATCATTGGAGTACTTATTTATCTCTGACTCCTTCACTTGTGTTTTGGCTTTTGATTTTTTACTGAGGGAATATAAAAGAAAGGAAAAAGTAGCAGTGAGGGTTTTGACAAGCAGTGCCTAAAGAGACATCAATAGCTTTCACTGGTCTTGCCTTTTCACTTTCCACTAGGAGAACAACACATTGCAAGTGGCATGGCTTCTTCACCCTGAGGCCTTGAAGAAAAACAGGTGAAGCAGACTTAAATTGGCCTAAGAGCCTATTTTCCAATGAAATCTAAGAAAGTAAACCTGAGTGTTCACATTTTCTTACACTGAACATGTGAGGGCAGTTATAAGTGATAAATTATGTTTTTGCCATATATAAGAGAGATACATAAGAACAATCAACAACTAAAATAGCTGCATTCATGTGCATGTTTATATGATATTTAGTACACACAAAGAATACTTTCTTTTCAACTATTGTGAATAATCAATGCCATTTAGAGTAAAATTAAAATTAGAATTTACTTATTTTTCTTTTTGGAGTGTGGTATTTTCTCTGCTCTGGGTCAAAATAAGTATGCTCTAGATTTTCCTATGCACAGAGATAAAGACACTTGGGAAGAATACAATAAGGATTGTAGAAGAAGATACCTTAAGA
>NW_004624748.1:23277284-23304689 GCF_000247695.1 Heterocephalus glaber
TTATTTATTTATTTACATTCTTCTTTTAAAGGATAGACCCATCTATAATGTATAAGTTGTTTCTGAATGGAATGTACTGTCAGAGGACAAAAATACAGTGCATTGTGTTCTAGAATGAAGAAAATGTATGTGGTGTGCTGACAGGGAAAACTGCCACACTGGGAGGAAGAAAAAGACTTTTTAAAAGCCTGTGTGAAAGCTAATACTTCTCTGCAAAGGGGACTTGGCTGAAGAGGAACACTGAGAATTTCATTTAGGTATTGGTATTCTTGCAGTAAGCGGATGCACAGAAGCAGAAAATAGAAACAATTGGTACTGATGTATGTGTTACAAATTTTAGTTCTGGAATTATAAATATCCAAGGAAAAACCTGGATTCAGTTGGAAGGTTAAATTTAGAATATTCAAATATTACTTCAAAATCTTTATTTATATATAAAATATATTTATATATGATGTGGGAATTTATAAAACAGTATAAGAATTTACACAAGTATGATGCCATATGCATCCTAAATGGTGTAGTCAATATTCACTTCTGAAAAACTATAATCTATGATTTATATTTCTACTGCATATTATGCACATTAGTTTTTATTGTCATGTAGATTACCAGAGATCAGCTTCTACAGAGAACTAAAAAAAAAAATCAAACAAAACAAATAGAATCAGAAGTTAATTTCTTTTTAGAATTTAGTGTGCAATTTCTAAAGCAGATAAATATTCAAAACATGCTCTCAAATTATTGGGAAAAATGAAATAGTTCTTATTTATGATAACTAAATAGGATTCTTGGAAGCAAAACTAAGAATAACAGAACTGTGCAGCATAGTCTCCAATTTTTTTAGACATTCTGAGGATAGGTGACTGAGGAAAGCAAGGTCACTTTTGATCCTTTGATAATTTCAATTTGGAACTCAAATGTCAATGTAGGAAATAGTGGTAAATCCTAAAGCATGACAGAGGCTCAAACCTTCCTTGACTTTCTCCTGTCTTCAGCACCCACTCAAAATTATTACAGTTAAAGCCATGAGAAGGGAATCTAGTACATCATAAAGGAAATAGAGACATTCTTTGTCCTCCTTCATAAAAGAGCATGAATACATTGCCTGGTTCCAAAGCCTACATGTGCAAAAGACATAAACTTCATAGAATGAATTGCTTTATAGATACTCAGCTAAAAAATAATGCAGTCTTTGTTCTGGAATCTGACCATTCGGTTTCTGTTGAAATCGGGACAAGGTGAAGTCACAATGAAAAAACTATGCATGGTGGGGCATCCCTGTATGTCTAGTACCCTGGAGATTGAGACAGGAAGATATCCAGTTCCAGGCCAGTGTGGGCTGCATAGTATCCTGTCTTAAAGTAAAGAAACAAACAAACAAGCAAGCAAATGAATATATATAAAGTTAAAACCAATAAGTGAATAAAGTTAAATATATTTTTATGAAATCTTTTCCTAATGGTAGGGTGTGTGTCACATAGTCTTATTAAGATTATTTTACATAATCATATATATGCAAGCTGTGATGAAAAGATACAGTGAATGTTTAAATTTAAAAATTTTGTGACAGTAAAATACATGCACCATTAATGTCTCAGAAAATACCCCCACCCATGTTCAACACACTTACCTCATCATTCTCACCACTTTCTGAAACAGTTTTGGAAGTCCCTTTGTGGATCTCTTTAGTTTTACTATTGTGACTATCTCCATGTCCTGAATTTACTCAAATTGTCCACCTTTCACCGACATTTCACTTTAGCAAAGAGCTAGAAATCACATAGTGACACAGCTGGTAAATAAGGTGAATGAGGCCACACGCTGTAATGTTTTTACAAGCCTGCCTATCTGTTGCATGGCATTTGCCAGCATCATTCATAATATTTTTAATCGTACCTCATACAGGTACTCAAGAAAGAGAACTTCTAGAACTGCTTCAAAAAGTGACAAAAATAATGGGATAAGTGTATTTTAACTGAGAATATTTGAATTAGTTTGCTGAGAATTAACGTCAATATGTGTTTCACTGTAATAATTTTTCTGTAATATAAACACTATCCATATAATTCCATCAAACCTTGCTTAAATTTGCAAAAAAAAAAACCTGTTTCTACTAAGACTAGTACAAAAGGTATATTTCAATGTGGAAGAAGGAGTTGTAGTTATCTTTCATAGCTCTGATCTTGTTTTTTTTCCCACTACTGTCATAAAAATGAAAAGGAACTAATAATAAAAATAAAAGCTGAAAGTTATTGGATATAAAATGGTTAAGTAGTAACTCACATATTTCACTTGAAAGGTATAGTTCTCATGAAACTGATGTAGCCAGTGCTAATATTAAGAATTTCTCCTCACAGAGATAAAAAAAAAGCTAAGTTTGCAATACCCATTTCTCTAAGGAAGTAAGGAAGTAACTTACTTTACAATGCTCAATGTCTTGGTTACTATTATTGTTAATGAGACAAAATACCTGGCACCCAAAGTTAAAGGAGGAAAGGTTTATTTAGCTCACAGTTTGTAGAGGTTTCAGTCCCATAATCAGCTGTCTCCAAGGTAGGATGGCAATGCAGGCAGAAGGCATCAAAAGAAGCAAGCAGCATGCAACAAGCAGTAACCCTCTTCTGTCCTTTATATTCTATCTAGGCTACCCACTCTTATGTCGGGTAACACTCACACTCAGGGTGGGGCACTGTTAATTCTAGCATTGCACCAGAAATCAGTCACAGCATCACATACTTAATCCAAGCCCAACACACTTGAGATCCAGCCACCTCCAAAGAGCACACCTATGACTCCATGAGGCTTCGGGGGGATAGCTAGACACAAGCCATAATACTTAGCCTGTGTTTACATACCAAAAAATGTTTAGCAAAAGTGATGTATAAACTAAAATGTTGAAATGTCAATAAAGCTTTGTAAATGACTATAAGAATCTATCCAATACATTAGAGAAGATGTAACAAGAACAGAAGAGAAATGTGAGACATATTTTGGGAATATAATTATGAAAATCTCTTTACTGACTAAAAGTCATAACAAGAAAGGATAAGAATTGAATGTGATACTTAATTTTTAGGATTCAATAAATATAAGCTGAATAATATTTACCTTTATCCTAGAGTAATTTAGAAATTCTGAAAGAGGGTTCTTTCACTCTGAGTTTGTTTAGGTTGATTATCGTTGCTCATATGTATGTTTAGTTTGCTAAGCTACAGATCTAACTCGAATACTAAATTAGTATATTCTTCATTAGTTTATTAAGGCATTTATTTAACATTTATGGAGAACATATCATATACAACAGACTCTTTAACATATCAGAATAAGAAAATACTGGCACCATGAGAGTTTAGACACTTAACCAAGAACAGAGAGTTAGATAGGGTAACATTGTAATGCTTACCTACTTGATTATTTGACTTCAAATCCTATGCTCTTTTTTAAAAATCTAAACCTATTGACCTATTTTTTGAGAGTGGTGAGGGGTAAAGTATCTATTTACCCATTGCTTCATTTCTTCATCATAGGCTTTTTTACCTGGCATTCACACAGTTAACTCAGATTTTCTGGGGAGCTATGTGTCTTTTTGTGCCTTCAGAGCTCTGACTGGAATTAGATTCAGTCAGATGTGGGTTTGAAATCAGACTCCCTGTTAACTAGGTGTGTGACCTTGAGTGACTGTCTTAACCTCCCTGAGGTTCAACAAAGCTGTTAATGAGCTCACAGAGCTGGTTGCCTGGAGTAGTCTTCACAAAGTGCAATTAGGTAAAGGAAACAGGCTAATTAGTAACTGGAAACAGAAGTTGATCCCACTAGGTTTCAGAAATGAACAGTGCTGACTTATATCAATCAATCAATTGGTGAGACAGTGTGTAAGAAATGAGACCAAGTTGTGACAAACCATCTGGAGAAGGGTGCACTAATTCTCACTTTTTTTTACACCTTCACTCAATGTCAAGGTTTCAAAGGGTTGTTCATTTGAGAAACAATAAGCATTTGAAAAACTAGAACATTAAGAATAGATAATTTCATTTTTCTTAAAATATTATTTGCTCATAGTGAATATTAAAATTCAGATTATAGAAACAGCAGTGGATTAGAACTGAGGAGATTTACATTCTAGTACTTATCTATTGGGAATATACTGTTGACTTCTATTCACAGTCTTTGACGATATCTGAGCCCCAGTTATCTCCTTCGTGAAATGTGGGTTTGAGGATAAATAATTTCCAAAGATCTCTTTGACATGTAAGTTCTATGATTCTATTACTTGAGTTCTAACAAAACCAATAGAGACAAAAAGAAAGATATAAAAAATTAAACCTATGCAAATATTGTTATACTGCTATTGGAAAGCAATAGTCTCCACAGTAAAAAAATAACTGTAAATTAATATGACTTCTAATTGAGAGTACTAAAAACATAAGGAGTATTTTATACATGCTATGCAAAAATATATATAACATACAGTCACAAAGAAGCCTAAACTGAACAAACATTTGAAATATTAATTAAATAAATGTCAGAATACTTACATAAATAATGTACAAATTCATAGTAATAGTGGAAGAAATGAAAGTAAAAGTTAAATCTCACCAAATAATGAATAAAAAAGTACCACTTGGTTATAATTTAAATATAAGTAACTAAATAATATATGCAAAGTAATGGGACATTTATATATATGGTTTATGACATTTAATTGAAAAAGAAAATCTTCTGACTATAAATAGAATTTAAAAAGTAATCAGAAGTATAAAATTTTACCTCGGTATTTAGAAAAGTCTCCAGACATTTTATAGTACTAAAAATAGGTGACTTCCTCATTTTATCAGATCATTCCAAGAATTAAAAATAGTCATGTGCACAGAATTTCAACACTTTTTTTCAACAGTTCATGAATCACATAAGACCCAAACATTATAGAGACTTAGATTCTGTGGTTGTAAGATGTTGACAATGAACTGTTTGCCACCTGGTCCTTATTCCATTATTTAGGGTCTTTTTATTTGTTATATGTGGGATTTTTCTATCATCTTTATTTAATTCAGCCAGAAAGGACTGTTGAAAGTGCTGGGCTTGTTTTTCTTGCATTCTACCAGCACAGTTGGCCATGAGACATGGTTTGAAATTGAATTTCATTAATAGCTCAGCAGCCTATTAGTATCCCCTCTATATGATGGCCTGTCAGATTGATAAAGAACAAGCAGAGGCCTGTCTTAGTTTGATCTCACGGACACCAACCCTTCTAAAATAAGGTAAAATGCTTAATCAAACCACAGGCCTTGATGCCTCTTCCTTTCTGCAGACCCATACCCCAGGTGCATGGGTTTATCTCATTTTTAGATACACATAATAAAACAGTCATTCTGAAAGTTCATTCATGTGTGTCTGATACAACTCCTGACATGGGGGGCTTGTATTCTTTTAGAACATGGGGCACAGTGGGGGTTTGCAACAGGCTCTATTTGCTAGTCAGCTCTCACAATGGATCACAGACTAAGTCCTTTCACTCTAGGTTTCAAAATTGAAACACCAACCCTCTGAGCAATCTTTCATGTATTTCTTTTGAGCTGGGCTGCAAAAATAATGAGCAATTAGCTCTTTAAATGATGCACTGCTGTTTAGATGAACGACTTGTAGATATTTCAAGTAGCCCATTTGGATTCTGGAGAAAAGAAAAGAAGTCTACCTAGGATGAGCCTTCCTATTTAGTCTTCAAAGTCCTAGGCTGCACACCATCAAGCTGAGCTTCTGAATAAAATCCTTGCTTTTAGCCTCTATGAAATGTTGGCACTCTGTCAGAATCATGTTTTTCAAGTTTCATTTTCTAGTGCTAAATTTTCATGCTATGTAACTCTTTAGGTAGCCTCCAAGAATGTTAAAACTTTAATATAGAAAATCATATTACTTTTCCACAGACTTAGTTTTATTAAACAAACTTATCTGCAGTTTTTATATATAATGCAGTACTTTCATTTAAAAAATAAAATTGAAACTTGGTACTTTACCTCTTTCTGTGAAAGGTAGTCAAGAGCACAGGTGGTGTTGTACTTGTTTGTTTTCCTACCAATATGTTAAGAATGGACTTAGGTCATATTATAATTAATATATCTGAAACACTTTCCCCCTATTTATGTAGTTTGGTCAGGCAAACCACACAAACAAACAAATGAATCAATTTCACATTGACTTTGTTTCCTTATATGTCAAGGGTATGAACATTTAAAATTCTCTACAAACATTTAAAATTCCAATATTAATGTTTAACCAGGTTAAATTTAGAGAGATTAAGAAGATAATGTTTAGGTTTGAACATTCATATTACTACAAATCACTTCCTTATTATGAATAATGCTATTTGATATTTAATGTTGGATTGATGGAGCTTCAAAATACAGTCTTATGACAAAAAACAAGAGTTACTATGCTTTGTCTGTTCACTCTGTTATTTTATCAGATAACTCACTTCTTTAGATTACATTGTTTTTAAAAAGTTAAGGCAAACATCAATGTCATCATTTATCATTTGACCTTGGATCAGATTAGTTTATCAAATTCCTGAGAGAAAAATTACAGAAAAAGCGGAACATTGACAGGTCACATTTTTAAAAAGTAAGAAAAATATGCTTATAACATGGGACATAAAAGTCCAACTCTGAATGATGTACTCTAATAAAATATTGATAACTAGAAATAGATTATTGCTTTCCATGAGACACTAAGTTCCTTCTCAGCAGAATCTATATTTCTTATTGTATCAGTTAGGGTTCACTAGAGGAAACATTTAATATAAAATATATGCTACAAAAATGGTTTACAAAGTAGGCTTTACAGTGGACACCTGCAGTCAGGGGTGGAACTATGCAAAATGGTTATTTGTGAGCTGCAAAGCTGGAGGATCTAGCTAAATTATAATGCCCAGAGCTCACTGTAGAGTCCCGTGTGAGTCCATATCAAGAAGCTGAGGGCTGGGGATTTAGCTCAGTGGTTTTGCCACCTGCTGCACAAGCACAAGGACCCAAATTTAATTCCCAGTACCAAAAAAAAAAAAAAAAAAAAGACAAGAAGCTGAAAGGTCTGTGTTGGAAAGCTGAAGAATCTGAGCCAGAAACCTGGAGAAGGATGTCCAAAGTCTATGACAAAGACTGGAGCTCCTCCAAAGAAGCAAAAGGGGAGACTTCCTTCTTTTCCTTTTATTCCATCCAGGCTACAAGCATATTGGTTGGTGCCACCCACATCCAGGGTGGGTCTTCCCTGTTTGGTGAATCAATCATTGAAAGGCATCCAGAACTATACTAAAATAATTATTTAGGTGTTTCTTATTCAAACTGACAGCACAATTAACTATCACATTTATCTTTACCTAACATTGGATATACCACCCAATTCCTAGCAACTGGAATTTAGTAAAAATTCAAACTTTACTAAATAAAAATTTGTGACATTTTGTTTATGGGATAATCATCTTCAGACAAAATATTTTGGGAAACAACAGAGAAGGAAAGGGTGATATGAATAAATACTTTTATTTATCATCTCCTTTCACAGGTAAATTCTTGTGCATGGTTCCTTTTTGTTACTATTTTTAAAAAGCCTGTATTTTATATCTACTAAATTCTCTCTAGAATCTTATTCTGTTTGAACCAGAAATCACTGTAGTACTTGCTGGCCTCAAATCAGTAATGACAGCGAAATGTTCAGGATAGGAAGAGCTCTTTCAAGTCATGTGCCAACCCAGGAAAGAGGGAAAAATAAAAGCACAATCAAAAATGCTGATGGTGACAGTATCACAGAGTAGGAGTTGGAGGGAAGAAGCTCCCTGCATACCAGGCTCAATATTTTCTGTAAATCTATTTTAACTTCTCTAGGGAAGGACTCAGTATGAATGACATAATTTGGATTTCTGCAAAGCAGGAATCTCTCTCTAGTATAGGATTAAGGGCTGACAAAATTAGAAACACTCCAGGAGCTGAAGAGGGCAGGAAGTTAATAGATGGATAGTAATGGAGAGATCAGAACAAAGGGCCTGGGGGGATTATGAGTCTAAAGACCACTCCATCACAAATTTGAAGTGAGGAAAACCTATCAAGTAGGAAAGCAATGGAATCATTTATTCAGCTCACAGAAGAGACTTTACATGATTCTTATAGAGACTTTCTAAGCAAAAACTTAAAGTGAGAGCACAGCAAACCTGCACATGTGAAGAATCAAACAGAATAATAAATCCACCATTTTTCTGCATGGCAGGGCTTTAATGTTAGAAAATTTCCTGATAAAGAGGATACAAGACCCATAGGCTCCTTTTTCTGTCCCTAGTAATGAAGTCATGAATTCCACAGCTAAGAGCATGTAAAAGCACAAGATGCTTACACCTATAAAATAAGTTTCTGGGTTCTCCAGGCTTGCTTTACTGCATACGGTTCTTATTTCAGAAAGGTTTAGTCATTATAAAAATATTCATTTTTAAAGCCAATTTTTCTGAACACTTTTGCTGCCATTCCCACTGAACTACTTGCAAAAAAAAAAAAGAAAGTAAACCTTTTGGGGGTATAATTTCACCAAAGCAGTTGCTTGAATGGTGCTTCATATATAAACTTAAACTCTCCAGAAGGAAGGCTGGTGATCAGCAGGTTAGAGTTTTACTGCAGCTTGTTCCACAACTGTCACAAACAAGCAACTTCTCTGAGGAACACTGACTCCTCTTTCTCTCTGATAGCTGTTGCTCCAATCCTTCTTTGCAGCCCAATAGAGTAGCAACAAATGGAATGATATCAGGCCAGAGCTGTGTGAATATTGCGGGAAAATATCCAAATGGATAATGCATGTCACTTCACTAACAAAATCCTCCTCTTATCAACAACATTCCCAGGTTATTAGATGAGTAAGAGAGAAACAAACTAGAATGCTTTTCTATCCTATTTTTCCTTAGCAATACAGCTATACAATAGCTTGGCAAGAAATGAGAGGTAAACTTTTATACTTTGGCCTTTAAACTTGGTTCTGATGACCCTTCATGCTGCAGCTTTCACCTATCTTTGATCAACTTTCCCATGTCCTTGCATTCATGCTAAAGAAAAAGTGGATATTCACAACTCCAGATGTATGTAATGTTGTGTGACATCTATGGTAAACCAAGTGGTTTTCTTTTTTCTTCAGATGTAAAATAGAAAACAATAGTGACTTGATGAGACAATACCTCTGGGAATTCTGAAGATTCACCTGGAATTTAATATATACAATTTATCTTTTTCCATTAAGTTTATTAGTACATTTTAGATATGCAATACAGTTACATTCATCATTGGGATCTTGTACCTTTACATGATGCATCTTGGTTCTTATTCTTTCCCCATTCCCCTGCCCTCACTTCACCCCTTCCACCCCTCCCTATTTATAAAGACTTTGTTTCCATGTTTTTCCTTTTCTCATATTTTTTCTTTTCCCTTTTCCTTTCCCCTTATACAATTTATTTGTAAAATAGCATTAAGGGATTATTTTTAATTATTGAGAAATTAATCCAATTTCATGTTTTAAAAATAATTAGCAAGATTTACTTCATTTAATTGGAGTAAAAAATAAAAGCTATTTGAGCTTGGTGATGATAACCTGAAACCGGAAATATTTCTCCAACTGCCACTGAAGATAGATTCTACATATCTCATTTTTAGGGATTTTCTTAAAAACAAAAAACAAAAAAAATAAAACAAACAAACACAAAAATCTTGAAGAGTCTAAGTCAATCAAGGTCCCGCAATTATCTACAAAAAGGCCTATAAGAGAAATATATAAAATACAAAAAAAATGAAATTTACTAATTGAAAAGAGAAATGGCTATATTTTTCTCTTACAATCTGACTTTACCAATTACATATTAATAACTGCTTCATTCTGAAAACAAATTTGTGGCCTGGCAGGCATGATATTGAGAAAATAACTTTGGAGCTGAATGAGGGCAAAGCCTGTGCAACACAGGTTTTCTCTGCCAGTGTGAACCAGACTGATCTTTGATGCCTCTAGATTTTACCCTTACAGCTTCATGTCTCCTTTGTGAAACTGTTCTAATTGTAATGATTAAGTCTTTTCATAAAATTAAAAACATTTAGAGGAAAGTGATCTTGAATTCAGAATGAAAGCATTTCAAACCAAAGGAGGAAGGGTCAAGCTCTGTAATCAGATTAGGAGCATCCTGTCTATCTCAGTGCTGCCTTTATCTTCCTACATTGTTGTACTCTCTCTTAGAGGAAGAAGTTCTGCCTATTAACATTCTTCCTCCGAGGAACATGGCAATACTGCTTTTATTTAAAAAGACAAACTGGTATTTCAACTTTACAAGGGCTACTATTTGGTAAATGTTTTACTACTTATTAATAAAATGTCTTCAATTTTTTTCTGTTATAAGGTTCTTATTTATTTGATAAATTACTTTCTTTTTATGTATTGGAATTCTTGTTGTTTCTTTATATATTGGAATACTTGTTGTTTTATATTGGAATTCTAAGATACGAAAGTAAATTCCCAGCACACCTGTTTTGCTCTCTGACTGGGTCCTTTCCCTTCTCTTCAGTATTTGGCTTTCCACAGGAAAGTCTAAGTTCCTCCACTCCTGACAGGTGTTGTCACAAATAGAGTCTTTGAGGTCTATTGCCTGGACTCAACTCCTAGGCTGCTCAGTTGCAGTCTGTGCTATGTGCCAGTTAGCAAGCAATCAGCTTCTCTCCCTCTGTTTTTTTTAAAACTACTTCTTTAAATCACTATTTTATTGATAATAATAAAAGCAAGACTCATCTCAAAGTGATGTCATAAAAATCAAGAGATATTTTAAGTGCTAGTATGAAGTATCAATAGTCGGTTTTATTAATAAGTCTGAAGTTTTGACAAATGCTGTTTCAGGCTTGAAGGACCTAGAATTCAGTGTGTGATTACAACTATGTAATCAACTAGAGCTAAAGCTTCACATTTGCACTGGAGCAAGCTTAGAGAAAGAGACACTGGCCAGTCTCAAGCTGCCCAAAGCCTCTATGTATGAAGTTTGGACCACATGGATTGGTAACAATAGTAAAAAGTAAGTCATAAAAGGTATAGACAAAATGTACTAACTTCAGATTGTTTTGTTGTAGTAATAATGGCTTATAATATCATAAAATACATATAATATTTTAACACAAAAGAGTAAATTCTTGGGCCAGGGGTTTAGCTCAGTGCTTCTGCCACCTGCCCCACAAGCACAAGGACCTGAGTTCGATCCCCAGTACCAAAAATAAAAAGAATAAATTCTATTTATTTTCTTATTAGATCCCAAGTATCTGGAAGTAATGTAAGAAGAAGATAGTGTCCTGAAATACAAATAAGAAATCTATTGCACAGACTGTCTAAAGTATGAAGTAACTAGTAGGTAGTTGAAGTGAAGTTTAAGTCAAGGCAATTCCAAGTCTGAGCTTCTGTTGGTCAACACTGCAATACTTCAGCTAGTGATATCTCTCAAATATATACTGACTGATTCATTAAACATATTAGGTATGCATTATTTGTGTGTTTTTTCACAGTATAGACAGGGCCATATTTTAAAATTATTTATCATATATAAACTATGTACATTTTTAAATTCAATATAAGGTATAATAACACAGTCAAATTGCTATGCAGGATACAAGATCATGAATATAAAATGGTTAAGTTTTTATCGTAAATTACTTAGCTTAAAGTCCACAGTCCTATAAAGATATCACATCAATTCTGTGGTGGTAAATTCTATTGTTCTTCCTTGTTTTGGACAAGATAACTGAGCCAGAGAACCATGGGAATTTGTTCAAAGTCACAAAACAAGTACGAGGCCCAGCCTTCTCTAAATTCAGCTAATCTGTCTCAAAAGCTTTGGTTCTTAAGCACTTATAAAGTTACCTTCATATATAAGTAAGTGGGAGATTAGGGCTTGATGACATTGGCTTCAATTAAAATGAGTTGTAAAAAATGAATTGAATTGTCCATGAATCCATATAGTTTCACAAGATATCAGTGCTTTCTGATATCCCTTATTCCACCCCCTTGTTTTACAGATGAAACTTGAGACAAGCAGAGATCTATGGAAGAAGGAGAACAAAAGTGTTTCACGCAGAGGATGTAGCATGAACAATTGTACAGATCTAGTAGAGAAAGGTGGTGTTTTGAAATAAATTTGGATGGTTCAATTTGGCTAGAATATAGTCTACATAGATGTGGTTAGTAGAGTATAAAACAGAAAATGCTAGTTTTCTATGGAAATTGAAGGCCTAAAATCACTGGCTGACATGTTGACAAATGACTCAGTAGGAGATATGGAACCATCAGTTCAGAACACGAAATTAGAAGAGAAAGGATTGTGGTTTGGAAATTCCACCTAGTGCAAGCATACAAGGCAGAAAAGGCTGAAAGGGCTCAAGGGATTCTCTATGGATAGTACGTGAAACAATGTGATTAAAATAAACTGGTAATCTGAAAAATTAACAAGAGCATACAACAAAGTACTGTAGATAAAGAATTGATAGAATTTGTTCAGTGATGTGTGGGTGATGTGGAATAAGTGAAAGGTGCCCATGAAAAGCTTAACTATTCAATGATTTAAAGAAAAGATGTGCCATGAATAAAAGCAGTCCACCCAACTTCAAAAATATCCTATTGTTTAATTTGCTTACTAAATCTTTAACAACAAAGTAATAAATATGTCATACCTAGCTACAGATAAGAATCCAAGGCATAGAAAGTTTACACAAATCTGCTCAAATCACAGCCCTAATAGTATTAGAGTCCGAATAAATTACAGAATGACTTGAATCCCAGGTTTCACTATGGCTTATTGGTGGAGAATGTGTTAAATATAAGTGTGGATAATTGGTGTTCTAATTACCAGTCGAATATTAAGTTATATCAATAGGAGCTTCGAATTTAGAAGAAGTATAAGGTTTAATATCTAGTTTTGTGGGTTGCATATAAAAATGCTATTTATGTTTCTAAGAATTGACAGCAAAAGGAAAGTAAAGAGAAGAATGTGAGGAAATGAACTTAAAACACTGCAACTAGAAGCAGAAGAGAAAACAAAAGTAGAAAGAGGAGGAAGAAGAAAACTGACAAGAAGAGAAAAATATCATGTTATATATGTTTTCGAGAGCAAATGCAATATTCTAACAAAACCAAAAGTATGAGAATCTAGATAAATGTTCTGAATTCTATTATTAGTTTTTCCATATCAAGATATATGTAAATTAAATTGTAATATCTGGGTAGCTTAAGTTCAACTGAATCAATTAATATAATGCTTAACTTACAATATGTCAGTGTTAGTGGTGGAATGTGGAAATGAGAGTATGAATATGGAGCAATTTGAAGCCTCTACTTGTTTACCACTCTGCAGAGTCTACCCTGGGAGGCAGACACAGTATCATATTATAGTTATTTATTTCAAAATGGAAAGTACTATATCAGAGGACTCAATGGGTCTTGTGTATAAGTATGATTCACACACTCAATCTGCACGACATTTTTTCATGCAATGATGACTATTGATGCCATTCAGAAGTTGATCTAGAGGCACTTGCAAGGATGAGGGCTTCAGAAGAAGAAAAACCTTTTTGTACACAGATGTATAAAGTCCTAGAATACATTTCATGGGATTTTTATTTAATAATTGGAAGATAGTAAATATGAAAGTGGAAAGAGAAGAGCTGGAATATTGTATTTTACACTATTTTTAGGCTTTAACTTTAGTTTTACACAGAAGGGTGAATCATAGGAGAAATTTAAATACAACAATGACATAACCAAATGAACATTTTTAGAAAGATCCCTTTGTGGACAGGACTAAGGTCGGATTGGATGTAAGTGATACCAAAAGCAGAGAGACAAGGAAGCAATTCAGACAGACAGCTACAGCAGTCTTTGGGTGATGGAGATAAAATGGTAGGGCTACAGCAATGACAGTGAGATTATTAAGAAGTTAAGCCCCCACTGTAATTAAAATATAGTTTTATATTTATACAAATTGGACTCTTCCCTGGTTTATTCTACCAGGATAGCAGATAGGTTGGTGCTGAAGTATGTGCATATATGTGTGTGTTCACAGACTCCACACACTTACATTGTCAGGGACATATTAGTCAGTGACAATTAAGTCTCACTTTCAGAAACAAATTTAAAATGCTTATCTGTAAAGTCTTGAAATTATCCTTGGATAAAACACCTCAATTTATTTGGAAAACACTATTAAATGACTTGTATATGAATGACCTTCATGTATGAACATCCTTTTTAGATGTTACTAGACCTAACTGCTTTTATTTTTATCATTATTATTATTTTTTTGAGACAGAGTCTGGCCTTGAATTCACTATGTAGCCCAGGCTGGCCTCAAACTCATGGAAATCCTCCTGCCTCAGTTCTGGCTGTCCTAACTGCTTTTTTATTGTAGGAGTCTTAGCCTCCCTAATCAAAATTAAGATGATATCCTTTTGCTAAAACAACAAAACAGAATAGTAAGATGAATTCATAATACTAAATTATTATACAAATATCATGTATAAGTATCATGTAAAATTAATTGTAGCAATAGTATCAATGTAATAAGAATCATAAGTGCATATTGAATACAATGACTTCTCACAGAGGTTCACATCTTCTTGAAGGTCACTTTTCAATTCTAAAGTCAGTGCAATTGACTCAATTTAATAAAAAAATTATTGATTTCTTTTTTATATCAATCATTGCACTAATGTAGGACTATACAGTGGTCATGAAAGACGGTAGATTCAGCAAATTATAGTCAGGATGTAAACCACTCTGTTAAATTAGGATAGATGGGGAGGTATAGCATGTACTTCTTTTTACAGAACAAAAGATGTCAAGTTTCAACTCTGAAGATGATCTCAAAATCTAATTATGAATTAGTGTTTAGTAATTGTGTTAGTGATGCCTCAACATGCATGAAGAATCCTATTCATACGGTTAAATATAAATATTCACATTGTTAAAATACAAATATATGTTATTTGATATGATGAATGGATATGAACATAATTTCAAATTTAAACATGCTGAATTTCATCTTTTAACCATATCTAATCATATTTTGCTTTCATTTATGTAAATAAATATTAATTCATCCCTCCCAACACTAAGAATGGAGAATAAATAAAATACAGAGAGTTGAGAAGAGAATAATTTAGGTAATCCATGGCTTTACTCTGAATTGTAATGTCTCCACGAGTTCTACTTAGGTTCCTTCTTTCCCTCTGACATTGGAATAAAAGATTCATGGAATTGAAAGGCTATAGAATTCACATAAGTGACGTTGTTGCCTGTTAAGGAGATAAAATCTACTCAGTTAACATACCACTTCTCAATATTAAGAGGGGGGAATTTTTTTAAAGGTTTAATTCATGCTGATACATTTTTAAAAAAGAACTATAAGGATTTCTTAATTCTTTACTAACAGTAGCAAAAATTGCAAAAGTGTAGAGGAGAGCAGCATGTGCTAGTCAGCAGTGATTACTGTGGATAATTGTGTTTACTGTCTCCTGGAGATGTCACTGAGGACTGATAAAAACACGCTTCACCTTTTTGTAGCTAAGATATAATTGGAGACGGTGGTGGTAGTGGGGACATGTAAAGCTTCACTCATTCTGAAAATACATAGTTCCATGATAAATGCATTCAACCTCTGAGTAAAGAAAAAATGCACTATATAGCCCTCCTTATAAGAATGTTTAGTTGTACTTGTTCATTAAAGAGACCATGTTATCTACATTAACGGAAATATTGCTGCTGAAAATAGCTAAAAAAGAAAGTCCTCGATAGTGTATAGTGAAAGGAAAGCATTTATTTATTTATTTAGCTATTGTAAAATGAAGCTATTAAAGGCTCAGGGCAGAGTTTGTTAATAGAGATTTCAATATTTTACCTATTATTTCATATATAGGTGAAAAGAAACATTTACAAGATAGATTTGAAAATTCATCTAAATATTCAACTCAACCTCAATTTTTAAAATATGTAGAAGTTATATATGCAAAAGAAATCACAGATTCTATTTGTAAGATTACACTTTTATTTAAGTAAATATTTTTAGGTAGATGTTGACAGAAAAGAATATGTATGCTATTAATTACAGGTTTAATTATAATATCTACAGTTTCTTAAAATTTTTAAAAATGTTTTTAGGCTTAATCAATTTAAATGTACTAAAGTCTACTGAATTTTATCAAGTACAAAAGTATTTAATGCTATACTATATTTGTGTTTTTTAATATTCTACGTCGATATCAATCATATTTTTGATACAAGTTGACACATAAGTAAATGTTCACTTAATAACTGATTATATGAAGTTATATAATCATTTTCACAGAAGTTTAATTTTAGAAGAACATGTCACAACATCTGATTCTCATTATTATTCATATCAATTGCACTTTCAAATAGAGGACACTGTGCTCAAAATAACTAGGGTGGGGATTTTGTTTTTTGTCAAGCTCAGGAAAAATTTGTAACAAAAGAATTTTTGTTTTCATTTTTTGTGGTTTTTATCAATATAATTATTTTATCCATTGAAAAGTCATCTGACATTTAACCCTCTAACCTATCATCATACTACTCTTCATACTTAGATATTGTATTCTATTTATTGCATTTTAATAACTAATTTATCAAAAACTTCACTTATAAAACATTCAATTATATATTTATTTATTTCAAAATGTACTCAATAAATTACTTCATATTGATTATGTATAATTAATTATATATAATATAATCAATGTTTACAGATACTTATTAAATACATGTCAGTTAACAACAGGATACACTCTGACAAAGGGGTTGGTGAGAGATTTTATCCTGTAAACATCTTATTATGTGCCTAACTACCATAAGACTGCTACATTACTGGGGTAAGATAACCTCATGAGGCCACCTTCCTGTATGCAGTCCACTAGTGAATAAATTGTCTTTATGCAAGATTTAACTGTTTATTTGATAGTATAACCAATGTTAGAGAGAAAAAAAACAGTATCTGCAGAGAAACATAAACATGATAGGTGAACAAATGTGTGTAAAACTTAAGCAATGATGACCCTATGGGTTAGGGCAGAAAGATGGGGATTGGGGGGGTGAAAGAGAGAAAGAGAGAGAAACTAAATACAAATGGCACTGCTGGACGAAGTCTGAGAGGACTCCCCAAAGAGCAGATGGGAACCTCAACTCACCCTACTCAGGTGGTAGGTTGTAGGTTCACTGACATCACAGAAAAATATTGCAAGGCATATAAGTGAAAGACATTGCAAAGGTTTTTTTGACAAAATTAAAGATACATATTCAGAGGAAACCACAGGCCCTTGAGAGAGGCATATATTGTCTGAGGTTAGGGTTTTATTGTGTTTTTTAGGGGGTGTCTTCAAGATGAGTGATCTAGGATGTGTATTCCTACTGTCTGTCAGGTTATCCATTATTGGCTAGGTTAGAATATGAATCATTTGCATAGGTTTGAATTTATTGTTAACAGTGTTGCTTCTCTGAGGACAGAGATCTGTGGGACATAAAATGCAGGCTCAAATCTCAGGTGAAAGCCACAGCCCCACTTAGCAGACTTACTGCATGTTTAAGACTGTTAAGATCATTTGGAGTGAGTTTCTTGGAAGGGAAAGGAGCATTGTAAGTTTAGGTAACTTCATATCCTAAAGCTGAGGTTTTTTTTTTAAATTTCAAAAATTGGAATTTTTCTTATCTCCTCTCTACAAATCTTTATTTCTCTTATCACAGCTGAAGTGGACATGGATAGAAGACAATAATAAAATCCTCTCCATTGGTAAAATTCAAGTATCATGCTGAAAGCACTATAGTACTATAGTAATTTGAGCATCTCACAATGTAGTGTGTAAGTCATGTTCAAAATGTATAATAAAGAATTTTCATAGCACTCAAATGTTCGTTTTCTCTTTAATAATTTAAGAAACCTCAATCTGTTTCAATATCAGAAACAAAAAAAAACCTAGCTGTTAAACCTAATTAATAGAGTTCTTTACGATTGGCTTAAGTGACTTTCAGATAGATTTTGCTTATGTTAATTAACTTTATATATTGAAGTTACAGCTTTATCTCCACATTTATACCTGGCTCCACTATATTTATAATTTCTGTGCTATCTTCAAGGTATATATTTCTAAATGGGCATCTCTTATTTACTAAAATAGAAAGTCTGACTAATAAAATTATTCCCTTTACATTTTTGAAGCAAATATTATGTAATTATGCTGAGAAGCACAAACAGAGTTGTTTAAATAACATTGTCATTATCAATTAATAAATTACAAAAATGCTACCAGATATCTTTCACCACCTTGACAAACTTGAGAAACTTTCCATGCCCAGTATGGAAATGATAGTCAAATACCACACTTAAATGACATTAAAACTTGAAAAGGGGCAGAGAGCTAACATTTGGGAAAAATCAAAGCCTTCACCAGTATTTGTTACATATTTTGTTGGATGCTCTGAAAATAAAAATTCCCATGAAGAGATTGGAGGTATGTTGCAAAATTAAAATTTACACTAATTCACTTATGGACAAACCTAGACATATATTCAGAGGAGATGAATGACAGGGATGAGAACAACAAATAGGACACGGAGGCAAAAAAGCACAGAAATCAAATTTCAAATATTTTGTAACTTTATCAAGCGTGAATTTACTTCTGTCATGACCATCACCTTTCTTAGTTACTTCATGGTATTTCTGAAGAACTGATATTTGTGATAGGATTTTAATTGGAGGCCATAGGCTCAAGGAAGTATGATTGACTGTGTAGCACTGATCTCTTTAGCACGGTTTTCCAATAATTCTACTACTGAGCCATTCATATTCTACATTAAACACCTTATCATGTGATTGCAATAGAAAGTTCCTTACTTCTCGGCAAATTCATAATGGCAAAACAAATTAAAAATTCTCCAGGCTTCAGTGAAGATGATAAATCCATTGGTGTCAAACAATGAGTACAAAATACAAGAATTTTGCTTATGATAGTAGTGGCATTTAGTTTTATCTTGAGAGGTCAAAAAATTAGAAATACTTAATGTAATTTTAAATTTGTACTATTACAAAAAGTGTTTTATTTTTTACTTATTCACAATAAAAGAAACCAGAATGTTAACATAAACAAATCCATGAATTTTAAATTGCTTCCCAAGATAGGCTGTACATTTGCCTTGGCTTCACTGAACATTAGACAGCCTTCTTGCTGGCTCTAGACCCTGAACTCCCTCTCATCTTCTCAGCCCTTTCACAAGCAGAAAGCCAAACCAAAGTAGTCAATCCACTCCCTTTTCTTAAAACATTACTTTGGAAAATTTATCATTGTAAATTCTATATCTGCCTCTCTGATATGTATATAAATCCTCTTTAAACATCTCTACCCAATTTTATTACCCAGGGGTGTTTTTCTCAAGATTCTGGGAATCATTCCTTTGAAATGTCATCAAGGCCATTAGAACTACTATCACTCATCTTCTGTGAGATAGTAGAAGCCAGGCTTTGTGAATTCTTCTAAGTAGTAAGACTTCTTGTCGTGAGATCTAAGAAATTTTACTTTACTCGTGGGAAATGTAGCTAGCAGGAAGCCTACAATACTCTTCATACCAGCTTTTACAGATTTTCCTTCCTGTTGTTTCAGTGAAGTTGAGTTCAGACTGTAGTCTTCTCTGCCTTTATTACAATAGCCTTGAATACAGTTTTTCTTACCTCTTTAACTCTTCCATTGAGAATTTTGCTTTGAAAATCATTTCCAAAGATGTGCGGAATACTTGTAAAGGCTCCAAAAAAAATTAAGTCTGTGCTATCCCCTGAATTCTCCTAAGAATATTCATTTATTTGAAGTTCCTCAATATTATAATTATTCATAAATTTATATATATCTTGTTATTAATAAATAATTTACTCTTTCTAAAGGTTTTAGAAACAAATATTTCCTGAATCTTCAAATACAATATAATTTCATTGAACATGAATATTTACATAACAAAATAGGAAATAACACCTAATGAATAATTTATTCTGTAATAGAAATTGTTCTTAGTTATTTTCACATGTTGCCAAACTGAATCTTTGTAAAATCCTCTATGAGAAATTCAATTAACATTCAAATATGAAACTCAAGGTTAGAACAGTTAAGAAATTTGAAAGTGACCACACTTTATAAATTGTGAGTTTGCATAACCTCAAAACCTTAGATGTTCTGCTAATTTGCAATGTATTTGCTGGGAGAAATCATATTTTTTCACAATCACGTTATTATTTTTGTAACGATTATTTGAAACATTTTCATTTCCAATATTTACGATATACATTACATATCATATATATGTCTTTATGTATTTCACAAGTATTTGAAATTTATTCAATTAAGGCTCAAAGTTTAAATTTACTTATTTCTAATTTAAATCATCCAAAAGAAATAATTCTAAAGTCTGACACAGTCTAATTTCTATTTAATTTAGATCTATTATACAAATGTTGCTTTAATATTAAAATACTGTATAAATTTTTAATGCCTATACAATGATTTGTCCTTATGTTAAATGCATCTAAATTGCTGGTGCTAATTTTGCTGTGCACATTAACATATTACACTTTCCTTCTTTTCAAGCCCTGTCAAAAACAATGATCCAGCTTTTAGTTTACCATTTACAATAACTGAAATAAGTTTGAAAAGACCACATAGCTATTTTTTGTTACAAAAGTTATCTCTAAACAGAATATTAAATGCGTGGTTCTGGTGGAAAATTACCGATGTATTTTTTTTATAAAGAATAGATATTCCTTTAGATCTCAGACATTTAAAATTATATTTTTTAGCTGCTCTATAGAATTACTGAGACCATTCAGATTTTTGAACCAGATAGAACTGGCTTTCAAATCAATTGGCTTTCAATTCTCTAATATACAGTCTCATGGGTCATATATTGTCTAATGTATAAAAGAATATTTTCAATACAAAGGAACTAATAGCAATAAACTTTCTGTACAACATAATTAAGATTAACTTGCACATATTATATTTTGTTTTTATCTTACATGACTACTTCTGAGGCCGGGGCTTTAGATCAGTGGCTCTGCCGCCTGCCTCGAAAGTGCAAGGTCCTGAGCTTGATCCCTGAAATGAAAAAAAAAAAATTACTTCTGCTTTAGTTTATTCTGAATTTATGATTCAATTATACGATAATCAAATGGACTTTGTGTTATCAGACCTAGTTCAGTAACAACTGAAAATCCACTTCTAAGTAGTTGAAACAACAGAAAATAATTATATTTCCTAATTTAAAAAAATTATGCTAATCTTAGAAATGGTTAGTCCAGTGGTTTTAAAGAAATCAGGAATTTTATCTTTTTATCTTGGATTTTCTTTGATGACTTTTTGTTCTCAGGCAGCTTGTTTCATGTTTGTCCCTTTTGGCAAATTTACATTCTTAAACAATTCTGTGATCCAAAAGCTAACAGTTATGCTATCCTCTAAGTTTGAACATTTCTTTGAGAGGTCACAAATGGCCCTGGATCAGGTCAAACTCCTTTATCTTAAAGCAAAATTCTTGCTGGAGACATGGCACTTGTTGGTCTTTGTGACAGAAATAGGATATTATAAAGTGGTGGGTGCTGTCTCAATACAAGATACTGCTTAGAAACAGTATCCCAGGTTTTTCTTGCCTTTGTAGCAGACATAACAGACCAGGGTATATGTCATACAAATGAATTTCAAATTTCTTTTGAAAATTGTGCTGTGCTTAAATTCTATGTTCTTTATCAAGAATTAACACTTAATATACAACAGTTAATTGCACATAAAATAACACCTCTACTGAGTAATATAAATGCCATAGGCTAGCTTCATTAGAATAATGAGCCAGTGACTTCAACCTTGATATCTCTTCTAATTATGCATGAACCACAGTTTCTTTCAAAAGAAGACATCCAATTAATTAGATACAAATGTCATCTATAGGTCATTGACAGCTAAGTTGGCTGAAATGATCACTGTTTATGCAGTAGTCCAAGTAACCTGATACTCCTCTGGGATTTCCAGAAAATGTCATCTCTGAATCAAAAAGTTCTAGAGTTGAAGGATTATAGAAAACAAAATTGAATAGCCAAATTCTCACCTTTGCCATAAAGAATAATTTTTTTCTGGTCCAAGCAAAAATTGCAACCTTTCCTTGATGCACAAACGTGAGGATTTATTCATAGTCATGTAAACTAATTATCATTGAAATAAAACATGTGCCTGTGTTCTTATTGATATTATTAATCTTAGCTCATATTTATGACATACAATGTTTACAGTCATTGAGACTATTAGCTTCCTGTACATGGTTTATCATTATTCTATTTGTCTCCCCTTCCCCTACCCTTCACACCTTAGCCCTTACTCTCTTGGACGCCTATCCATTTGAAAGAGATTCATCCCCTTTCTCCTTCTATTCATCTGTTATTAATCTTTTTTTTTGCATTTTAGCTTACTCAAATGAGAGATATTATACAATATTTAAACTTGTGTATTTGTTTTACTTCGCTCAACATTATATTCAATAATTTAAAAAAACAGTATCATGGAAAAGTACATATGGAAAACTTTAGAAATACATAGCAGAATTCTTTACTAATGTATCACAAGAGGTCAAGTAAAAAGTCTGTGAGAAATTCATATTTTAACTGAAGCCTAAAGGTGTAATTCCCACACCGCGGCCTCTTGAGCAGCACCTGGGATCTTGTAAGGAATGTAAGTCTAGAACCTTCTCCTAGGCCTACTAAATCAGAAAATCTGGCTGGTGAGATCCAGAACACATATTTTAAAGTGCCTCATATAAAAGACCTCATTCAAAGAAGAAGGAAAGGAACTGAGCGATAAGGCACAAGAATGTAATGCTTCAGACATTCTGGTTCAGCACAAAGGGCACAGGCCATAGGAGATACTTCCTGCTCAAAGTACTTGAGCAAAAGACCTTTTGCAGCAAAGGTGAAATGAATTTAAATGAAACTAGCTCTGTACTTAGCAACTCAGCTGTATATAGATTTTTGTTTTGTTTTGTTTTGTTTTTTTGGAACTGGGGATCCAGCTTGGGACCTTGTGCTTGAGAGGAAAGCGCCGGAACCACTGAGCTTTAAACCCCTTGCCCAGCTGTACATAGATTTTTATTTGTAGTTTATTTTAAAAAAATGTCTCCAACATGCATTTAGGATCCATCATTTTATGTGGAATCACAAGTCTTTATTCTTTACAATAACAAAATAAATAAGAAGTTTATGTATGTTTTATAGTACTAAGAAATGAGTTTTTTTATAATGTTATTAAATTTTCCTTTGTTACTAACTTCTATGTTTTACTGGTAAAAATAACTAAATTTAGTAGATGGGAAATAAAATCTACTACTTTCAACTATTTTGAGTCACTGACTTTATAAAAGGAAACGTGTATAGCAACCAATAAGTAGGTAAAACAATTATTTTTATATTTAAAATAGTCTATGATGTTAGACATTTAAAGTTAGAAAGACACCTTTTGTATACATTCTTGAAATAATTTCTGTGGTCCTTATATAATGTATTTTGTAGTCATGAATTTAAAAATCCTTATTTGAGATTCCATACAAATACAATGTATATTGGATTGTAAGCTCCACAAAACTACTGTTTCTTTTGTATTCCTTACTGATGTACCTCAAGCACTGAAGAGGACATAGATCATTCTAGGTACTCAATAAATATATTCCTTGGATCAATGAGTGTTTTAAGAAGTAATGGAGTTGCTATAGCTTTATTAGGTATCAGTATTTATAGATTTTATATATCAAAACATTTTTTGTCACATAATTTTAAAATCCTCTATTAAACTATATAAATCAATGTGTAGAATAATTTATCATATGTAAATAGCCTCTATTTAAACAATCGTATAAAATATACATCTATTTTTTTTCTTTTCTCTGCAACTGACTCTTATACAATTTTAGCAGACAAAGGTGAAATAACACTCACGTGCTCACGTTTTCTCATTTGTTTTGGGATGTCATGCAGAGTGAAGGAATCATCTGTTTTAGACATAAACTCAGGCAGTGAGTAGGCATGGTGGCAATACATCGAAGTAGTTATTTGTTCATCCTTTCAGCCATGGCAAAAATACAAGGATTAAAAAAGGATGACTGAGGATGCACATTTTTTCCACTATATGTTTTTATATCTCCCTGAATAAGCTTGTTACAGCTAGAAATGTTTTAAAAATATATTTTCTAATATACTTCTCTTACATTAAAATGTATGACTCCTTTAGAAGCCTTCTACAGATTTATAACCCACTTCCATTGGATTCACAAAATGCAGGTAAACAAAATAGTACTATAATATGTTAGATGAAACCAGTGAATAGAAATAATTTTCTAAGTCTGCAACTTATTAGATCCATTTTTAATCAGTTTATTTCTAGATTTTTGTCCTAGAACAAAATGCATACATTCCACTGGAAATGATGATATAAATCCAATGTATAAAACATACTGTTTATAGAAAATTTAGATAATTGAAAAAAATTTATATTTAACAATATCTTTTATAAATGCTACACAAACAAACTAGCCTAGCTCCTGACATTATGTATATTTCATGCACCCAACACATATACACATACACACATATAACATCTATCTACACAGGAAATTCAAAAGTTTGTCAGGAATATGTTTTAAAATAAAGTAGGAAATGTATATTCATATGAAATCTACAATATATTTTTATTTTTCATCTCTCCAACTTAGCATCATGGTGGAAAAAATGTGTCAATAATCAGTTTGTGTCTATAAAAACAATGTGTGTCGAGATTTATAGGATTCTGTTTTACTCTTTAAGGTAGAAATTCCTAATCATCATAGTAGAAAGCATGTTTCTAAGTATACTCATTAGAGTTTTGTTCTGCAATTTTTCATGTATCCAGCTGATTGGGATAAGACAAATAATTTCCTTCAATTTCCAATGGGTATGGTGAGGAGTGAAACAAACATGACATACTGCACTTTGTTCAGATTCCATATTTAATAAAAATGTAATATGTGGACAATAAGGCATGTTATGTTTTATTTTATTGTTTTCATTTATTACAGCAACTTTCAATGTTTTTATACCCATATAAAAATTAAATTGAAATCATTGAGTTAATTTTTATCGTAAGTCCACCCTTTTTTCCATGAAAAATGAACACATGAGATTTTTATCAGTAGAAAATGCCAGTGAAAATCTATAAAAACTATGTTTTTATTTTTTTATATCTTAATTTTTCATCAGTCCCTATTTCTTTCCTCTTAAACCAAGTATATATTTTATTTTCAGAACAAGCAGATACTTTATATTTTCATAATTTAATACTTCTGATCTATAAGACTGTGATCAGTTGTTTACCATAAGAATACAAATTATGTAACACTATGATACAGTGATTCTGAAAATCTCATTGAATTTAACGTTTTTAAAATTTTATTATTCATATATATCTTTTGGTTGCAGCATAATTCATGAGTTGCTTTCCATGTTTTTGGTTGTTTAGTTATGCACTTATTTGTTCTCTAACATCTTACTTTCTCCATCATTTTTTTTTCAGTTCACCTAGTTTCACTGACCAGTGATGTGAATCTGGGTCATTTGCTCTGTGGCACTGAATTTATCTTTTTACTGCCATGGGATTTTTGTGATGCCCTATGTTTCTAAAATAAATGTAATGAAAATATTTAAAATATGTATTTCTGATGATATAAAGTAGGAGTACTTATGGTAGGAATAAATGTGCTTCTGTAGATCTATGTGATTGTAAGAATAAAATCATTTTGGATATTTTACCGATTGGGTTCAAGTGAGATCAGCAAATATGCTGTAAAAACTGTATTTCTTGTTTTGTAATCTTTGAAATGAAAGCACTGACGAATTTCAAGGTTTAGAAGGAAAGAATCCAAAACAATGCTGCATTTGTTTAGAAATGTCCAGAATGTGTTAGATAAACCAATCAATAACTAATTACTAGTCTTCAGCATTCTCTACTTTAATGTTCAGGCATTCACAGAGATAAACCACCTGCAATGTGACCTGATGTATTTGTTCTGACAGCACTTTTAAAGGGACTGATCAAAACCTGGTAATAACTAAATTATTCCAAGAGAAATAATTTTCCAAGAGACTTATTTCCACACATGTCCAAATAAATATAGAAAACCAAAAAACATATGAGTAAAAAATTTTCAATGTAAAAAATGTGCCACTCCATATAAAATAAGTAAAATGCATTATTTAAAAGCATGTCTTTCCTACAATTAATGAAGACAGTCCAAGGATATAAGTCTCTGTCTCTCTCTGTCTCTCTCTCTCTCTCTCTCTCTCTCTCTCTCTCTCTGTCTCTCTCTCTCTCTCTCTATATATATATATACTTATATCCTTGGAATATATGACCAAATAGATGGGTTACAAAAAGATACTCAGTCTAAAGGTGGCTCCATCTTCAGTGCTATCTGTCCATACAATACTGAAGTATTTCAGTAGTTCTCACAGTGATTCCACTAAAATAATATTAAAAAGCAATAAAAAAACTTTCCAAACTTTTTATGTTAGTGATATATTGTCAAATACCCAGGATCCATATTGAAACTGTGCTAAACTGTGTAGAATCTGTGTGTTCAAAAGCTACAATCCTCATAACACAATAAATAAGTATATACCCAAGGTATTTGATTATAAACAGCATTTTCCTTTTCATTGAAATTCTGAGAAAGAAGGATGCTTCAGTCCAGGAGGTTTCAGAAGAAGAGGCATAAGAATGCATTTCAGGACCATTTTCTTCTCTTAAAGTGGCTTAGCAACTTCTTTTTAACTTAGTGACTGCAGTGAAGATGCATGACATGAATAAATTTGAATTCAGGATATATTCAATCTAGTATAATCAAACTGTGAAAACTATATACAGTTTAAAGGATTTTGCTGAAAATCAGGCACGTTCTGAATGGTGGATACAAAGATAATGTTCAGTATTGTTAAGCAGGGTTCTCTTCTTAGTTCAAAAATTTTTGTTATGTATTCACTTTTTTATTATCAATTTTATTGATATATTTTAGGTATACAATATGACATTCATCATTGGAAATTTGTACCATTACATAATCTCTCTTGGTTGTTATATTTTCCCAATTCCTCTGCCCCCCTTTCAACCAATCTATTCCACCATACTTACAAAGACTTTGTTTCCATTTTTTCCTTTGCTCATATTAATTCCATTCCCTTCTTTCCTTTCCCCTACCTCTCCCACTTCCCCTTCCTCTTTGCTCCTTTTCTTCCTATTTCACATTATCTATTATACCTTTTAG
>NW_004624748.1:23306492-23316918 GCF_000247695.1 Heterocephalus glaber
GAGTGGTGATAGTGGACATCCTTGTCTTGTTCCTGATTTTAGTGTGAAGGATTTCAGTTTTTGACCATTTAGTATGATATTGGCTGTTGGTTTTTCATAAATGGCTTTTATCAGATTGAGGTAGAGACCATCTATTCCAATTATTTGTAGGGCTTTTATCATAAATGCATGTTGAATTTTGTCAAATTAATTTTCTGCATCTATTGAGAGTATCATACGGTTTTTGTCCATGGCTTTATTGATAGAGTGTATTACATTTATTGATTTGTATATGTTGAACCATCCCTGCATCCCTGGGATAAATCCCACTTGGTCAGGGTGTATGAACTTCTTGATTGTATTCTACATTCTATTTGCCAGTATCTTATTAAAGATATTAAAGAAACCACAAGAATATCATAAACACATGGAAATTGAACAACACACTTCTGAATAATCAATGGGTCACAGAGGAAAGTAAAGAAGAAATCAGACAGTTCCTTCAATTAATGACAATGACAATTCAGAATCAGGTTGTTTAATTGGGCTCGCTCTATTTTCCTAATATGAGTATTCACTGCTATGAATTTCACTAGTAAGACTGCTTTCATTGTGTCCCATAGATTCCGATATGTTGCATTGGCATTGGCATTTAATTGTAGGAACTCTCTGTTTTCTTCTTTTCTTTCCTCTGTGACCCATTGGTTATTCAGAAGTGTGTTGTTCAATTTCCATGTGTTTATGATATTCTTGCGATTTCTTTTCTATTGATCTCCAATTTCATTGCACTATGGTCTAATAATATATAGGGGATAACTTCAATTCCTTTGCACTTACTTAAACATGTTCTGTGAGCAACTGTGTGGTCTATTTTGGAGAATGACACGTGTGTAACTGAAAAGAATGTGTATTCTGATTTTGTGGGATGGAACATGCCATAAACATCTGTCAAGTTCATTTGTTCAAGAGTTTGATTGAGTTCTAGTATTTTGTTGCTAATTTTTTGAATATTTGATCTATCTGTTTGTTATAGTGGGGTATTGAGGTCCCTCACTACTATTGTATTAGTGCTTATTTAATTTTTCATGTCCGTTAGTATTTGTTTTATATAGTTGGATGCACTAGTGTTTGGATCATATATATTTATGATTGTTATCTCTTCCCCTTGGATTGTTCCCTTTACAAGGATGTAGTGTCCTTCTTTGTCTCTCTTTATCAGTATTGGTTTGAAATCCACTTGGTCTAAAAAGAGGATCACTACTACTGTTTGTTTTTTTTTGGCTTCCTGTTAAATGGAGTATTGTTTTCCACCCTTTAACTTTCAGTCTTTGTTTTTCTTTTTGAATTAAGTGTTTTTCTTTTATGAAGCATATTTTTGGATCTTGCTTCTTGACTCATTCGGCCAGTCTATTTCTTTTGATTAGTGAATTGAGACCATTAACATTGATCATTATAACTGATATGTATTGAATTATCCTTGTCATGAATTTTTCTTTTTGTTAGATTCTCCTCCTTTGCATTTAATTTCTTGTTGTGCCCTGTGGACTCATTCTGCTTTGCTTCCTGGAGTTGTGATCCTTGTTGTTTTTTCCTGCAATATTGTCTAAAATTTTATGGAGTGCTAGTTTGTTATTCATGAAGTTGCTAAGGTGCTCTTTGTCATGAAATTATCTTATTTCTCCATCAATTTTGAAAGATGATTTTGAAGGGTACATCAGTCTGGGTTGGAGGCTGTTTTTCTTTAGGGCTTGAAATATGTCACTCCAAGCTCTTTTTGCCTTGAGGATTTGTGTTGAAAAGTCTGCTGTGATTCCGATGGGTTTTCCTTTGTTCCTTTTTGTTTCAATTTGTTTCTTTTCTTTAACTGCTTGTAGAATTTTCTTTTCCTGTTGTGTTTCTGGAGTCATAACTAGGCATAGATTTTTTTTTTTTTTGATGAAGGCTAGTTGGAGCACTTCAACTTATACCTCACTTATCTGTACGTCATGTTCTTTTCCCCTGCTTGGGAAGTTTTCTGTCATCACTTCTGTGAACAGTTATTTTTATGTCATCTGCACTCTCTCCTGTTTCTTCATTGACTCCAATCAGTCTTCTGTTATTATTCTTTGCATTGTCTAGCAGCTGCTGGATTGATTTCTTGTGGTCCCTTACTATTTTAAAGAATCTTTTCTTTTCCTGGTCACTAATTGCAGTCTTATCTTCTGTATCTAAAATTCTGTCCTCACATTGGCTCATTCTGCTGTGTAAAGTTTCAGTGAAGTTTTTAATCTCCTGGAAATCTGTTTGCATTGTTTTTTGGATTCCATTTGTTTCCTATGTTGGGATTCCATCATGTTCCTCAGCTCCTCTATTTTTTTTTATCTGTGTCCTCTCTAGATTTATTAATCATCTCTTGCACTATAGGCACAATCTCTACTGTTACCTGAGAAATGATTTCTGATTTCATTTTTTCCAAATCCTTTTTTGTTGCCAGTTCAGGGAGTCCAGGTGGATGAGTATCAGGTTGTTCCATCTTGTTTCCCTTTGGGGTTGTTTTAGGTGATCTGGAAGTCTGGTTTTGTGACTTGTTTAAGTGTCTTCTCATTTCAACAGGAGGGTGTGTGTTGCTGGCACCCACGTGGCTCACCTTATTCGCGTTGGCTGGGGCTCTGCTCCTCTATTTTGGAGGCAGTGGTAAGGTGGGTCAAAAGGCTCACCTCCTTGGCACTA
This sequence comes from Heterocephalus glaber, assembly GCF_000247695.1. Next base: position 23,309,181 of record NW_004624748.1, read on the forward strand.
GGCAGGGCTCTGTTATATATTGATTTAAAAAAATTTTGTTGCACATGTCTTCACAATATATTCTCTTTTAATATTCATCCATTACCATTTTAACTATTTCTCTTTTACTTCTGGGAGAAGTTTTTACTCTTTCGGAAAATAAAATGCTCAATCCTCAGTAAAGCTTAAAATTTTTAAATTTACAAAGTAATTTTTGTCATGAGTTGCTTTCCCAATGAAAATTAATTGCATTATATCAAGTTCAATTTCCACAAATAATAGAGTACTTTTTTCCAAATAGATATAATTTTAAATCGGTCAATTTTAGTCTATTTTATGCATGTAGCACCCTGTACTCACTCAGAAACTTCGAAAATCCTAAAGTCAAGTGATAGTAAGAACTAGAATGCTCATTGAAATTTCATTCTGTTTAGTAGAATCATCCTATTGAGTTGTGATTGTCTTCTGAGTAGCCTCTTGTGATGCAGAAATGTTTCATAAAAGCAGGTTGTTTCCTTGTTTCACTTTATTTATTTTTGAGTGAAGAAAGATTTAACCTGACCCAGTATTTAAATAACAGCAGGTGAAAGCTATTTCTTTGCTTCTTTTGGATTGTGTTTCTCAGAGTGTAAACTGGAGATTGGATTCTTTAGCTTCCACTAGTTTTCAAGGGTTGCATACTTTTATCTCATGTCAGTCTGGCAAAGTGAAATGAGCTCTTTCAGATCCCAGCTTTGATTAATTTTGAAAGTTACATGGAATAAGTTGCTATTCTACTGGAACAGAAATTAATAAATTATACAAACACTTTAAGTACCACACCAAGATGAACACTCTCTCTTATTTCTCATCTCCATAAGTATCTCCAATTATTTGTCTAAGTCAAAAAGTATGCTTGGCTATCTTATGAGAATCTATAACCCATCTTCTTTTACCTCTTCACTGTCTTTAATCTTTCTAGCTGTAGCTATATGTACTCAGTAATTACAAGACAAGATATAGTTGAGTGAGAACAATGCTTCAGACCATTAGAATCAATATTTTAATTAGGCATGCAGATATTTGTGATGTATGGTGGTGCCTATTAGAATAAATGATATTTATTTCATATACGTGCATGTTATTTATAGTGTTTGTGTATCATATATAGACAAATATACAGCTTATGCATATATACCTGCACATGTGTGTATCTTTATGTATGTGTACTTATCTAAACATATGTGCATATATGTAAACTGTATATGTGTGACACAATGTGTGCACATATAGCATCTAGAAGCACCTGCTCTTATACGTTACTAGTCAGTGTATTGCAAGATGTGTACATACATAAAGATTATATTTTTGTTATTCCTGTTCACACATCAAAAAAAATTTTCTGTCACTGTCAGTCACAATAAGCTCATTTTTCTTCATGAACTGTATTCCTATGTGTTATAAATATGATATGTACTTCATATTGGTATAAATGTAAAGGATCAAAGTTTGTTTCAATCATGAACTCATGTATTCTTTCAGTCGGTTTCATGTTCCAATAATCACAATACACTGTAATATGTTCCTAAATATAGTGGTTCACTCTGATACATTCAATGCCATCTCACTCTTGTGCTGCTGCTACCTTGCTGCTTATTACCTCAATATTAACTCATGGAAACATGTTTTTATGTTCATTAAGCCATGGATATTTATTTTTACGTCAGTGTCTCCACTTTCTAAAATATTTCCTGTTAACAAATACCTACAACATACAACGCAGAATAAATGTGTCTTAACACTACTTGTTAATTCCTGACTGTCATAATAACTCAATGAGTGTTTAACAGGCATCTTTCCAACCAGCAACATAGGGAGCCATCGTCCTTCAAAAGTTGATCTAATTGTCATTACTATTTTTATCTGTCCATTTAGTCCAGTATCCCCTGATCAGTCTATTAAGCATGTGTTTGCATATGGAATCTTACTCAAGCAGCATTTTAGAGTACATTTGCTCAGGAAGAAAAGACTATGTATTGAGAGGCAACAAAGTGAATTTCTGTATGTTTACTTCCTGCATATATAATGCACAAACTTGATTTGCATAAAATTATGTTGCATATGCTTGCCAAATAGCATAAAATTATTGTATCATTGCTAAAATTAGTTTAAAGTTCCATATATACATTTTTTTTCTCTTAAAATCCCACTTGACTTTTGGAAGACCCTACATATGCAGTCATGATTGAAAGTATCCTATTATGAAGCAACAACCCAGAACCCAGAACCCAGGATGACATTCTAATTATCCTTTTCTGGTACACTGAAGCCTTATAAAAAAAGCATTCTCAGCCAGATATGGTGGTACCTACCTGTAATCAGAGCACATAGGCAGCTGAGGCAGGAGGATCACCATAAGTTTGAGGCCAGCCTGAACTTTTCATAGTGAGGCTCTGTCTCAGAAAACCCTCCACACCTCAAAAATAACAAAACCATGTTCTCTGTATATACAACTTAATTTTTACATCATAATTTTGGTAACAATTATCAGCTTGGGAACTCTTATTCATATTTTGATTTGTTTATTTATATCAAGAATAAAATGGTAGCAAAAGAAATAGCAGAGATGTAACTCAGAGGAGCAATAGACACTGAGAGCATTAAGGGATTTAGGAGTCACTGCTACCCACAGAAATATATATATTAATTTTCCTCATCCCAAACTATTAACCAAAATGTACTTTTAACCACTAGGAAGAAAACTGTGATGTGGAATTGCTTTTATGATTGACAATATGCCGATTTTGATTTTTATTTTCTTCAAAATCAAAGTGCCTATGGTAGACAAAACACACCTTCCTGTAAAAGGGTATCAACTTCTAGCCATTGTTATCTAATGATTGCCATGTTTTCCGCCTTTGATTTACAAGCCCAGAAATGGAGTGTTTCCACATTGCCACATGCTAACTTCAGAGAGGGCTGATTCCATTTCAGGGCTCATCTCTCAGGGTCAAACCAAATAAATCATCCCTTGTTTGATTTACTTAAAGTTAACTCCTTAGTAACCTTAATTAGATTAGAAAAAATAGAATGAAACGTTGTCATAAAAATAATATTCCATCATAGTAATCCTGTCAGCACTCAGGGGAATGGAATGATATTGCGCATCTACATCAGGGACTGGGAACCTTAGATTCCATCTTAGAATGCTACTTACCTGCCCCTGTCCTCTGACTGTTAATGATTCTCATCCCTCCAACTCTCCCAAGTTCACTAAACATTTCAGCTCACTACAGTACCATCTCCAATCCCAACACCATCTAAAGTTAAATATCATCATTTCATCAGTTCAAGTCCATAATTTTATGATAATCTATATCTGCATCAGACAGATAAAGCTGTGGCTGAAAATACAAAGTACAGCCAGTGAGCCCAAAATTCCATCTTTGGAACTAAGAAACAAGATACCTAGTCCTAAAATATGTGGCTTATAGTGTTAGGATAGGTCTAGGATAATAGTTATAAATATTCTGGATCACAGGAGGGAAAAACTTTGAGAAGCTGTTTTTAATGTGAAAGTAGCCATCATCTTTTATGATATCTTGGTTTAAATCATGTGTTAAATGTGCTGGATAGCTGACATTTTCTATTTTAAATAGTAAAAATTACTTATCAAATTATGAATTATGAATAAAAAGCCAGCATGAGGTATCATTTTATGAATTGTCTTTGTATTTATTTTCCTAATGATGGATTTTAAGAAGCATAAGTTTTCAATTTTGAAGTAGTTTGTCATTTTTATTTGATGGCTAATTCTTTTATTTTTGTGACCAAAGATCTTTTACAAAACTGAGATTGTGAAAACATTTTTTGAGATTTTACTTAACATTTCATAGTTTTAGATTTTACATTGTAGTTTAGGATATATTTTGTTAATGTGTGGGTATGATGTGGCCTAAAATTTGGGACTTCTCTTTTCTCAAGAGACTTGAGATTTTTTTAAAAAATATATAATTTGTTAAAAATACGGTTCTTTCCTCCATTACATTACCTGGTGACATTGTAGAAACTAATTTGGACATATACAATAGGATCTGTTTGTATGCCCTCTTTTTTGTCTGTTTCTTTTGTTTATTTGTTTGTTTGTTTGATTTTGGTTTACAATTAAACCAAGGGCAATCACATTAAGCTACCTCACACCCCATTTTTTAATGTTTTTAAATTTTGAAATAGGTTGTCTCTAAGTTGCCCAGGCCAAGATCTAACTTACAATTCTCTTGTTTCAGCCCCTCAGAATCCTGGGATTTCAGGTATGAACCACAAAAAAGCTTTATGGCCTCTTTTATTCTTCTAATCTATACTTCCATATGGAAATACTGGATTTTCTTGATCACTATACTTTACAAGTTTCACATGTCACAGTAAAATGAGATAAACTATTTTCGTAATTGTTTTGGCTTTTCAATATCTCTTGTCTTTGATATAAATTATACAATCAACTTCTCAATTTTTTGTGCTTAATATTTTTAAAATTTTAATTTAGATATTGGTACATTAGTATTACATAATGACTACCTTCACTGTGGCTATTTGATATATGTTCATGACACATCTTAAATTCTTTTGTTAAGTCCCCTTCCCTCCCCTATTCCCATCCCTTCAACTCCTAGTCTCCTTTCCATTTCCAATAGGTCTATCTTGCTTCCTTTCATCTTTTAATTTGTTCTTTTTTATATTTTAGAACTCCCATATGAGAGAAACCCTACAATATTTAAGCTTGTGTATCTAAAGTATTTCATTTAACATTATATTTTCAAAGTGGTCCTATTTTTCTACAAATTGTTCAAATTCATTCTTTATATCATACTAGTATTTGGTTGTGTATAAATACTGCATTTTCTTTATTCATTCATCTGTTGATGGATATATAGGCTGCTTCAAAGATTTGACTATTATGAATTGTGTTGCTATAAAGATTGGTATACATCTATTGGTAAAATAGATCTCTAATTTATAGAGAAGATATCTAGAAAGGGAATAACTAGGTCAAATGAATTTCTAGGTTTTTTGTATGAGGAATTTTCATACTAATTTTCAAAAAGTTTTTTCCAGTTTACATTCCCACCAGTACTGTAGGTAAGTTGCTTTTCACCACAATCTTGTTAGCATCTTTTTATTTCATTAAGTTTATTTATTGGTACATTTTAGGTATACAATACAGTTACATCCCTCGTTCAAATCTTGTACCTGTACATGACATATCTTGGTTCTTATTTTTTTCCCCATTCCCCTGCCTTCCCTTCACCCCCTCCACCCTTCCCTATTTAAAAGGACTTTGTTTCCCTTTTTTTCCTTTTCTCATATTTTTTTCTTTTCCCTTCTTCCCTTTCCCCTACTAGCATTTATTATTGAATTTCTTGATTTTGCCATTCTTCCTGGATTAAGATGAAATTTCAGTGTTGTTTTACAATGGACCATTTGTATTTCTTCTTCTACACATGTCTATTCATTTTGCTTGCTCATTTTTTGATTGGGTATTTTATTTTGAAGGTTTCATTGTCAAATTATTTATATATTCTAAATATTAGTCTTCTGTCTGAGGTGTAGCTGGCATTTTTCCCCATTCTGTAGGTTGTCTCTTCACTCTGTCAGTTGTTCCCTTTGTTTTGCAGAAACTTGCTAGTTTGACATAATCAAATTTGCTGACTTTTGATGTTATTTCTTGTGCAATTGGGGTTCTGTTAAAACATTCTTTCCTATATCTATCACTTCAAAATTTTACCTATCTTAGCTTCCAGTATGTTAAGGGATTTTGTTGTAATATTTAGATCTTTGATTCATTTTTATTTTAATTTAGTATATGGTGAGAGATATGGGTCTAGCTTCAATATTCTGCAGGTAGAAAGCCAGTTTTCATAGCATCATTTGCTAAAGAGGCTATCACTCCTCCAGAGTATATTTTTTTACCACTTTGTCAAAGATCAGATGGGTGAATGTGTCTATGGTTGTTTTAAGACAGAATCTAGCTAAGTTGCCCTAGCTGGGCTTGAACATGCTATTGTGTCAGCTATCCACAATCCTGAATTACAGGCATTTGCCGCCACAGCCAGCTTCTGTCTATTTCCTGTATTTGTAAATTGTCTGTTTACTTTTTCATCAGGGTGTATTTGGCTTTCTCAGTTTTTATGTTTCAAATAAATATTTCTTTCTTTGATTTTACTTATTGTTAACTTTTTATTCCAATCTTTTCTAATAATATTTATTGTTCAATTTCTTCTACTTAGCCTGAGATTTTTAAAATTTTTTATAGTATGTGTTTCCAATACATAGGGGAAAGGGCTCCATGAACTTAACATATCTTAGTTCTATTTATTCTCCTTTTCTTCTTCCTTCCCACTCCTCTTCCTCTGACTCAGGATCATCTTCCCATTTGCAGAAGATCTATCTCCCTGTTTCCAGTTGTTAATCTTTTATATTGCTTTTAAAAAATTATTTATATTTTAGGTTTCTCATATAAGAAAAATTATGTGATATTTAAGCTTATGTGTTTTATTTCATTTAAAACTATGGTGTCAATGTGCATCTATTTTCCTCTAAAGACTCAATTTAAATTCAATTTGTTATTCATTTTTTAACTTCTTACTTTGGAAGCTTAGATAACTTATTTTAAAATTTTCTTGTTTTCTAATTTAAGTTTTTAAAGCTATAGTGTTCACTCTGAACATTAACTTAGCTGAAATGCACAAAAATTTTAGGTCATGTTTCATTATATTTAAGTCCATAAAATTTATTATTTTCTCATGAGTCTTAGATCTTGCTTGTTAATTATTTAAAATTTTACTGTTCTATTTGTTATTGAATTCTTATTTTATATTATTTTGAAATGTCCACATGGCTTTTATTCCATTTAGTCTATCAAAATAACAAGTGGTATTGTTCTGTTTTCAAATATTAGATCAAATCTGCATGTCTGAGATAAATCCTGATTAATGATTAAACTGTTATACATTTTCTAATATATTGAGTTAAAGTTGCTAATATGTCATAAAGAATTTTTTTGTTTGTTACTATGGGTGATACTGGCCTATAATTTTCTACTCATAATGTGCTTGCAGTTCAAGTACCAATTGAGAATAATTCTTTTCTCTGATGCTGTCTTAAATGATTTAAGAATTTAACATGTTTTCATTAAATGAATCATAAAAGTTATACTTGATTACTTCTCACTGAAAGAATTATTTGTGAGAATATATTTAAGTTCTTTAATGTATTTAATAAATGCACATTTATTCTATTTTCTTTCTTTGGTCATACTCTTAATAAGTTCTATTTCTCATATAGTGTTTCAATATATATTTTGTATAATTGACATGGCCTTTTGATATCATTCTGTGATAATATTTTTCATATGCTTTTCATTATGGTTTTTTCTAACCATACCTTTTTTATACTTCCTATTGATGATTTTCTGATAATTTTTTCTTTTTCATCCTTTAATTCTCCAAATAATAAATTCTGCTTTTGTTAATGATCTTCAGTAATTTGCTTTGTATTTCACTGATTTCTGCTTTTAACTTTATTTCCTTATTATTCTCATTTCAAACTTAATTTCCTTTTTATTTTTATGCTATTAGTTAGAGTGAAATCTTGGTTCAATAACTTTCTACCTTATCCATTTTATAATAATAAAATGTAAAGTTAAGCATCTAAAACTAGAGAAATATATCACACATCTTAATAAGTTGTCATTTCATTTCACTCATGCTTTCTAATATTCTTT
>NW_004624748.1:23346161-23388798 GCF_000247695.1 Heterocephalus glaber
CATTATGTAAAGGTACAATTCCCCATGAGAAATGTAATTGTGTTATATACCTACAATGTACCAATAAAAGAATTTAATTAAAAAAAAGAAAAGAAGTGAAGATGTGAAGACATTATAAAAATCATGTTATGAACATAAATTGTGAAATGAAATAAAAATGAAATTATAATGTAGACATATTTAAATTAACTTGAGAATAATACAGAATTCATGAAATTTACTAGCTTGATACATGTTACTTATTATGCTAAACATTATTTCCCAATAAATGTGATGTTTTTCTTTTCATGGAAAACAGTATAGAATAATTTGGGGGAATACAAAAAATATGTTTTAATATTAAATATAAATTTTAAAAACAAAATTAATTTCAAGAATGAAGTTTTCATATGGGAAATCTAACAGAACTTTCTGCAATAATTGTAGAGATGAGTTAATGATTTAAAACTTGAAAATTCTCATCACTCCCATCCAGAACTCACCAGGTAAATTAAGAAAAAAACACCTAAAGTTGCTAGATACATAAAAAAACAGCTATTATACAAAAAAGTTATGGTTTTGCAGTACTTAAAATTTAAGGACTAAAGTATGTCTGTTAAAAGTCTCAAGAATGGAGACACCCAATTACTTGGGCAGTGACAGAACAGAAGATGTTTCAAATTGGTAGATACCTGGAGTAATTTGAAGAATTAAAAGGAGTATTTCTAATCGAAAGCTTTTTCTTATTGCTTGACATTTCAAAGATTGTGTGCTACATAAAATGCAGAAGATTACAGCTGTGTGAAGTTGTTATAACAAAAAGAAACAGAAAAAGCAAAGCATATTTTTAAGGCCACTGAAGAGAATACAAAGTGTCTTCTTCCCGTATTTGCTGCGTGAGTCAATGAGAAGGATATCCATGTACTGGACTACATCAGTAGTTAAGTGCTGATACACATCAAAAGAATGAAGGAAAGAAAATACTGAAGGTTCCATTGACTTCAGACATAGAAGAAAGAACATACCGAAGATCACAGATTGAGATAGAAGTGAGAGCAAACTAAAAAATCATCTTCACTAGAGTGGAGATGCAAGGAAGCAAGAGAAGTAAAAAGATAAAGCTCTCGTCAAGCCAATTGAGCAGAGCATTGTGTTATTGGTGAAACACTTTGGTCTGTGATGAAGAATCTCCGTCTTCCTGTTTACCATTCTAATGACTCATAAATTTATACAAAACTAATTTAAAAGCTTATAAGATAATTACAATTTAAAAAAATAAAAATGTGCTATTACAAAGATTTTTTTAAATTGGCAACAAGTTCAATAGCATACAAATTGGTATGAGAAACTGAAGTGTAAATAAGGATCAAAATGCATAATAGATAATATGAAATAGGAAGAAAAGGTCCAAAGGGAAAGTAGGAGGCATAGAGGAAAGGAAAGAAGGGAAAGGAATAAATCTGAGAAAAGAAAAAAATGGAAACAAAGTCTTTGTAAATAGGGAAGGGTGGAGGAGTAGAAGGGAGGGTAGGAGAATGGGTAAAAATAAAAGAACCAAGATATATCATGTAAAGGTACAAATTCCCAATGATGAATATCATCATATTGTATACCTAAAATGTACCAATAAACAATGAATAAAAAATGTTAAAACAGACATTTACACATAATGATGCATCCAGTGTCACATTTTTTTCTACCTATTCTCTAAATTCTTATGTCACTAGTATGAGATAGAAACAATATGTGATCTAGTACAGTTTTTGACTACTAACGCACAAATTATAATTGGCCTACTGAATGATATACAACTTTTCCAATGCATTTCATCCAAATAATTCCTTTTAGGGATAACTATTCAATTAGGAGATTCAATACTTTTTCTGACACTGAGTTCTAGAGATTCTTTGTAAATACTTCAAGTATTTTCATCTTCTGGAAAATTAATGTACTATCAAACATCACTTAATAGCTTATGAAAATGGAAAAATATTCCACATTTCATCCTTCGTAAATTCTGCTACTCTGCATTAATATTCCCTTGAAATATACTTTAACTATGTTAACTAAAATTATCTCTATGACTTTGATCACATATTTATAGGTCAAATTCAACTCTCATTTTTCAATTACATTTTAGATCATTACTTTTGAGCCAGAAAACAGTTGTTTGATATTTTTTTTTCTTGGTACTGGGGATCAAACTCAGGACCTTGTGCTTGTGCGGCAGGCAGCAGAACCACTGAGCTAAATCCCTGACCCCTTGATAATTTTTAAAATAAAAACTTCCATCTAATATGAGGAATTTCAGGAACTCTCTATATGGAGGTCTAATTTTTACTTCATACTTTGTATTATTCACATATTGTTAATTCAGTCTCTCTTAATTAAAATTATTTTAATGGTTTGGATCACAACATTTTCCCAAATTTTGTGTTTTCAATACTTTAGCCCCAGCTGCTGGCACTATTGGAAGGTTGTGGACACTTAAGTTGGAGCCTAAATGTAGAAGGGGATTACTGGAGGTGTGACTTTGTAGGATAAATCATTCCCTGTGTCCTTTGCTAGCTCCTCACACACACCCCTTCTCTGCTTCCTGGTCTCCATGAGATGAGCAACTTTGTTCAATCACAACCTTCCTCCTTCATGTACTATCTCACTACAGGTCCAAAATCAACGGACCCAAGTGACTGGTCTGAAACCTCTGAAATTTTGAGCCAAAATAAGTATTTCCTACTTCAAGATGATAATTTGGGGTATTTTGTCACAGTAATGAAAAAATCTAACATAAGTATGAAATACTACAAATTAGGAAATTCAGTGAAGCAAGACCATTGATTTTGGAATTTAAAATGCATTAAAATAACTAAGTGGATTATTCATAATATAGAATAATCAGCCAAATAGTGAATTCACTTTAGTTACTTTCCAGTTGAAAAAAAAATTTAAATTACTCCCCATCTGCCAGTAATTGTATTTGGTAGTTGAATGCATGTTAAAAGAATGTATTGTGGTACAGAATTGCCATATGAATTTCTTAACTTCTATGGATGAAATTGGTAAGTAGTACTGACAACCACATTAGATATTAAAATGTTGGCAGGGTGTAGGTCAGTATATCCAAAGAATAGGAAAGACATATTTCATAGTGTCATACTCTAAAACTGTAATCAACAAGATTGTTGAAAATTCATATAACCTAGGTATAAAATGGATTTTTAAAAATAAATTATTAGGGAAAAGACTTTAGAAAATACTAAAAATCGAAATTATCAAACTCAGGAAACCCAGAGGCAAGAATATTTGAGAATTCATCTGAATAAATATTACAGACTGCCTTTGGCATTACACATTGTTAAATCTGAGAACCTTTAGATTATAGCCAACTGGTAACAATAGGCACAAAACAGTTCATAGACTGAAGGTCCAAGTGAATGGCTATGGCTAGGTTTTGCACTTTAATTTCAGTTACATATTATTTAGTATTGTATTAATATAAATATTGTAGCCTGATTTTTGTTATTTTCACTGCCATTTACTCATCAATACTGTATTCATATGCCATAGGCAAGCTCTACATGATTCACTGCCATTCTTTCTATGCACCAAGCCACTTCTGGCTATACAGATAATGTGGTTGTTTTTTGAAAGTCACAGATCTCTTGAGTTTTTAAGCCTAATAAGTATCCAACTATGTCCTTTCATTTCACTTTAGGATAAAATTGAAAACCTCCATCAGATTTTCTAGTTAAGAATTATGCTTGCCTGATTGTAGTAAAGATTGGAAATACAGATTTATTAAAAATTAGCTATTTTTTTCTTAGACAAACTCAGATCAAAAGTACTGATCTTTGTATTAGAGTCTCATGGTGGCATGCTAAACCCAGGGTCTGTTTCTAGCTCTGTTCTATGAACATTAGCTTTTGATTTCCATTCCCAAGTTCATCTTGATGTTCTAGAGCATTTCCAAGGAGAAAGGATCAGGGCAAAAAGAATACATACTATCTGTTTCTTAAAGAGATTAACAAAAATCTCAACCTTTGTTTTTCCCTTAAAAACCTCATGACAAGTTATCCAGAGTACACTATAAGATTTTCTTGTCTTTCTGGTCACTCTTATGTTAGAGGTAAGAAATTTTACTTTACAAGGCAAACACTCAAAGAACAGGGATATCCAGTTATCGTCCATTGTGACTGTAATACAAACATCAATTAAACATTAAAAATATTATATCTTGTAATGTAGGCTTACTAATGCGTACTTTTAAGTCCATCACTGGTTGTCCTGTGTAAATTGAAATATTCATTATGAATAATTACTTTATAAGATATGAAATATCAAGTGATTTTGAAAAAGTTCATTTAATTATATTTTCTAAGCCATTTTAAATGAATTGAAATCATGTGATCTAAAATATACATTCCAATTAATCCAAATTGCATAAAGCTTTTAAATTTATAAAGGAAATATTTACAATTATATTCTAAAAGGTGAGAACTATTTTGAGATATTTTATATAAAGTACACATTATTAATTTGGTTAAATATGATTTATTAATAAGATTTGAAATACTGACTAACAGGAACAGATGATGGCAGCTGAATAAGAGACCTTACAGATGATCTCACAGATACACCAATTTTAACAGCTATTCTCACCAAACTACCTACACAAAACCAGTGAAGGAAACCAGGGAAGAGTTCATAGTGCTTCATTTTACCATAATAATAAGAAAAGACACCTTCACGGAGGGAAGAAGGAAATAGTTGCCTCTGGTACTGGTCCCAAATGTAAGCAGTTTGGCCAGACTTTGGGGGAAAGAGAAAGGATTGACTCCAGCCTTAGACATGAAACCCAGGACCAGTCCCCATGGTAAAACACAGTGCCAGGCAAAACCTTACTATTCCTGTTCCCAGGCAAGTATCAATGGACTGAACTCCTGGATCTTTATCAGCCAGCTGGCTAAGTGATTGACTCTCTACCACCCCTCCCCTATCTAAAGCAGCAATGAGAGGAACAAAAATCTGCTGCTTTGAACCAGTGTACAAAAACTATCCTAGGACTTTTCTTTGAAGTTTAGTTACAGGTCTACTGCACTGAGACCTAGAACTAGGCAGAAACATAAGGTCCATATTCCCAGGCCAGAGTTCACTGATAGAGTCTCTAGACACTTGCTAACATGAGAAGGAGAACCATGTATAATGGAAAACACTTGAGTTTTGTCCTGGATAATTGCCAGCACTGGAGTAGGCTTATTGTATGCAGGATATTGTGTGAATTCATTTGTATTTACTTAAGCATGCTTTATGGGTTCAGATGTAGTATATTTTGGACAAAATTTTATATTTTGATGAAAACAAATGTGTATTTTGTTGTTGAATGAAACATGCTGTAGATACCTGTTAAATTCATTTGTTCAATTCATTTGTTCATTTGTGTGGTTCAACTCTGATACTTCTTTGTTGAATTTTTGTTTGGGTGACTTATCTGTTTGTGATAGTAGGGTGTTTAAATTTCCCAATATGATTGTGTTGATGTTTATCTGACCTTTTATGTCCAGTAATATTTGTTCTAAGAAATTGAGTGTTCCAGCACTTGATGCATATACATATTTAAAATTGTTATCTCTTCCTGGTGAACTGGTTCTATTACCAAATAATAACATTATTTGTCTCTTTTGAGATAAGATATCCACTCATACCAGTAAGAATGTTTACTTCTAAAATGACAAAAGAAAACAAGGTTGTGAAAAAAGAGAACATTGGAACACTGATGGAAGAATGTTAACTATTACAGCTATCATGGATAAAAGTACAAATCTTAGTTTAAAAATTTAAAATAAAATTACTATTATGACTTGTGTCTAGATCTACCCACAAAACCTCATGCAGTCATAGGTGGATCTTTTTCAGAGGTGGCTGGATCTAGAATATGTGATCCTGGGATGGATTCACAGTGCAATGCTAGAATCAAGGGCACTAGGATTAAGGATAAGAGTACTATCCATCCTAAGTAGCCTGGATAAGATATAAGAGACAGAAAGAGATGTGGTTAACCCTTGTTGATTTGTTACCTCCTTCCCAACAAGAACTGTTTCTCCTCTGTGATACCTGTCTGCTGTATCATCCTGCCTTGGAACCAGCCAATTATGGACTGAAACCTCTACAAACTATGAGCTAAATAGACTTTTTCTCCCTTAATTTTTGGGTGTGGAACATTTTGTCTTAGCAACAAGAAAAGATATTAAGACAGAATTTGATACTAGAGAAATGGAGTCATTGCTGCGACATTACCTGGCCATTTCAATTAGGAGGCTTTGAAGCTGGCTTGTGGAAATGAGAAGAGTTAGGGAAAGTTTGGAGATGCCAGCTGAAAAAGTAGAGCTGGAGTGCCTGAGGCTGTACTTGCTAGGAGATTCTGGTCAGAGCTCAGAAGACCAGAATGTTGATAGAAATTGTGCTGGAAAAGACCAGGCTGAGGAGGTTTATGCATGGCAAAAGGACCACATTGGTTGTTGTGTTGCAGCAAATTGGGAGTTGAAATGATCTTCCAGAGACAGGAGAGTTGGGTAAAATAAAAAAGTTGCCAAGCAATGGCCAGCCTCAGGAAACAAGTCCTTATAGACTGACCTCAAGCTAAGACAGTTTCTTCTTTTTATATCTTGCTCATAGCCTACAGGGTAGCTTAATTTGCAGTTATACAGAATGTAGCAAAGATGTAGTAAAGCAGCATTAGGCAATTTTCCATGGTTTCAAGGTTGGAGGCTTAAATAAACAAATTTCAAGGCTGGTTTCACATCTTTCCAGAAACAGGCTGCCCCACAAGAGGGGGAAGGTACACCCAGAGTTTCCAAACAGGGACAAGTTGACACAGATGGGGTTTTAGGGGTAGCCCACACAAAGTACATAAACAGTGCATTATTGCTACATTAAGCTGACACAGAGTTCATGAATAAATATCTTACAGTAATTATCCATTCCAAATTATGTTTGGCAGCTCTTTCTACCTCAGTTGGACTCTAGGAAATGTGTGTTATGGTTTGGCAGAAAGTTTGTCTATATTTTGCTTATTTCCAGAGACTTTGCCTGAGCCCGAGATAAAAAGTGACAAACTAACGAATCTACCAGAAGCAATTTCAAAGCAGTCTAATGTTGAGGTGGTGGCACAACTACTTTTGGCAGCTTTTAGCCAGATTTGTGTTGAGAATCAAGAGCAAGGCTCACAGCAGAATGATTTAAAAGGTTTTCAGTTTGGTCAGAAATGAAGCTCCAGTAAAGTTGTGGCCTGCAAAAATGGAACAGTAGAGAAATTGTTTGCTGAAAAGACTAGCAAGAAAAAGCCACATATATCAGAAGAAGACCACAGAAAAGATGGCCTGAGTACATCGCAAGAACCAGTAGGACTCCAGTCTTTGCAGTCTCAGAGTTGCAAAGGTGAAATACTTTGCTCCGAGAAGAGAGCCCCAGAGTACCATGTTTCAAAGTGGCAGTATCCTAAAGAAGTTGTTCCTCTGGATTTGGTTCATAAGAACTGGACCCCTATAGCCAAGAAAGAAGCCTGGTTACTACTCCAGCTTGTGGCATGCCTTGAAATCATCCATGTAGTACTTGTTTCAGGCACATGCTGATTGAACGAGTTGTGAGGTGAGGAAGGTTTTCATCTGCTTTGAAAAGAAGGCCTGGGAGGCCAGACAGTGTGCCAGACTGTGTAGAGAAGGCAGTGTGTGAAGCTGTGAGTGTGAAGTCAAAGGTACAGTGGAGACTCCAGAAGGTTTTAGAAGCCAGGAATGTGGATCATCTGAGGAATACTGCAAGGAGGGAGCAGAGCTAGCCCCAGAGACAAGCCATGGCAGCTACAACCACCAGAAGGGCTGTAGGGGTGGAGATACTGAAGCCCTTTGCAGTTCACAACTTGCCACAGATTGCCAGGGAGATGTGGGAAGTGAAACTGTGGGATATAATGTTTGCTCTACTGGCTTTTAGTCTTGCTTCCCCCCCCCCCAATTTCTTCTGTTTATAACTGTTAAAATGGAAATGTTGGCTGGGGATTTAGCTCAGTGGTTCACCACCTGCCTCGCAAGTGCAAGGACTGAGTTCCATCCCTGGTACAAAAAAAAAAAAGAATGGAAATGTATATCTTGTGCTATTGAATGTTGAAAGTGTTTAACTTTTTTTTTTCATTTATGCAGGGGCTTATGACTAAGAGTTTCTTTTAAATCTCAGAGGAGAATTTAGACTTGGACTTTTCAGCAATTCTGAAACTTTTAGGAATTTAGTAACTCTTAGAGATGGACTAAATGCCTTTTTCATAAAGACATGTCCATGAGTCTTTGTGGGGGGGAGACCAGGGGAAGACTGTTATGATTTATGACTTGATATTCAGCCAAAGCTTCATCCAGTCATAGACGAGGTTTTTTCAGAAGTGGCTGGATCTATGTTTAATGCTGGGATCCATTCAAGGTGTAGTGCTAGGATCAAGGGCACTAGGATTAAGGGTGTGAGTGCTACCTCCCCTAAGTACCCTGGATAAGACATAAGAGACAAATACAGCCATGGTTGGAGCTTGATGCTTTTGCTGTCTTTGCCTGCAATGAACTGTTTCTCCTCTGCAATCTTCCTTGTCCATGTGCCACCTTGCCTTGGAGCCAGCCAACTATGGATGGAAACCTGTAAGAACTGTAAGCCAAATAAACCTTTCCACACAGAAGCTATGAGTTTTGGGCATTTTGCCTTAGTAATGAGAAAAGTAACTAAGATAACTACCATATTATTGAACAATTTCATCAGTGAATATAAGCTATAGTTTGAACCTATAATATTCCCCAAATGCTTTTGTCTTAAAAGTTTGGACCTCAGGTCATAATGATATAGAAAATAATGGAACCTTTTAGAGGTGAGGCCTCAGTGAATGTCTTCAAGTCTCTGGGAGTGTTTCTTTGAAGGGGATTTATGGCCCCCATCTTTTCCTGTGCTTTGAACTGGGACAATAAGAAAGATAACTTTAGAGCATGTTAAAACTTTCCAGGTCACAGCAATAACAAGCTCAGAGATTTCAAAATGCAAATGTTTTCAAAATTTCCAGGGCAGAATCCTTAGAAAAAAGAGCCTACCCATCAGAACCTAGAGATTCACTCTTCTACATCCTGTATGAAATATGTTCAGAGGCTCCAGCAGCCATGGTTCAATTGGGCACATGCACAACTTGTTCAGGTGATACATCTTGTCAAGATTCTCAAATGGCCAGCATAAAGAATGCAAGAGTTATGGGTCATGAAAATTTCTACAAGATTTCAGAGGAAAGCATGGGAATGCATGCAGTGCATTGAATGATTGGTAAGGTGGTCTACTGCTTCATCATTCTCCATCCTCCCTTTTGGAATAACTATGTTTGCCTTGTTCCACAGTATCTTGAATGTATTTAATTTATACTTTTATTTTTACAGTGGTTCACAGTTAAAATTACTTTGCATCTCAGAGGAAGTTAGATTGGACTCTTGAACAATATCAGTTAAGATTTGTGGAGAATTTTAGGGTTTTCACTGAATGCGTGTTGCTTTATGGAATGAATATGGGCTTTTGGAGGCAAAGGAGAGTGTGATATAGTTTGGATCTGGAATGTACCCAAAACCTCATGTTAAATGCTTGGTCTTCCACTACTGCTTCTAATGCAAGTTGGAAGAAAACCTAACAATTGGGCCTGGTGGGAAATTTAAGTAATTGAAGGCATGTTCTCAAATGAGACTCTGGACCCAAAGTTTCTTCTTTTCCCTTTTGCATTCTGGAAATAAGGTGTCTTCCTTTCATCTACCATGAATGAAGCAGTAAATCTAATTGAGGATTGACTACAATCTCTAACTGCAAGGGAAAATGAAACTTCTCTCTTTATGTTAGGTGTTTCAGGAATTTTGTGCTATAGTAGAAAACTGAACATCACAGTATACCTGTAAGGGAAATTAAATTGGTATGTCAAAGACACATCTGTACCCTCATGTTTGCTGCAGCATGATTCATAATGAACATAGGGAAATAAAGTTCTTGTCTATTTACAGATGAATGTATAAAGAACTTTAATGCATGTATATATGGAATAGTATTTGTTCAGGCATAGAAGAGACTGAAATCCAGCCATTGGAGGCAACTTTGTTAGTAGGAATGTAAATTAGTATACTTCTTATAGAAAGAAGTACAGAAGTTGTTCAAAAATTATTTTAAAAGTCTTAAAACATGATCCAAAATTCCTCTATTGGGTATATAATTAAAATAAATGCAATTAGTATATTGGAGAGAAATTTTCACTTTTATCATTATTAAAGAGAAAGGGTTTTTAGACATACTTTAATGTACTTTATTTCTGGTGCCACTATTAATCATATTGATCTAAATTTCTGTCTTATATTAGTTCTTTTCTCAGAAGAATGAATTTCATGAATTATACAGAGCATACCTGCTCACAGTGTGCACTCTCGGATTTTTTTTCTTTTGTTTTTGCTTGATAGATATACTATATTCAAACTTAAAAGATTTTTTTATATAAATATACTATTCTGATCAGACAGTTCTTTTTTAACGTTTATAACTGAAACCACATTTTATTTCTAGTTTTCATAGTATCTAATTATAAACATACTGTAACTAATACATGTTTCTGTATATCTAATGTAATAGTTTTTGTCTCTTTTCAATGTTTTCTGAATTTTCTATATTTCATCTATGTTAATTGCATAAGGTTTTTTTTTTAAATTTGGTTTTGTTTTTTCCTGCCTAGTGCTTTGAAGATTTAGTTTAATGTAATAACTGGAGGAAAAAACTTTGACCATTACTTTTAAAAATATTCCTTGTAACCCATTATTTCCCTTTTTCTCATGGGATTCTAGTTTCACGTACATTAATCTATTTGATAATATCATGCAACCCTTTACACTCCCTATATCAGTCCATCCTGATTGTTAATTTTACTAGATTAAGAGACTCCATGGAGATTGGATTGAGGAAACATTAAATTCATCAAAGGGTTACCCACTGATGACTTCACAGCTGAATGAGTTATTAGGAAGTGGGACTTAGGTGGGTCATGGTAGTGTAACTTGAGTACTATATCTGGTCCCTGGTCCTTTCCTCTATGGCTTTTTCCTTGCTCAATACTTTGGGCTGCCATGAGGTGAGCAGTTTTCCCTTGTTATGCCCATTCTTCCCTAGGCCCAATTAACCATAGACTGAAGCCTTGAAACCATGAGCCAAAATAAATTCTTTTCCATTTAAGTTGTGAATATCAAATGCTTTATCTCAGTGATGGAAAAACTGCTTAATTTTCAGGCTTATTGCAAATTTTGCACTTGACTTTGGATCATTTCTATAGACTTGTTTCAACTTCCCTGATTTTTTTCTTGGTTATATGAAATCAGCAAATGTGTCTTGTTATTATGTTTTTCCTTAAAAGCCTCATACTTTCTTGTTATTAGTGAAAACTAGTTATGTAAGATAAAACAAGCTAAGTTAGAAATAAAGAAAGGGGCAAAACTTTTCTTCTGCTAGAATTTTAATGAAGATAGATGAATAAAGCTAGTCAGTAGTTTTGATGGATTTTACATATCAGGAACCACAAAATTTAATACTCTAGTTTTCTTGTGTTCATGGTTTGTTGAAAGTTTATTTCAATGTTTTAATTTTCTCTTGCTTAAAAATTTAGCTAAATTTTCATAATAGTTTCTGCCAGAAGTAACTGTAGATAAATAAGTTATTGTGTTTTATTTAACCTTGAAGATATCAAGGTTTTCCTTAGTTTTCAGTTGATTGATTGCTCTGTCAACTTGAAACTCTGGTGGAAAGAAAAGTTGTAATTTTGCAAAATGTCCAGAGTTTGGTTTTTGTAGAAAAAAGTGATGATTATTGAAGTCTATCCTAAGTGGAAACAAGAAATCAATACATATTGCCTTGCTACAGTTTATTGAAGGGATTCCAAGAGCATATCACTCTAAAATGTTAGTCTACTTTTAGGTACTTAGGCTACTTTTTAAAAAGTGAAGGCTTATAGTCTATATACATCTTCAATTTGGAAATATAGAATGGTTTATCATCATATTCAATGCAATAAGCTTCCCTTGTACATTTCCTTGCAAATTGGTTGCTAATTTTAATAAAGTGAAAAAAAGTATGATAGCATTTGTTGCATAAATAATATATTTTAAAAATATATATATATATATTTAAATAATCTTAGGTTTTGAATATTTGGCAGAGTATTAAGCTTCAGAGCATCACATGTTCATACTTCTGAAAAAATAAAACAAAAAATCAGGTACTATAATAATACTTCATATAATGTAGTTTATTTAAAAATTCCATATTTATAAGATGTACAATTTTTTTCATTCAGCTTGGTGAATATGTGAAAACTGGGTAATATAATCTGGTAAATATCTTCACAGTCTGGGAAATATGTGTTTGCTAAGCACAGAAAACTTAATGAATTTTATTATTCTTCATCCACATTTTTCCTAATAACACTCAGTATTCTTATTAATGTAATTGGTAACACATTATGTTTCCTAATGTTCCTTTCCTATATTTATAGTGAAAACAATGTTATCAAGTCAGTTTTTGATGAAATGTTTTTTAAACAAATGTACTATCATTAATATCTTAAAATATGGATACTGTTCTTTACAGCTGGTTGTAATACTATCAGTTTAACATAGAACATAAATTTTTTTAAGAATGGTGCCAAATTCTGCTGCAGCTGGCTTTTGCATGATTTACAATAAATATCATTAAGTCACTGCATTATATTCATAAGGATACATTGCCTTGAATTATTTAATATCCTATATTTATACAAGCAAATAACCGTATGAGTACATTTTTACTACGTAAACAAAGTTTTCCTCTTTAAAAATTTTATCAGTACCACTAAGTGTATAGTTTAATCATTTCTTTTAATAAACTAACAAGGGAATAAATATCTAGGACAATTTATTTCTGTCCTCTTAAGCAAAATAACACTTATATTTTTTTATTTTAAATATCAAAGAGATAGATGTAATCTAATTTTGCATGTATATAACAAAATATGTAAAATCTACCATGAGAGGTGAAACATAAACTTATAGAAATAAGTTCTTTTGACATTTGATGTTCAAAATTCCAGTAAAATGACATATATTTCTTACAAAGAATACTCCTGAATAGGTATAACTATTTATGAAATTTGCTTATATTTAATAAATATTATGCTTTAAATGTGTTGCATTAGATTCATCAGTCTAAGAATTGTCCAAAGGTACTTAATTTGGGATTGAAATTACTGATCTCAATAGAAAAAATCAAATTATTGTCCAAGCATGAAGTACAAGTTACAAGCAAAGAAAGCTCCTTGCCTAGAATTTTAAGACGTTATTTATTTATTATTCAAAAAATTTAGTGTATGTTTGCAATACATAAGAAATATATTCATCCTCTGTTATTGGTACATATGCATGTCACTCTTGATCATTTTACTTTCCATTTCCCTCCATAGCCTCACAGTCCCCAACCACAGAAAGTCTATCTCTCTGTTTCCTATCATCTTTCCTATATTTAGTCTTGATAGTAAAAAAGGTAAAAGAAAGAATTGGACCACAACAATGAAAGCAACCAAAGGATGAATAACTTGAGGATATTCCTGAGTTTAGAGGCATATTTCCCATAAATTATATTAGAAACACATTTTGAGAAAAAATTACCCCCCAAAAGTATGAAAATTTTTTTTATTAAGTTTATTGGTACATTTTAGGTATACAATATGATGACATTCATCATTGTGAATTTGTACCTTTTCATAATATATCTTGGTACTTATTTTTTTCCCCATTCCCCTGACCTCCCTTCAATGCCTCCCCCCTTCTTATTTACAAAGACTTTGTTTCTGTCTTTTCCTTTTCTCATATTTATTCTTTTCCCTTCTTTCCTGCACCCCTCCCCCTCTGCTTACCCTTTAGAACTTTTCTTTCCATTTCAATTTATCTATTATACATTTTGATCCTTATTTAGACTTCTAGTTTCTCACAACAGAGAAACTATTCAGTATTTACACGTGAATGTCCTATTTATTTCACTTAAGAGTATGGCCTCAATATGCATCCATTTAGCTAAACTAAAATTTTAAAATATCACAATAGTTACTACTAGTTGGAGAAAGAGGAGGATGCAGTTAGCAATTATGTTTTAATACAGAGTTAAGCATGTATTCCATTGCATATATATATTCCATTGGAATTTGAATTAATATAGAAATAATAGAGTACCAATATATTGAACAAAATACATATATAAATAATAAAATTTAGTTTACAAATCAGTTTATTTTAAATATAAATAAAATGAATAAGAGAAAAAATAGAAATTTTAATATTAGTTCTAAATGAAAGGTCTAAAAACAAGAGAAATAGTACAAAGTTATTTAAATAAATCCCAATGGGACTAAGATGGGGGAGCTATAAAATGATATAGAACAAATAGTTGAATTAAAAATATGAATTTTAATATTTATTTTGCTAAAGGGAAATTCATTAATGTCTTTTACTAAAATGGAGGCTATTGCACTAGCTTACAGGAAACATTGGCTATATTTCATTTGTAAGAAATACATTGAGTTAATAATAGTTTTTTAAATTATGGTGAACTAGAATTTTAGTTAATATAATAAAAAAAATTTGACAAATAGCCACATTAATCTCAACTAGAATTTAATATTAAAGCATAAAAATTAAAATATAGAATTTTGGATAATCTTTAGGATATTTGATATAAACTGAATGGCATGCCAATTTAATATATAAGTGAATCTATTAAAATACAAGGACAAAGTTAATGTTTAATTTTTGTAGTACAAAAATAAAAAGACTATATAAAATGTAACATAACAGCAAACAAACCATAAAATCAGCGCACAGCATAAGGTTATAGTAGTTTATGTAACAATAAATGATGAAAAAACTTAAAAATATAATATTTGTCCACTGAAATATTATATTTCAGTTAGGGAGTTGAAGCACACATATTCAATAAACAAGTAAATAATAAAGTATATTATACCTAATACAAATAATAAATAAAAATACAACTAGATAAGGAAAACCAGAGTATGAGAAGATGTTGGAGAATTTCTATTTCACAAATCAATTTTCAGAACAGGATTCATTAGGAAAATAACTCCCAACAAAAGACTTGAAAAAATATAGGGGCTATGCATGAGAATGTACAGAAGATATTTTGAGGCCAGAGAATGAAGCACATGGTTCAGAAAAAAATACAAAGATGGAAAAGGTAACTAAAGAAGGGTATAACCATGGAAAACTTCAAAGAGCTTTGTGACAGAGTAACTACAGAATAAACAGTAGAGGTCAGCGGACAATTATTAGAACTTGGCTTTTGACTTACAGTAAAATTGATAATCATTGTAAAGTTTTCACCAAGAAAGAAATAAAATTGAAAGCAAAATAAATGTACTGTTTTAAATTAACTGTTGTAGTATGATTTGGGATATAGAATAAAATTAATAAGTTTATCAGCAAATAAACAAAGAAAAACCATTCAAATATTTTGACAGTACATGTTATATATAATAAATTGTAGAAAATAAAGACCCAATTTTAACATAAATATTAATAAACTTCAAATTTTCCTTGATAGTTGTATCTTTCTTATTTTAAGCCTAAACATATATGCTCTAAAATATAATATATGCATTTTCCAAAAAAATCCAATTTTAATCAATGAGCTTTCAGAATTAATAAATATATTATGGATTTATAGTAAAAACATTAAACTATACTTTTTGTATAGCAATTTTAATGTATTTTTATAATTTGTAAAATATATTTTAAAATATTCTGGACAAGATTGGTACTATATTATGCATGCCATTTCATAGATTTACTGATTCTGAATCAAAATAATGTTTATTTTAATTATACATTTTACATTTTACTTTGCTTCCATTGCATATATGAACACTCATAAGTAAATAGTTAACACCATTTAGCTCTTTGCAGCAAATCTGAGATTTACATATTATTTTTTTTTTGTCTTAAAACATACATGACTACAGGTTACACTATTCATATGATGATGAAACTGAAAATGTGACACCCCTTCCAAGAAGAATTTTAGATGTTTAAAACAAATGGCAAACATACACTATTTCATTATATATACTTAACCTGTCTTTAGGGTGTAGCAGTTCATACAAAACTTTTTAGTGCTTTTGTTAGCCCAATGTTAAGTGAAGTTTGAGACTGTGCATTCCTATTTCTTGATTGAATTAAATGCAGAGTGCTCATGGATATGCACAAACACTGACTTGCAGCAGAGCCCTCATTACCATGCTGAGAAGTGTGAATTCAAATTAGAGCTGAATGTTAGACAAGGGCTTGCATAAGCTAAGGCTTGTTAAAACAATGTTAATGAGCCCCCATTGTACTGAACAGCTTCATTTTTCAGATCTTTCATATTTGTTCACATGAGGCCTGGGAAGATGCTGAACTGATTAAATCTGAAATAGGGCTGGAAACGCTCTACAGAGTTACTAGGGTGAAGGGAATTAGGAAAAATCAGGAACAAAGAGCCCTATAGTTGACTTCAGGTTAAAAACATGGTGATATAATCTCCCCTGGGAGTTCAAAATTATTTCAGGCAGGTTTAGAAAATCTATTCAAGCAAAGTGCACACTAAATTGGTAACCTAACAGTTATCTTCAATTATATTTTCTAGTGTAATTTGAAAAGAATATCCTAAGGCTTTTCTGACTCTTTTGGTTCCTCTAAAATTATTGTCTTCACCAAGAAAACTCTTTTCAAAATGTCAAGTAAAATCTTTCTTTGGGAAAATACTTCATAATAAATGAAAATCTGCAATACTTCCTCAATAGTTTTTCTCAATCTGTTACTTTAAAATGTATGAAATTAGAAGAAAAGACTTTTAAAAATCTAAAATTACGACAGTCCATCTCAACACTTCTAAGAACTGCTAAGGAATAGATAATGAAACTCATTTTAAGAAGTATTACATTAAATATTAACAGTGACATTTGACATGTTCTCCATGCTGCAGAATACATGTCAAAACACAGTATGTGCTTTGAAAACATAACTTACACTTTGAAATTGCCTTAGGATTGCTTAACATAGATGTATTATCATGATTAAATTTTTTCAAGATTATAAATATCAGATATTGAACACTGGGGGCCAGGGATTTAGCTCAGTGTTTCCACAACCTGCCTCAAAAGCACAAGGTCCTGAGTTTGATCCCCAGTACCAAAAAAAAAAAGAACTAGAAATTGAACACTTACTGTAAAACAGTGATAACAACCCTATATGATTGTCAAGTCTCAGAGATTATATTCCTAATCACTCCACTTGGGATTTAGGAAACAACTCTTTGAAGATCCCTGATGTGTTGCCTTTAAAATATGTCAGCTTTGGGAACATCTTCAAATAACTTCAAATTATCAATCACTCTAGAGTGCCTGTGTGTTTATACATTTAAAAAATATATGAAAGAAAGGAGAACCAACATAATGACATAGGAACTACTAATTCCCAGCTACTCTATGAACACGGCAAGAATGATCTTAAGTAATTACTTACCCCTAATCAGACATTATTCCTCTCATCTCTATTATATTATTGTGAGAAATAATAGAGAGCCTAATGTTGCAGTAGGCAGGACAGTCAGTGAGGGAAAAGCTAGAACTGAGAGGGATATTGGGTGATCTAATGAAGCTCAAGATAAGGTGAAACTGAACCTGCACCCTGCCCACCAGTGATCAGGTGGAGGGCTTTGAGGACCTCAATGGCCACATGGAGCCCCGCTCCATCCTGCCCTCTACCTAGCCCCCAGACACTAGCTTAGTCACCTGGATCACCCCCAACTCTGGCCTCCTGGCTGTGCAGCTACCTGGTTCCACACAACAGAGGCAGAGAGGGGTCATAAAGGCCATTTTTCTGAGCTCCAGAAGATAGAGCAGAAGTGAACAACAGAAAGAGAGCCTTTCTCAGGCTCCTTGATGAAAACTGAAGACCATGGGAAAAGTGAAGAGAACCTCTGCAATAACGGCACACTAGACCACCATACTTGGTAAGTTGGAAGGATCATCACCTCCCACAGGAACCTGGACTATCTTCAGGGGAAGGGCAGCTGGAACCTGCAGTAGAACATTGTGGAGTTCAACCTTGAAAGAGGATAGGGACCTCAATTTGGGACTTGCCTCCTGAAATCTGCATGAATCACATGGGTCTGCTACTGGCTTGCTGAGACTCATTGACATATTTGCACACTGTTCCCAACATGTTCTATTGTGAGAACAGAGACATACTCTGAGGCAGGCACTTCATTTTTATTTGTTATTTGTTATTTTCAAAAATTTATTTTGCTCTTATTTTTAATTTTTAATTTTTAATTTTTATTTTTTTCTTATTCTACTTCTTTCAAATTTTTATTTTTATCTTCTTTTTTTCTTTCATTTCTCTTTTCTTTCTCTCTCACTCACTCTCTCAGTGTCCCACATTGTTCTTCATTGCCATTTTTGTTCCTCTTCTGGTCCTAATTTGGATGTCTTCTTTATTTTTATTTTCTTCTCTTTTTCCTTCTCTTGGTTGTCAGTTTTAAAGGAAAGTAAATACGGTTTCTAGCCTCCCTACTGCTGTTAGTTTTCCCTGTTCTCATCTTTGTTCTTTCATTCTGACTTTTCCTCTTGTCTTCAACAGTTTCTTAGAGTTTGCATGATCTTTCTGTGTCCACTGGCCTCACTGCTAACTTTTCCTTATCCTTCTACCTAACTATCCTTCCATCCACAATTTCTTCTAACTCCCCATCCTGAAGGGTAAAGTTGCTATATTGAAGAGTTTATTCAGCATAAACACATGTTGGGTTGGTGCTCGATTTTGATTTAATTTATACAGTTAAATATCATCAATTAATAACTACCACAAATTGTCATTTTCTAGACTGTGCTTGATACTATGGTGTTGCTACCTGTATCACTTGGGCTAAGGGGTGGTGATTGATCTAATCAGTTGTCCTTCCTGGTATAATGAAAATGAGACAGCCTCAGAGTCATTAGAGACTCCAAACCTGAAGACCAACTATATCTGAAAGACACCTCTGAGAAGCAATCATTCCATAAGGGTTCTAAATACAAGCAAAAAAGATACTTACAATAAGCAATTTCAAAGTATCAACCTAGGAATTGAGTCAAGGTCAATACCAAAACAAAAATGAGAAGACATTTAAATAAGGCACAAACTCAGACTTCCACTGCACCAAACTCTGGGAGAAAAATGGTGGAAAAGTCTGATAATCAACCACTTGGACACCCTGAACTGGTAGCACAAGAAGTACCAAAAAAGATGAATGAGGCTTTAGAAAAATTCAAAACAGAAATAATTTCCCAGATAACTACAGAGGTGGTGAACAGAATGAAAGACATGATTAGAGGTTCTAGAACAGAAAATGATAAAATAAAAAAAAAAGATGAGATCAGAATCATGCTAGAAGCCATGAAAGCCCAGCATAGTAAAGAAATGGAAACCATGATCACCCAACATAAGAAAGAAGTGGAATCCATTAAAAATAGATTCAAACAGAGATCCAGGAGATTAAAAACTCCATTGAAAGTATTCACAGCAGGTTAAGGGAATGTGAAGTTAGAATATGAGATACAGAAGACAGGATTGTGGTTAAGGATGAGGAAAACAGAGATTTCTTAAAAATTGTAAGAGACCATGAGAAATAAATTAAGCAGCTGCTATATGATGCAAAGAAGAATAACAAAAGACTGATAGGAGTCCACAAAAAAGTACAAATGACATTAAAAAAAACCCACTTCTCAGAAGTAATAGTAGAAAACTTCCCAGACAGAGGTAAAGAATTGGACATTCAGACAAGTGAGGCATATACAACTTCTACTATGCAGGATCAAAAAATAATCTACACCTAGACATATAATAGTCAAGATCCCAGAAACCCAAAAACCCCACAAAATCCTACAAGCCATTAGAGAAAAGAAACAAATCACCTACAAAAGAAATCCCATCAGAATCACAGCAGACTTCTCAACACAAACCCTCAAGTCAAGGAGAGCCTGGAGTGAAGTATTCCAAGCACTGAAAGAAAATAACTTCCAACCTAGACTGTTGTATCCTGCAAAATTATCTTCCAAAACTGATGAGGAAATTAGATACTTCCATGACAAAGAACATCTGAGAAACTTCATGAACACAAAAGCAGCATTCCAAAAAATCCTCAACAATATCCAGAAATAAACAATGAAGGTCACAACTCCATAAGGCACAACAGAGGGAAGCCACCAGGCAAAGCAAGAAACTAAAGGGAAAGAGGGAAAAATAAAAAATAAAAGAACCAACAACTGTAAAACATCATGACAAGGATGAGTCAATATCTATGAATTATAGCTATCAATGTTAATAGCCTCAATTCATCAATCCAAAGAATTAGAATGGCAAAATGGATTAAGAAGCAAAATCCAACAATATGCTGTATACAAGAAACACACCTAAATCAAAAAGAAATTCACAGACTGAAAGTAAAAGGACAGAAAACAGTTCTGCATGCAACAGGAACCTGGAGAAAAGCAGGGGTAGCAATCTTATTTGCAGACAAAGTAGGTTTCAAACCAAAGCTAATTAAGAGAGACAAAGATGGTCACTACATCCTTGGGAAGGGAACAATCCAAGAGGAAGAGATGACAAGCATAAATGTATATGCACCAAATATGAATGCCCCCAACTATACAAAACAAATATTAATGGACATGAAAAACCAAATAAGTAGTAATACAATGGTAGTGGGGGACCTCAATACCCCACTATCACAAATAGACAGATCATCTAGAAAAAAAATTGACAACAAAATTCTAGAACTGAACCAAGCTACTGAACAAATGGACTTAATAGATGTTTTCAGAGTGTACCATCCCACAAAATCAGAATACACATTCTTTTCAGGTGCACACTGGACATTCTTCAAAATAGACCACATGCTAGGTCATAGAACATGCTTAAGGAAATGTAAAAGAATTGAAGTCACCACCTATATATTATCAGACTGCAGTGCAATAAAATTGGAGATCAATAACATAAGAAACCACAAAACACCCACAAACACATGGAAATTGAATAACACCCTCCTGAACAACCAATGCGTCATGAAGAAATTAGATAGTTTTTACAAGTAAATGATAATGCCAGTACAACATATAGGAACCTATGGAAAACAATGAAAGCAGTTCTAGGCAGGAAATCCCTAGCAGTGAATTCCCATATTAGGAAAACAGAGAGAAATCTAATAAACACCTAATGTTGAACCTCAAGCTCCTAGAAAAATAAGAGTGTGATAAATGCAAAGCTTATACAAGAGAGGAAATTATAAATATCAGAGCAGAAGTCAATGTAATGGAGACTAAAGAACAATACAAAAAAATCAATGAATCAAAGAGTTGGTTTTTCAAAAGAATAAAATTGAAAAACCTTTAGCTAACTTTAGCAGAAAAAGCAAGAAGGCTCAAATCCATGCAATTAGAATGAAAAAGGTGAAGTCATAACAAATCCAGTGGAAATCCAGAGGATCATCAATACTCACTTTGAGAACCTGTACTCTAATAAAATGGAAAACACTGAAGAAATGGACAGATTTCTAGATACATACAAATTGCCAAAGTTAAATGAAGAAGATATAGAAATTCTAAACACCCCAATTACAATGAGTAAAATTGAAAATGTAATAAAAAATTTACCAACAAAATAATGCCCAGGTCCTCATGGCTTCACTACTGAATTCTACAAGACGTTTAAAGAAGAACTATTGCCATTACTCTTTAATTTCATCAATGAAATTGAAAGGGAAGCAATACTTCCAAATTCATTCCTGGAAGTAAGTGTTACTTTGATTCCAAAACCAGGGAAAGACCTAACCAAAAAAGAGAACTACAGGCCAATCTCCCTAATGAACATAGATGCAAAAATCCTCAAGAAGATACTGGCAAAGAGAATACAGAGGGTCATCAAGAAGATCATACACCCTGACCAAGTTGGATTTATCCCAGGGATGCAAGGATGGTTCAACATACATAAATCAATACATGTAATAATACTCTATATTAACAAAGCCAAGGACAAAAATCATATGATCATGTCAATAGATGCAGAAAAAGCATTCAACAAAATCCAAAATCCAATCATGATAAAAACCCTACAGAAAATTGGAACAGAATATCTTTACCTTAACCTGATTAAGGCAATCTATGAAAAACTAACAGCCAACATCATACTAAATGGCCCAAAACTGAAAACTTTCACACTAAAATCAGGAACAAGACAAGGATGCCCACTATCATCACTTCTGTTCAATATAGTTCTGGAAACATTAGCCACAGCAATTAAAAAAGAGAAAGAAATAAAAGGAATAAAGATAGAAACGGAAGAAGTTAAACTGTCGTTATTCACTGAGGATATGACACTTTACATATAAGACCTAAAAAAACTCTGCCAAATGACTTCCAAACTTAATTGACCCATACAGTGGAGTAGCTGGATACAAGATCAACACTCAAAAAATGATAGCCTTCTTGTACACAAATAACAGACTTACTGAGTGATAAATTAGTGAAACAATTCCTTTTAAAATAGCATCCAAAAAATGAAATATCTAGGAATAAATCTAACAAAGGAAGCAAAAGACCCCTACACTGAAAAGTACACAGTTTCAAAAAAGGGATTGAAGATATAAGAAAATGGAAAGGCATCCCTTGCTCCTGGGGAGGAAGAACCAATATAGTAAAAATAGCCATACTTTCAAAACTGCTATATAGATTTAATGCAATACCAATTGAAATTCAAACAATATATGTCACAGAACTAGGGTAAACAATCAAAAAATTCATTTGGAACCAGAAGAAACCTAGACTAGCAAAGCAATTCTAAGGAACAGAGTCATGGCAGAGGATATCACGATCCCCAACTTGAAACACCACTAAAAAGCTACTGGGATAAAAAACAGCATGGTACTGGCAAAGAAACAGACATAAGGATCAGTGGAATAGATTAGAAGATGCAGAAACAAAGAACCAAGATACATCCTGTAAAGGTACAAGTTCCTAATGATAAATGTAAATGCATTGTATAACTAAGTACCAATAAAAGAATTTAAGGGGAAAAAAAGATGCAGAAACAACTCCAGACATACTCAGCCACCTCATCTTTGACAAAGGACCCAACCACCCTCACTGGAGGAAAAATAGTCTCTTTAATAAATGATGTTGGAAAAATGATTTCAACCTGCCAAAGATTAAAACTAGTCCCATACCTATCACCATGCAATAAACTAAAATCAAAGTGGATTCATGATCTAAATATTAAAACAGAAACACTAAACTTACTGGAAGATAAGTTACTTATAACTCTTGAAGACATTGGCATAGGAAAAGACTTTATGAACAAAACCTCAGTAGCAGAAGAACTAGGACAAAGAATCAACAACTGGGATCTCATCCTATTAAAAACCTTCTGCACTGCAAGAGAATCCACCAACAGAGCTAAGAGACAACCTACAATGTGGGAAAAAATTTTAACAGCTGTACCTCAGACAAAGGACCATATCTAGAATATATAAAGAACTGAAAAAGTCAGACCCCCCCAAATTTAAAACCCCAATTCAAAAATGGGCATCTGAAATAAACAGATATTTCTCAGACAAAGAATTAAAAGCAGCAAATAAGCATCTGAAAAAAATGTTCAACATCACTGGTCATTCGAGAGATGCAGATGAAAACAACACTGAGATTCCATCTCACCCCAGGAAGAATGGCTGATACCAAGAAATCAACCAATAACAAATGCTGGTTGGGGTGTGGAGAGAAAGGAACCCTTCTACCTTTTGGATGAGAGTGCAGACTGCTGCAACCACTGCGGAAATTAGTATGGAGATACCTGAAAGAACTAGGACTAGAGGTCAAATTTGGGCCAGCTATTACCTTGCTGGGTATCTCCCCAAAAGAATTAAAAGAATCATACCACAGTGATATATGTGTACCCATGTTTATAGTGGCACAGTTCGTAATAGCAAAAGTTTGGAAACAGTCCAAGTGCCCATCAACTGGAAACTGGATAAAGAAGATGTGGTTCTTTTTTTAAATGGAGTACTACTCAGCCATAAAGAATGAGAAACTAGAGACATTTATAGCTAAATGGATGTATATTGAGGCCATACTTTTAAGTGAAATAAATAGGACACACAGGTGTAAATATCCAATAGTTTC
This sequence comes from Heterocephalus glaber, assembly GCF_000247695.1. The sequence continues at coordinate 23,370,451 of NW_004624748.1, forward strand.
TCTGGTGTGAGAAACTGAAAGTATAAATAAGGATTAAAATGATTAAAATGATTAATTGATAATTTGAAATAGGAAGAAAAAGTTCAATGGTATAGGGGAAGTGGGAGGAGAAGGGGAAAGGAAAGAAGGTAAAGGAAACATAGGAAAAGGAAAAAATGGAAACAAAATCTTTGTAAATAGGGAAGGGTGGAGGGGGTGAAAGTATCACAGGGAATGGGGAAACAATAAGAACCAAGATACATCATGCACAGGTACAAGCACCCAATGATAAATGTAAAAGTATTGTTTACCTAAATGTATCAATAAAAGAATTTATACAAAAACTGGTAAGATGAAACCTGAAACCAGGACTGACAAAAATCCAGCCCTAAAATGAAGACACAATTATTACAGCTCTGGTTGTCCAAAAGCAAGGGTCCTATGTAAATTTGGTCAGATTTTCCTGGCACATTACCCCAGAAATGTGATTTAAAAAATGCAACAACAATGTGATAGCCTGTACCAACAAGCTTCTACTCCTATCCCACTGAAGACTGTCTTTGTCCTGCTTGTGCAGATAATTTTAGAAAAGTTACAAGAAATGTTTCTTGTAAAAGTATGCTTGCTACTTGCCTTGCATTTCTATAGGCCCACACCTAATCCAACTTTCCTGCTTAAAATCCCATAGGTTGATCTCACCTTGGCCTAGTGTGGTCTGAATTGTGGACTTTTCATGTATGACAACTCCTAGACTAAGAGTCCCTGTAGCAACCTACTTTCAAGTCCCCTCCTGCATTCTGGAACTTTCCTATAATAATCTTGTTTCCTATATCCCATATTTTCTAGTCCATTGTTTGGCATCATGAGAAACAAAGCCTCATTTGTGTGTGGACCCCCAACCCAAGTACTTCCTGAAATACTGTAAAGTGAATGTTATATAACCAAAAACATGAATTGATAGGATGGGTGCAACCATATATCAACAGCTGTTTTAGTAAAGAAATTAAATATTCCTTTCTTTTATGTTACTATTATAGTTTTTTACATCTTAATGATAAATGCTAATTAGGTAACATTAAATCACAGCATATCAGTGGAAGACATTACTTCATCTTTTGAAGAATATATTTATTCATTACAACAGTGATCTGCTGAATTATATATTATTATAGAAAATGTTTGATTCTAAAACAGAATAGTATATAATTTATTAATATTTAACATTAAAATTCCATACATCTAAATATCTTTTATTAAAGTGTACCTATTGGATAAGACCTTTAAGTTATAAACTTCTGAAAACATTGCAGTTAATGTTTAATTCAAAAGCCTCAATTGGAATATAGTTATACATTGGTACTCAACTGCTTTGAAACTTGTTCAATTTGGAGCATTATGCATTTTGGCAAGAAAATTTAGTCCTGGTACTAGAACTTCACTTGATATGACATGCTCAATCTAGAACTTCTTAGTGTCCACTGAATTGTGACGCCTTACTCGTTCCAACTAAAACAATTTGTTGGATAAGTGCTTTTTTTAAATAGTCATACTTCTTGAAAGCAATTAATGCCTAGTACCAAGACACTATTGAATAACTTTAAAATTTAAGTTGACTCACATTTCCATAGTTCAAAAACAAAGAAAGAAAGAAATTGAATCCTACAAAGAGCTCCTTTGCCTTTCTTCAGTGTTTTTGTTCTGTCATCCACTCTGATGGAAGGAGTGGTCTTTGCTCTTGTCTCAGGATGGTGTCTTCTGTCTCCCCAGTAGATCTCTTCTCAATTCGTGGCTTTTTATAATTTTTGATAGCCAAAAAAGCCCTCCATCCTAATTATTCTTTCTTATTTCAATGTCCAATTGTTCCTCATGCCACCTATCAAAAATGTAATAACATATTTTTATCTGTTTGGTTATTCATGGTCTAGAAACCTCTCCTACAATAGGATAGAATTGACAGTCATGTCTTCATTGTATATCCAGGAGTTAATATATTCCTAAGCACAAAAGAAGAATTCAAGAAATAGTCATAGAATGAGAAAAACAGAAGGGAAATAAAAGTCATAAAGTGTTTGGTTCTATCCTGTGTATTGAGGGTTAACTATGTGAAAACTATGTTAAATCAGAAAACTCCAAAGCAAGACCTTGAAGACCACAGTGACACTTGTTACATACAGCATATGAAGGTCAGCAAATGCTTCATGAAAGCTTTTTGATGACAGCTGTCATTACAACTTCACTACAAAGTAAGCTATAGGTATAAAAGCACTCATGGGGAATGGTAAGCACTTTAAGAACAAAGGTTTCCTGCTAGAGCTATTTTTACATGTCAGGCCCACTTACAAATAGAACAGTAAGATAGGCAAATGAAAGCATATTGAAACACGGTGGCCAATAACTCTGGCTTTGGTTGGATATTTTATAATTTATTTCAATTCCTGAATTTTAAAATTTTTAAATTCAGATCTTGAGTTCATTCCTATTCCACTGAATATTGTAAGGGGATGTAAATCCACAAAAATCTATGGCATCTTCCCTTAACTATTATCTCTAAAATGTAAACCAATAGAAAAATAAATGGTGCAAAGAAATGGACTGCAGAATATGTAAAATTCACATATGGAGATATTCTTTTGTTTCCTATGGATAATCAGAGAATAATTGTGAATAATAGGAAGTAAGATCTTGCTTTTTTTAGACATTTTGGTTTTTTGTAACTTTCTCAAGTAGTCAAGTAAGCTTTCCTGTAGTCGAGTAAAAATATGAATCAAAAAGCAATACTACATTGTAGCCATGTAGTCATATTATTTGTAAAGAACAGCTCTGACATCAAGAAGTAAAGTAATTGCTCAAAGAGTGTGTAATTGTGTGGATTGAGGGAGATAATATTTCCTGTGCTGTGGGTCAAATTGTCCTCAGGAAATAATTATCCAGAAACTGAATTACTGGTAAAATTTACATAAAAGTTTCTGCTAGTGTCACATTGTTTTTATTTTGATTGCTTAAAAGGAATTCTCTGCTTTTGTTGTATATGATAAAAAGTATTCAATGGACATATCCGCCCCAGCAAAGTCTTAGAATTTTAAAATTCATTCTCTGGATTTTTAAATTCAAAAAGGTCATGTAAGCTGATGCAACATACTTTATGAATTATAAAGTGGGGGGTGCAAAATAGTACACAGTATTTAAAGTTTGTGTCCTTCAGATAAGTTCTGGCATCAGCTGCCCTTCTCTTTTTAGCCTGTGTTCCCAAATTCCCCTTAACTAAAAAGAGTTTTAAAAACTATCTCCACAAAAGAAAATATTGTTGCTCAGAAAACAAGTCCTAGCACAAGCATGGAGGGAAGGATTGATTAGAAAATAAGCCCTGGCATAGATTGAAATTTTTTAAAAAATTCACAAACAATATCTATAATAACTTGCCATTATCTCATGGTAATGTCCTCAATTTTAAGCATATAGGAACTCACTAAATTTATCTAAAATATTCTGATCTTCACACAGAATCTGTGTTTCTCAAAGAAAAAGATAAATATACCAGAAGTTCTTACAAACCATTTCTGAAGGTTGCACCAGAAACATGATTCTGTTAATTGTCAAATACATTCCACAGTGAGATGTTTTCCTAGTCACTAGAGCTTGCTGTTTCTTTCACTTGTTCCAAAATGAGTCATCTTTAAGGTCCTCATCGTTTTTAGTCACCTCTTCACCCTTAAGCTCTATATTCACACTTGTATCTGTCTAAATGATGGTCTGTGAGTGGTCATCCTGAAGATCTTTATTATGCTGTAATCTTATTCAGGCTGTTTATTTAACATTGGAAACTATCTCTCAGTTATTCTGTACTGGCTTGGTGCTTTTCAATTTATGAACTATGCATCTTTCCTGAATTGGGGGGGGTTATAAGTGAATTTAACTTTCAAGAAATTTAAATGATAGATAAATAAAGATTTGGAATGGTGCAATTGTGAAACTGAAAGTACTAGTAGGAATATAAAAGACTTAGATCTGGCAGTATGTACTTAATGGTTAATCAGCAAAGAACATAAGGACAATTCAAGAATCAGCTATTTTCTTGTGTTTGTACTTACATGAAGCAAAACAATCCCTGGCAACAAAAGTATCTGACCAAAGCAATGGTAGGACTCATGGGGGCAAAAGATTCTGGTTCATTTAGACAAGTGCATGCCTGCATACTTAGGATCATCCACTTCAGGCAATGCTTTTCTCTCAAGTCTTAAGCCTCTAGAAATGCAAGAAGGTCCACCCACACAGGCCATTAGATGGAGTTAAATATGTATAATGAAGTCATAGAAGTTATAGTTTGAAAATAATGAGATGTGCAATAATAGGTTTTGACTATAGTTTGAAAATAATGAGATGTAATAATAGGTTTTGCCTATGTTCATTCTGGTGAGGATTCTGAGAACCTGTTGCTAGGCATTCTTCACTTTAGACTTTGATTACACATGTTTTCTCAATACCAAACATTCTAAATTCTACTATGACTGTGTAGGAAAGAGAAGTCTTACAAAAAAATGGAAATTGAAAAAAATGTTAAGCATTCAAAAAATTACTTCTGAGATGCTCTGCTGTATACTTTGCAATCAAGCTGTTTCTTTTGCTACAAATTTATCCTAAAAAGTTTTACTAAATATGCACCGGAAGCTATTTGTCAGGCTATTTACATAAAATGTTCATACCAAAAATATCCGTAATATGAATCAAATATTCATTAATGAAGAAATGAAAGTTTTTTAAATTGTATATTAATATTTTTAAACATTACATATTATTGAAAATTCATGCATAAATGCACATCTTAACATGGAAAAATATCAAAAGCATAATAATAAGTAAGAATGCAAATCAAAAACAAGTTTTATGCTACTTATATTAACTTGAAATGTAGGGAAATTAATTAAATTTTTTGTTTAGAAATTATTATGGAATTCATACATCTCTAAGGAAAATTAAGTAATTGTTGTTGCAATCTGAAAGGTGAACTTATTCTTCACTTGTGAAAAAATTTAAAAACCTCAATATCTTTGCAAGATTTAGATTCATTTTTTTCCCTCGAAAATGCAGTGCACATGATGAGAACCTATATATTGCAAAACATAATTCCTGTTTGTGTTAATCTTATACTCTACCATTATTTTTTCTGATAGAATTGTAAAGAAAATTGAACAACATACTGAGTTTTGCACTGCTTCACACAAAAATAAGAAATACTAAATTTCACTTTTTAGCAGTTACATAACCATACTACTTTTGGGGTTGGAGAAACAACTGGAAGATTTTGTGTTCCATATGCCTAGAAAGCAAAGGTATAAAAATTATTAAATACAATCAACATTATAAATGTGATATAGAAGAAAGAAGAGGTATTTACTTGGAAAGGAAGCAAACTATGTGGGAAAATCATTTCAGCTATTGGTATCATTCTTTTTTTTAAGCCTAGGTAACAGGTAGATGTATTTTTTATTTTATTATTATCACATAAACTGTGATTTATGTGTAGTTTTGTAAGTATGAAATATGTTATACAAAATAAACATTTATATGGCTATACATTATGTATAACAATATATCTTATGATAATAGGCAGATTAATTGTCCTCAGTAAGATCCACATCCTAATGCAGAAAACCTGTGGATATGTTAACTTAAATGAAATTATTATTCAACAGTGTGATTAAGGTTCAAAATCTTGAGATGAGGGGGTAGAGGATTTAGCTCAGTGATGCCACTGCCTACCTCACAAGCATAAGGTCCTCAGTTAGGTCCACAATATAAAAAACAAAAAATCTTGAGATGAGGGAGTTATTAGTGCTTTTCTGTGTGGGCCCAACTTAAACTCATAGGTCTAGAAATTAAAGAAACTTTCCTTGTTGTGGTCAGAGGAAGGAACAATATTGAAATGCTAGAGATAATGCAACATTTCTCACTTTAACTATGTAAAACTGAGACCATTAACCAAAAAATACAAATTGTATAGACTTGAAAATTAAGCAAAAGTGGACTGGGGTGTAGTTCAATAGAATCCTTGCTGAGGCTTAGGCTCAATCCTTAACATGAAATCAAAGCAAACCAAAACAAAACAAAAATCACAGTCTTTGATCATATTAATTCTAGAAAGATATGCAGCCCTACTCATATCTTGATTTCCAGCAATTTAGACCTAAAAATTTTCAATAGTATCTTTGATGTTTTTAGCCTCTAAGTTTGTGACAATTTGGCAAAGCAGTAGAAAACAAATATAATTTTTTTCCATCCTCACATATATATGCATTATTTTTATAAACAAATCTGGACTTCACTACATTGATGATCATCTAAATTTGTAGTCTTAAAAATGTGCCTTTTTTTCTAAATATAAAACTTTTTATAATGTATATTTCATTAACTGAATGTCAAGAATGATTTTACCCTATCTGGTTACCAAAAGAAATGCTCAAAATCATAGATATTAACAAAGACAAAAATTAGAAAATCTGAGAAATGAAATGTATAAAAACAGTAGAATATCACTTCTAGGTCAAAGAGAATGAAGTAATCAACCTTTTCAAGAACAAGGCAGTCAGAATATCAAAACTGATTAAACTTAAAGCTAACTCAAGAAATGGTTGTTGAAATTGTTCAAATCTTGGAACACATAGCAAAAAGAAAAAAAATGTATCATTTTTTCTGTTATAGGGTTTTGTACAAATCAGCACACAATTTGTAAAGGCAGATAAATGTGGAACCAAAATTTTTATATAAACCACAATGTTTTTCTGAGAATTAAGGAAAAATGATTTATTTTCTTGAAGCATTGTGTGGAAAAACAGCTCAATTCTTTGCAAGCATAAAAAATGAAATTAAGCAAAAATAATAGTTATACCAAACCTTCTTGAATATATTGATCTCCTGAAATTTCTGTAAATTTTGCCTTTCACTTTCTTGAACTTCACAGTTTTGAAATTATTATTGTTTAGATTCCATCCTCAAGCAGATTATTGAGCTTAGGTATAAAGTGTGTTAAGTTTATGGATTATATTCAAAAAACTTTGAAATTTGTGAAAGTGATAGAGGAGAAATATAGAATAATAGAAATAAAGAGTAATGCTTGAAGGACCCTAGTTAGCAAGACAGACTCTATATTGCTGCTTGACCCACCTGCCTATCCTTTAGATGAACTCAAAAGGAGGAAGCTTAGAAACCTCCTCCCCTTAAAAAGTCTCTTTAGAAATAACAATTAATCAATTATTGTTTTACAAATGTTCTAACAGCAGGACATTCTGCTTCTGTACCTTTTGCTTGGTTTGCTAGTTCTATCTCATAGGGGGGCCTAGAAACTTTTGGCCTCAAAGGTGTATAAAAAATGTTTGTCTCCCCTGAGTCAGGGCTCGAGTCTGATGCTTGGCTCATGTCCCGGCTGGTAATAAACTCTTGTGTGGATTTAATGTCAGTCTCTGGTTGGTTCTCTCTCACTGGGTCAAATATTCTTGGAGGCCCCAGCAAGATAGCCAGCTGGTCTGGAGCTTATTATCTTGGAGCCATTGTTTCTTTTTAGAAGAGACCAGGATCAGATATTGGCTGTGTTTGGCCCCTCCGGGCATTGGTCTGTGAAAGGAGAGGCCACCCTGATGGTATTTTGGGGTTCTGGGTAGGCCAGTCCCAGTCGGGCCCTATCGCTAATCAACTGACCCACAGGAGTTTATTGTGAAAGCCTCTAGAGGTAAGAATCAAATGATTCTTAGTGCACTGTGGGTAGGTAGGAAGAAGCCAGATGTGGCACAGGTTCCTCCACCTAGAGTCTCTTCATGATGGCAAGCAGACTCACTGGGTAGGAGTCCTCAGAAGAGCAACTCCCTGGGTGGGGTCCATATTCATTGGGCCCCAGAGGTTTTACTTGGCCAAATTTTGTTTTGTCTATTTATTGTTGTCTGTCTGCTTGCTCTGTGTGCCTTTTCCATTTTCACAGGCTAAAATTATGGGTTCCTCATAGTCCACAGAAGGAACTCCACTTGATTGTGTTTTGAATAACTTCAAAAAAATTTATTCCACAGACAAGGAAGATGAATATGGCATAAAATTTTCTAAAGCCAAGTTATGAACTCTGTGTCAATTAGAATAGCCCAGTTTCGGAGTTGGCTGGCCCCTGGTGGGAACTTATTCTATGCATATTGCGTGAAAGGTTTGGAATGTGGTCACAGGAGTCAGGGCCCCACAGCTTCCAATCAACCTTTGGCACTCGATCAGGGCAGGGCTACAGTCCATCAGCCCTGACTTCCTCCTCCACTTTTCCTTTAAAACAGACAGAGCCTGGGGGAGGATTGATTTATGTCCCTTTTACAACTAGTGATCTTCACAATTGGAAACATCAAAATCCCCCCTTCTCTGAAAAATCTCAAGCATTAATCTCTCTTGAGTCTATTTTTCATACCCATCAGCCATCTTGGGATGATTGCCAGCAGCTTTTACAGATCCTGTTCACCACAAAAGAGTGAGACTGCATTTATCAACAGGCAGTCAAAGAGGCCCTGGGGCCAAACCCCAGTGTCACTCCTGGAACCCCAGGGTATTCGGCTAGGGCTGAAGCTGCAGTTCTGTCACAGTGCCCTGAATGGGACCCCAATGATGATGATGGTAGGAGGAGACTGGGGACCTACCACCAGCACTTATTAGGGGGACTCTGGGCAGCTGCCAGAAAGCCCACTAATTTGAGTAAGGTAAGTGAGGTTTGCCAGGGAAAAATGGAGTCTTGGGCTGTGTTTTTAGAGAGACTCTTGGAAGCCTATAGAGTTTTCACTCCTATTGACCCAGAGGCTCCCCAAAATGCAGCAGCTTTCAATTTGGCCTTTGTTTCCCAGTTGACCTCAGACATTAGAACCATTGGGGCCAATAGACATTCTGCCCATCTGACCCTTTGGCTACCTGCCAAAAAGACCCACACATAACCCAGAAGGGAAAGAAAAAAAACAAAAGTGAAGGGGTACAAAACTGGACTCAGGCTGGTGGAAAGGGACAAACAAATAAATTTGTCTCCCCTGAGCCCTGGGGTGACAACTTGTTCATCAGTTACATCACTTAACTCACCTGGGAGAATCAAAGTTAAGACTAATGAGCTCTAAGTTTTCAATCCCAGGACTGACCTCTATGGTCCAGAACATCAGTTCCAGGTGTCAGGTGTGTGCACAAGTAAACTCCAAGATGAGACCAAGGAACAAAGGTAATCAACTATGGGTAAGAGAGGAAGGGGAACATTGGGAACTTGATTTCACCAAAATAAAATCCAGCAATAAGTTTAAATATTTACTGGTATTTGTTGACACCTACTTAGGTTGGGTAAAAGCTTTCCCCACTCACGGAGAATCAGCCAATGTAGTAACTAAGGTTTTGCTCCAGGAGATAGTTCCCTGATTTGGCATCCCTCATTACTTGGGTCCAACAATGGGCCTGCCTTCACAGCACAGATATCCAAATCGTTGGCAAGGGCACTACATATCGATTAGAAGTTACACTGTGCCTATCACCCACAAAGTTCAGGGCAAGTGGAAAGGATAAATAGGACCCTGAAAAAAACCCTGACTAAATATGTTCTAAAAACTGGTGGTAGGTGGCCCGATCTTCCTCCAGCCTTGTTAAGAGTTAAATGTACCCCATATGTTGACAAGTTTACCCCTTTTGAAATCTTGTATAGGAGGCCACTGCCACTCCTCCTTAAGTTAAACCTTGAACAGATAACATAGAATTCTTGTGTTTCTTTACTTCAGTCTCTTTAAGCCTTACAGATTCTTCAGAGTGAGATCCAGGCTACAATACAACAGGGTTGAGAAAAACCCTTTGTGACATTCCAGCCCCACAGTTTCAAGCCAGGAGACCTGGTCCTGATATACTTGGTTTGCTTGCACTGAGGGCTTGACTAAATACATTCCCAAATCAGCCTTGGCTACCCAATCTGCCACTTTATTTTGTGTTACCATCTATGTTGTTCCACAAGTCTTGTATTATAATGGAAAGGGGGGCCACAAACATCTGGGATTAACCACTGAACACTATAGGAGTAAATGGGCTGCCCCCATTTTAGTGCCCATTCTGGTGGGATTAGGAATAGCCAGGTCAGTGGCTATTGAAACTTCCTCCCTGATCCTTCAGGACACAAATTTTAAAGCCCTAAGCCACCAAGTAGCCAGAGATTTGGGTCACCTGAAAGACTTGATCTCCAGATTAAAAAAAAATAGGTTGATTCCCTAGCTGAGATGGTCCTGCAAAATCAAAGGTGACTTGACTTCCTGTTCATAAAACAAGGAGGGTTATGTGTAGCCCTAGAAAAAATCCTGTTGCTTCTATGTTAATCAGTCTGGTGTCATTAGAGATACCCTAGCTATGGTCAGGAAAAATTTAAAGACTAAATATGCTCAACAAAAGGATCAAAATTGGTTTCAAAATCTATTTGACTGGTCCCCATGGTTAACTACTCTAGTTTCTGCTGTAGCAGGCCCCCTAGTTATCTTACTTCTGCTTTTGCTCATGGGACCTTACATTATAAATGCTCTGACTAAATATGTTAGACAGAGGGTTGATGCAGTTAAACTGATGGTGTTGAGACAAAATTATGAGATTTTAGAAGATGTTTTAGAAAAAGAATCCAAAGAGTAAAAACAGGAATCAAAGATTTGATTGAGTTGTAAAAACCAGTGGGGAATGAAGGACCCTAGTTAGCAAGACAGACTCCATATTGCTGCTTGACCCACCTGCCTGTCCTTTAGATGAACTCAAAAGGAGGAAGCTTAGAAACCTCCTCCCCTTAAAAAGTCTCTTTAGATATAATAATTAATCAACTATTGTTTTACAAATGTTCTAACAGCAGGACATTCTGCTTCTGTAACTTTTGCTTGCTTTGCTAGTTCTATCCCATAGGAGGACCTAGAAACTGTTATTCTCAAAGGTGTATAAAACATGTTTGTCTCCCTGAGTCGGGGCTTGAGTCTGATGCTTGGCTCGGGTCCTGGCCATTAATAAACTCCTGTGTGGATTTAATATCGGTCTCTGGTTGGTTCTCTCTTGCTGGGTCTAACAATGATAATATCTTAGAAGACTCCCCCACCTAATTTGTTAAATGTCAGATGTGCTGACTTTGTGTCCTCTAAAATAAAAGAATTAATTCCAAAGGACAATGGAGATTAAGATTAGGAAATGTTTATTGAAAGAAAGCTCCTGAGAAACAGGAGGGGTTTTGAAATTGAGTTGCCACTGAGGTCTTTTGTCTGGGGTATTTGCATAGGAAAGTCACAATATGGATACAACATGGGTCAAATTAAAATCAACCTATAAGATAAAAAATATAACTGCTTAGCTAATATTGGTCCAATAAGGAAGCCAGTCACATAGCAAGGGTACATGGAAAGAATAGAAGCATTTTGGAAAGATTTGGATCTGGACGCTCTGGTCAACCATCTGGGAAAATCATTTCTCTATTGACTTCATGGACCATGTGGTGCTAATTTAGTACAGTTCCAGGCTACTGCTTATTCCTTAGGAATGCATGTAGGCCTGGCCATTACATCTTTATCTTGAGGCCTGTTCTTCAGTTGAGCCTTCAACCAAAATTCTGATGTATTTATTTTTTCTTCCCACTTCCTTGAGATCCTAGTCTCTCTTTCTGTATATTAATTTCTATCTAACTTAGCTGCTTATAATAAAAGTATAAATCATTGTTGATAGGTTTTCCTATTGCTTTTGTTGATTGCTTTGGTGATTGATGTTTGATTGTTTTGGGCATTTTTTTAAAGAGAAAGATCTACAGATTCCTTCATTACTCATAAAGGTCTGTAATACAGCTCATATGAATAAAGTGTTCCCAAATGAAATAATTACCTCAAATACTACGATTTGCATAAATGATATAGGAGAGAAAAATTCAAGCCATGCTGTTTTTATGAAGTTCTAAGGAGAAACACAATAAAACAGTTATGTACAGGCAGCCAATTCAGTGTAGTTTGAATGTTGACAATGAGGCCATTGTGTAGTGGGAAGATTAGCTCCTTTTCCCTCTAGATTAGAGGAAAAAGGAATATCCCTTTGACCCTTGATTAAAGCTCAATAATGTTTCAATAATTACATTTGTTTACAAATTTAAACAAAATAGGAAAATAAAATAAAACACATATCATCGAAACTGTTCTATTTCAAAAGGAAGAGGTATTGTAGTTTATTGTGTATAAATACAACATTTTCTTTCAAGGAGTCATTTGTAGGGAAATGGATGCACCCTGAGACCATAACTTTAAGTGAAATAAATCAGACAGAGAAGCTTAAATATCTCATGGTTTTTCTTATATGAGAAACACTTAAGTATAAATAAATTAAAAATAAAATTTAAAAATAGATATGGAAATAAAACTGGAATAAAAATGGAAAAGGGACAAAGAAATGAAAGGAAAGGAAAGGAGATAAGGAGACATAAAAAGAATCAAACTATGTTATGTACATATACCAACTCCCTCAATGAATGTAATCATTATGTGCTGCACCCACGTACTAATTAAAAAATAAAATTTAAAAATATTTCAGAAAAAATAAAAATAAATAAAAAAGGAGAGGCAAACAATTTTATGGTGTTTAGTAATACCTTACTAGGTTCTAAATGGAAATCTTTAACCATTACATTTATTCAAGCTCATATACAAAAACAAAGCCAAAGAAAAACAAAGAGTTATAATCAAATTTAAAGTATAATGCAAATCAATATACAGCTAATCCTAGAAAATAGAAGCTATGTTATTCTCTGAGAAATAGGGCAGTGGAACAGACTGGCTGCATCTTCACCATCCCCATTGCTCTACTTAGACACAGAGATAGTGTGGATATTCTACAGCTTTGCTAGGAAAAATGATTGATTTAAAGGAATGTGCATACCTGAAAAATCCTTGGAACTCCATGTTTTTCTCTTTCCAGTTCATTTAGGTGGAAATGAATAGCTCTAAGTTTGTAGAGAAATTTGATGGTAAAAGATTGGACTTCAGTATCATTCCTTGAAGAAATCTCACCCAGGAAAACTTTGTCTGTATTTCTTTCCAAGCAGTTACATCTATTTACCTGACTACTACATAGTTAGTAGTGAAGCAAAGAGTATAACCATGAACAAATAAAAAAACTAAAAGTGATATTTAATGTTGAAGGAGTAGTAAGCCTGTGTCAATTCAAGGACAGAACAGAACTCTCTTAGTTTATAACAATAAAGCTCAGGATTTGGACTACACACACTGCACTGGGATGGGGAAAACTTACACTCAAGTGTATGTAGAATAATCTATGATATGATATAAACAAAGAAGTACTATTTCTAAAGCTTAAAAAAAGTAAGTGAACTTTCACAAAAGTCTTGGAATCAGTGGCAGATGGCAAGAAGGGTGTTGCCAATGGCATATTTGACTAGCCAGGATGGCTGGAACTTACTGAATCAATAACATCACCTGGAATCATTGTTAATGATTGTGTTTCTAGAATTATCCTCCATATATATTGAATAGATGCACTCTGGGGCTCCTGATAATCTGTATTTTTAACAAAAAGTGAAATGTGATCTTCACAATGAGGTGAGTTTGAAAACATCACTATATTATCAACAGAATCTAATCTTAGTCTGACTTACTTTTAAATTCCTGCTGTATTGAAATATCTCCCCTAAGTCTTGGTTGAAAAATCCTTGACATTCAAAAATATTACTTTCTAATGAATACCATTTCAAGCTCTCAGTATCAAGAGATTAAACTTCCTAAACAAATAAATTGCTTGCAACAATGGTATGCTGGGGTACAAAATGACAGTGTTGCAAATAACCCACTTATACTAAGGCTCAGGAACCTGTAAATAATAAGTGGATTGACCTATAAACTTTGAATCATGCTGTCAGTGGATAGGGGAACCAAATGTAAATAAAGAAATGAACCCTGGCTTTTTCCAATGTTATACTATAAATCTCTTGTAGAAATTCAGTCTCATTCATTTGAAACACTTAGCTCAAGGTAATATTTAGACAGAAAACTCAAATAACAATAAGAATAAAACAAAAACAAAATAAAAATAGTTTAATGTTTATCTACATTTAAAATCAAAGATTCATTTTCCAAAGAGATTTAAAAATTTAATCTGATTGTGTTAATTGAATATTTTGAAACATACATGTATTTCAGTGTAGTAAAACTACTTTGTATGTGAAACCAAGAAATCAGAAAACCAAGAGTTCAAAAAAGTAGCATTATTGATTTTCTGAGCTAATTTTACTGGGCAAGTCACTGCTGACTCTCAAGCAATCCATGGTGTCTCATAAGGGATAACACCATGTAAAGAAGCACATAAATGTTGGCCTACAAGTGGGACACTGCCTAATGGAACTTATAATTCTTAGTATACATTTCCCTTTGGAGCAGGGATGCATTTTTAAAATTTGCTATTATGAGTGGATTGTAGTTTTTTATTCATCATTACAGCACCAGAAAATGAAACAATGCTTTGCCTCTGCAACCCTAGGGTTTTCAGGATTAAAAAATAAAACAGAATGCAAAAGATACTGAAAAATGCAAAAATGTTTTGCATTATAATGATATTTTGGTATTATGTATTGAGCCTTTAACAGTGATGAAATATTACTGGCTACTGAAATAAGAAGATCTAGGGCAAATCAATATCTTTTATTGAAAACTGAGTAGTATGGCCATTTTCTTCTTGTATGAAGGTGGGATTAAATTTTTTTCTGATAATATTAATTCTAACTTGTTCAGTGATTTGAGATTAATATTAACATTGTGTGATGAAATTACTACTGAAATATATTTTTATCAATCATCTGATTCCTTACATCAAAAGTACTCCAGTTCATCTCATAATATTACACATTATGATCTTATAGTTATGTGTTATATTTCATATGAATGCAGATTAATATAGTGCAGTTCTAAAAGGTATATTATATATTATAGTCACAATAAACCAAATATGAAGAAATCTAAAATATACTTTAAAAAACTGTCTCACATGAAAAATATACTTTCTACTTCCCTTCACTTACTTCTGAAAGGTTACTTTGTAGAAGAATCCTTAGTTGGGTTTCTCTGCAAATATTTTCATCTCAGAAGAAAAGTTGACGCATAAAAACAGGAAGTGGAAGAACCAAATCAGCACTATGTGTTCTGCACCCATCAGCATGGTGCTGCTCCTCCTGTGCCTGGGGAAACCAGGCAACTTCTCCCTTCACCATCTCCCCATCTTCCCTTAATCATCCCCAGGCCTCCTGAAGTGCTACCATTAAAGATGCATTACTCAGAGAGAAACATGCTTTATTTTGAAATGCAAAGTCCTTTGGGTTTTCAACAATGCTCCAAATGATTTATTTTTTCCCTCTATAGCATTTATTTTATGTCAAGGATATGACTCCAGAGTCACAGTCAAATAATTATAATTGGCCAATTAGTCACCATCTTCTAGGAGCTGTAGCATTTTGTGATTTTGTTGTTGTTTTCATTTGTTTTGTTTATTTTGTAAAGAAGAAATAGCTCAGAACACAATGTCTGAATCATTTGATCTGATTTCTGTTACTCACTGTTCATAATTAGCTAAGATCCCTGGACAAGTGGAACAAAATAACAGATAAATCTATTTCATTTGTAAGTCCAAAACCTCAGTTTCAAACATAAACATAGGAAAGTTGCCTAAGTGGGTCTTGACCTAGCAGATCTCTGTGCTTCTATCTCTTGGTGTGAGTATTAATTTTAATCTGGAGGTATTTTCTTCAGAAGCTGTCTTTTTCTAACATATACTATATCTGATCAAGGTCAGAAGTCCCACAAATTCTGACACCTAAATATTTGTAATCTGGTGGGTTCTGCTTACCATGGTTGACACTACTCCATCCAGGCAAATATACTGATATTAGGAGTATTAGCAATCTCCTACCTAATCTTTCTCCTTTCTATGTTGCCTCTTTTTTTGTTTGTTTGTTTGTTTTTGTTTTTTTTGTTTGTTTGTTTTTGTACCAGGGATCAAACTCAGGGCCTTGTGCTTGCAAGGCAGGTGCCAGAACCCCTGAGTGAAATTCCTGGCCCAATATTGCCTCTTTTTGATTGACTTATTGGCTTTTTTTTTGTCTTGGTTTCTTACCACTGGAATTTTGGTCATTATATTCGAGTCCAGATTCTACAGATGCTGCTTCTGTGCTAGAATATTCTGTCATTCACATTTACTAAGCTATCAGCAGGGATGTTTATGCCTTGTAGATGTTTTCCTTAAAATTTCATTTCTGTAAACTCTATGTTATGTAATCCAGCTGTAGATTTATAGAATGTTTCTTATCAAAAAAGTATAACAGTAATCAAACTGTTCATCCATATTGTCACATAGATTAGTATCATGTACTTTAGTCACAAAGTATATTCATTTTTAAAGTATAAATTTTAGTTTCATATTCATACTTTTTAGTAAAGATTTGACCAGAGAAATCACTGAGAAAATATTTGTTTTATATTTAGTTATATATTGTCTCATTTTAAGGGATCTATTATATAATATGTGTTGGGGGGAAAGAGCTCTCAAGTGGAATTGCTAAATTGCTATCATTTCATAAACTACTTATACATTCTGACAGGTATAATTACAGTTGATCCTTTCTTTTCCTTTCTTTTAAGGAGGCTGGCACTAAAGAGAGTTCTTTCTACTCCAAAGTGTTTGTGTCACTCTTACACAATCTTTTCACATTTTTCCCCATTCCCCTCAATTGGTAGTAGTTGCTATGGGTAAGTAGAAAGTTCCTCTTAATAAACACAAACTATTTCTCCTAACTTTACACTCAGTCAAGTCTATGCTCTTGTCCCTCTTGCTAACTGGGATAGTTTCTTTGCTCCATTATATGGATAGATACAATGGTAAATGTACTTATAATGTACCTATTAAAGAATCCAAGTCACCAATTTGAAAATTGGACATATATCATTATGGTGGCTAATTTGAAGACTTTATTTAAAAGAGTGTAATAAGTTAAAATCTTGGAAGTAGGTTTCATATTCATCAACAGATGGATGGATTTTTAAAAATGTAGTGATTATTCACAATGTAGTATCAGTCTGTCATAAAGAAGGAAAAACTTTAGTTATTTGTAGGAAAATGAATGTGCCCTGAGATCATAATGTTAAGAAGTTCACACACACAAGCTTAAATATTGCATGATTTATCTTATATGAAAAATTCAGTATATAAAAATACAAAGTAAAACACAGATAATAGAAGAAAAGAGAAAGAAAAAATGGTATTGTAATCCAGCATGCACAATGTGTCAAAAACTGTGTCTTGACTTAGTACAGTTGTCTTATATGTTTTGTATGTTCTTTGGTCTATTAGTCTGATTTTAAATTTCCATATATAATAATTAATTGTGTAGGTCTTATAGGATAAATAAATGAATATGATGCCTGAAAAATAAAAGGAGGTGGAGCGAGGGGAAAAAGAATTGAATTAAAACATGTTATGTACATGTACCAATACCCTACAGTGAATGTCATCATGATGTACTGCAATCATGTACTAAAACTAGCAACAAATGAATAAATAAATGAAATGGATTAAAATCACAATCATTTATCAATTCTATCTTAATTTTTAAAACACAACTTTATTGGTACATTTTAGGTATATGACAGAGCCTGTCATCACTTGTCGAAGAGTACTTGAATGGGGGAGTGAGGATGAAGAAAAATAAAGACAAAGAGATAGAGTCGGGAGGGCTCCCAGAGACCGAGGGCCCAAGTTTATTTATCACCTTTCTTTTATACACTTGGTGAGTTTGGTCATTAATCATGACCCTTATCCAGAGACACCTGCTTCCCTGTTCTCTAATTCTTTGGAAATTCCCCACCCTCATGGGCTTCTTTGTTTCTCGGGGTTACAGAACGTTCATCATAATAAACATCTGACTTGGCAAGAACGCGATTCCTCATAGCATAGTCTCCTTGCTCTTTATTATGGAGGGTAAGATTAAAATGGAGTCTCTATGGCTAACACCGCTCTCCACAGGTATACAATATAATGACATTCATCATTAGAATATTGCACCTTTACATAATCTCTCTTGGTTCTTATTTTTCCCCAATTTCCCTGCCCTCACTTCAACCCCTCCACTCCTACCTTTTTACAAAGACTTTGTTTATATTTTTTCCTCTTCTCCTATTAATTCCATTTCCTTCTTTCCTTTCCCCTACCACTCCCACTTCCCCTTAACCTTTGCCCATTTTCTTCTTATTTCACATTATCTATTGTACCTTTTAGTCCTTATTTACACTTTCAGTTTCTCACACTAGAGAAACTATTCAGTATTTACACATGTGTGTCCTATTT
>NW_004624748.1:23390738-23421066 GCF_000247695.1 Heterocephalus glaber
TTCATTAGTGAGATTGGCCTATAATTCTCCTTTTCATTTAGGTCTTTCTCTGCTTTGGGGATCAAGATGATGCTTGCTTCCAGAAATGAATTTGGGAGTAGTGCTTCCTATTCAATTTCATTGAAGAGTTTAAACAGTAGTGGCAGCAGTTCCTCTCTAAATGTCTTGTAGAATTCAGCAGTGAGTGAAGCCATCAGGGTTCCATCTTTTCTTAGTTGGTAAGTTTTTAATTATTTTTCAATTTCATTGATTGTTTTTGAGTTTTTAGTACTTTTAGGTCCTCTTCATTCAACTTTGGTAATTCATACATATCTAGGAGTCTGTCCATTTCTTCTGTGTTTTCCATCTTATTGGCATACAGGTTCTCAAAGAAGGTATTGATGATCCTCTGGATTTCTGCTGGGTCTGTTGTAATTTCACCATTTTCTTTCCTCAATTGCATGGATTTGGGCTTTTTCTTTCCTTTTTCTCATATGGTTGGCTAAGGGTTTGCCAATTTTATTTATTCTTTTGAAGAACCAACTCTTGGTTTCATTGATTTTTTTTGTATTGTTCTCTTGTTCTCCATTGCATTGATTTCTGGTCTGATCTTTATAATTTCCTCCCTTGTGTGAGCTTTGGGGTTGTCCTGCTCTTCTTTTTCTAGAAGCTTGACCTTCAGGATCAGGTTGTTTAATTGGGCTCACTCTGTTTTCTTTATATGAATATTCACTGTTATAAATTTCCCTCATAAGACTGCTTTCATTGCATCCCATAGATTCTGGTATGTTGTATTGTCATTGTCATTTAATTGTAGGAACTGTCTGATTTATTCTTTAATTTCCTCTCTGATGCACTGGTTATTCAGAAATATTTTCTTCAATTTCCGTGCATTTATGATATTCTTGTGGTTTCTTTTGCTATTGATTTCCAATTTCATCATGCTATGGGCTGATAATATACAGGGGATAACTTCAATTCCTTTACACTGACTTAAATATGTATGTAGTCTATTTTGGAGAATACCTGTGTGCAGCTAAAAGAATTTGTATTCTGATTTTGTGTTGTGGAACACTCTGTAAACATCTGTTAAATTCATTTGTTCAAGAGTTTGATTGAGTTCTAGTATTTTATTGCTTATTTTTTGTCTAGTTGATCTATCTATTTCTGACAGTGGTGTATTGAGTTCCCCCACTACTATTGTATTAGTGCTTATTTGATTTTTCATGTCTCTTAATATTTGTTTTAGGTAATTGGGTCCACTAGTGTTTGATGGATATATATTAATGATTGTCATCTCTTCCTCTTGGATTGCTGCCTTTACAAGGATGTAGTGTGCTTCTTTATCTCTTAATCAGTGTTGGTTTGAAATCCACTTGATCTGCATAGAGGATAATTACTCCTGCTTTTTGGGGGGTTTCTGTCACATGGAGTATTTTTTCCACTCTTTAACTTTCAGTCTGAGTTTCTTTTTGAATTAATTGTGTTTCTTGTATGCAGCATATTGTTGTTTCTTGGTTCTTGACCCACTCTGCCAGCCTATTTCTTTTGATTGGTGAATTGAGACCATTAGCATTGATTGTTATAACTGATAAGTATTTACTATCTTGATTTTATCTTTTATTTCCTTTACTTAACTACTTTAATTGTAATCCCTCAATCCTCTAATCAGTGGTGTGTTGATAAATTTCATGTTGCTGGGGATTTAGCCCAGTGGCTCCACCACCTGTCTCACAAATGCAAGGACCAGAGTTTGATCCCCAGTACAAAAAAAAAAAAAAAACAAAAAAGAAGAAGGAAGAGAAATTGCATGTACAGAGTAAAAAAACAATGAACCACCCCCCAAAAAGTTACACTAATTGCAAATCACCATGTTATACATCCTTCTTCAAAGGTCAGTTTCAAACTACAAATGTAGACTTAGTGAAAAGTGCTACAGCTCAGCTGTCCCACCTTAATGTATACTGGCACCACCTCTCCACAGCACCCCTATTGCACAGATATGCTTCTTTCTTCCTAGAAATACACATCTATTTTACTATCTCCTCTTCTCCTGGATGGAAATCATATCAATTCTGAATACATTAATCTGAGTTCTAGTCATTGTATTGACTCTCCAAAACCAATATTGACTTTTAACCAATGTGATATTTACTACAGCACTTTCACCCCCCCCCCCAAGTAATTGTAAGCCTCATATACAGTTTGGATCATCTGGAATCATTTGTGAAAACACTATCAACTCTGTGCACATCATGTGGCTAGTTACTATTGAGTTAGAGTGAATTAAAAGACTTCAACAGAAGTTTCAGAAGAGTTGTAATTTATAATGCTTAGCATTAAATATTTTACAATGCATGTATCACTTTCTGATTATAACATGGTAGATACTGTAATTATTTTATATTTTTCATTTTATTGGTAAGGCAACATTATATCAAATGTGATGTTTAAATAACTTAAGAAAAATATTTTAAAAGCAAAATGCATCAGAATTAATTTTTTAAATAAAAATAAAATGAAATATACTATTGGCTAGTATTTTCTAAGTGGTGAAAAACAGCATGTATTAAATTAATAAATAGAGATTAGTTACTAATTTAACCAGCTAACATCTGAAAGCCAATGTGCAGTCACCGAGAAAAATGTTACAATGACATTCAAAGGTGTTTTCAAGTGAAAATGACTTCAAGTACTAGTCATACAAATGGGTAATAGAAGAATAAAAATAACTTAGTAATGTTGATTCTTCAAAGAATCATCTTTTTGGAGTGCAATACAATCAGCAGATTTCTGCCCTTGGTGATTAAATTAATTGTGTATTTTAATACCTTGTAAAAAAAGTTCATTTTCATCATGTAACACGATGATATTAAATTCTTTAAACTAAGAGAATTGTAAGGGGAAATTTCCTCATGATATACATATTTCTATATTTTAATAATAGTTTTCCATAACACTTACTTCTGTCAACCTGTCCAATAGAGTGTTAAGTATTTACACTTGGGTTGTACTCAATACATTTTTGTATTCTACACTTTATTAAGTATACTTAAAAATGTCAAAGTTGTAAAGAATTTTTATCTATGATGTATTAATTGCATTCCTTGAGTAATCTAAAAATATTATTCTCAATTATTTGATAATAAGGCTGTTGTATGTCTCAGTTACTTTTCTTGTTGCTGAGACAAAGTACTCCACACCCAAAGTTAAAGAAGGAAAGCTTTATTTTACCTCACAGTTTGTAGATGTTTCAGTCTGTGGTCAACTGGCTCCAAGGTAGGGTGACATGGTAGAGGAACAACAGAGAGGAGAAACAGTCCCTGGCAGAGCAAGGAAGACAGAAGGTAACAAAGCTGTGAAGAACCTGCACCCAAGCGTGCATTCATATTTCATCCAGCTGCCTGTCCTTTGGGGTACTACAAACCCCCAGGGTAGAGGAACCTTAATTCCAACATCACATACTCTAAATCCAGCCACCTCTGAAAAACCTCAACTATGACCACATGACCCTTTGGGGAAAATCTAGATACCAGCCATAACCTTCTGCCCCTCCCCCGCCCCAAAGACTCATGCACATATGTTTATGGAAAGGGCATTTAGTCCATCTCTAAGGGTTGCTAAAGTTCTAACAGTTTCACCATTGCTGAAAAGTCCAAGTGTAAAAACTCTTTTGAGTTTTCAAGAAAAATCTTAGTTGTGAGACCCTCTACAAATGAAAAGAAAGGTAAACACTTCCAACATATTATGGCACAAGATAGAGATCTCCATTCCAAAAAGTAAAAGGAGTGGGAAAAAAAAAAGCAAGACCAAAATCCATCAGGACAAATTACAAATTCTGTAATTTCACATCAAGCATCCAGTACAATCTGTGGTAAGTTGTGAACTACAAAGAGCTTCAAGGGCTCCACCACTATATCACTTCCAGTGATTGTAGCTCCCATGACTCTCTCTTCAGCTGGCTTTGCTCACTCCTTGTGGCTTTTCAATAGACAATTCATACTACTAGTTTCTCCAACCTTCTGGAGTCTCCACTGCACTTTTGGCTTCACATTTATAGCTGCACACACTGGCCTCTCAGGGTCACACTGCCTGGCCTCCAAGGCCTTTATCTGAAATCTGGGTGGAAGCCTTCCTGACCCCACAACTCTTGCATTCTGCATGCATCACCACAGGGCAATGTCAAAGTCTGCTGGAGCAGAAGTCAGGGTTCCTTGTCTCTTGTCTGTAGGGGTTGAGTGCCTAGACTTCTGAGCACTAGGAACCAAACCCTGAGGAAAAATTTCTCTAGATCACTACCATTCTGGACCTTTCTGGAACATGGTATTCTGGGGCTTTCTTGCAAGCAAAGACTTCCATCTATGCCATTTTGAGGCTGCAAAGCCTGGAGTTCTTCCAGTTTCTGTAATGTCCCAGACCTAGTATTTTATTGTCCTGTTCCTTCTCAGCAATCAAGTTCTCTTCTCTATATTTTCAGTCTTCATCTGTACCACAGCTTCCTTCTGATCAAACTCATAATTTTTAAATCATTCTGCTGGGCTCTTTGATCTTGTTTCTCAGCATAAATATGGCTAAAAGCCCCCAACATCAGCCATCCCACCATCTCAACATTAGACTCTTAAAATTTCTTCCTCAAGATTAATTAGTCTGGAGCCTTTAGTATCAATCTCAGGTAAAGTTTATGGACACGAGCAAAATCCAGATAAATTATCTTCTACAGCATAGCACATATTATGTAGAGTCCAACAGCCAATGAAGTCCTTATTTCCAGCAGAAACCTCCTGAGCCTCCTGGTTTTTACTGGAAGAATTTTTATCAGCATTCTGGTCTTCTGAGTTCTGACTAGAATCTCCCATCAAGCACAGCTTAAAGCATTCCAGGGCTGGTTCTTCAGCCAGCATCTACAAATCTTTCCAAATTCTTCCCACAAGCCAATTCCAAAGGGTCCTGAACCACATGGTCAGGTAAAATCAAAGAAACAATCCTACTTTTCTGGTACAAAATTCTGAGACAAAATATTTAACACCATCAGTTAAAGAATGAAAGTGTAAATACTGAATAGTTTCTCTGGTGTGAGAAACTGAAACTGTAAATAAGAATCAAAATATATAATAGATAATGTGAAATAGGAAGAAAAGGTCCAAAAGGCAGGGGAAATGGGAGGTGTAGGGGAAAGGAAAGAAAGGAAGGAATGAATATGAGAAAAGGGAAAATTGGAAGCAAAGTTTTTGTAAATGGGGAGGGATAGAGGGGTTGAAGGGAGGGCAGGGGGATGGGGAAAAAATAAGAACCAAGTTATATATATATCATGTAAAGGTACAAATTCCCAATGATGAATGTCATCTCGTTGTATGCCTAAAATGTACCAATAAACTTAATGAATAAAAAAAGGAACAATTTATTTCATCTCACAGTTTGAGAGGTTTTAGTCCATACTCAGCTGGCTCCAAGGCCGGGTGGCATGGCAGAAGGGCATTACAGAGGAGAAACAGTTCATGACAAAGCAGGGTAGGTAGAAGACAGAAAGGCAGTGAAGAAACTGCAGCAGCAGCCAAGTTTGCCTTTCTATTGCATACTGGCTACCTGTTCCTTTGGCAGTGCCATCCACACCCAGGTTGGGGCACCCTTAATGCTAACATCTTACCCTTAATTCCTGCAAAACATGCTTAATCCTACCATGACGCACCCTAGATCCAGCCACCTCCGAAGAACCCCACCTACGACCACGTGAGATTTTGAGGGCATATCTAAATACAAGCTATAACATAAAATATAGAAATAGCAGACTCAGAAAAGGAAATAGTAAGTAAATAATAATAACCAAATATATGGACCTGAAGTTGTGCTTGGATTCCAAAAATCATATGCTTCTATTTAGAATGTCTCCCAGGGATCTATAAGTTTTTAAATTATCATCTCTTATACTTGTTTGCTTTCTTGACTACTTTTAGATTACTACATAGATCATGAGGCTTCGAACCATACAGGAATATCATCTTTAGGTTGTAACCTCAGAGATTGAGAATTCTTAGGGAAGGGGCATGAACATGGGGGTGAGTGTGTGTGTGTGTGTGTGTGTGTGTGTGTGTGAGAAAATTGTGCTGGTCTAAATTATCTAGGCTCTTTCAGGATTAAGACTAACTGAAAAATTCTTATTCTTTGATATAATGCTTAATATTTTTTAAAAAGTGATTAGTAAAAAATGAATTAACAAGTATAGTCTAAGGTGGCCAAATTTTGTTTCTAGAAGTATTCCACTTCCATTCTACAAAAAATACTACCTTTTCTTTGTTTTTCTAATAAAATGAAAGAAAACTCATTGTATTAAGGTTGGGTGAGATTAAATATGAGACATGTTTCCTTCCAGCTTTATCTTGCAACTCCAAGAAGGTCCAGTGTTTTGCCTTAAGAAGTCATAGCAAAACTACCTTCGAGGGAATAAATAGCCAAGGTTCTCAATAATAGAAACACTTATCAAGATAATTTTGATTCTCATTTAATTCCTAAGGATTATGATTTGGATATGTCTTCTAAATATATGTACAGAGAAAATCAAATATTTTAATTGATTAAAACTCATTCCTTCATGCCAGATTCAAAAAGTTTATAATAAAACATATCTCTTGCTCCCAAATGTTTTTGAAGAAGTGGAACTAGGAAATTGTTGGGCCATTAACCTAAATGTTTGAACATTGACATTTATATTTATGTATAGTATCTAATAAAAATATTTAAGAAAATTGATGATTGAGAAGGCAATTAGAATGCTCATTAGAAACAATAATCACACATTGCTTTATGGTTATATAATTTTACTTTTTTGCTTGAAATTATCCTGTCAATTAATAGACCTACAAGATAATCTAAAACTTCACAATTAAAATACTGCAACACTGTTTTAATAACAAGACATAAGGAAACATCCTTTACAGTGTTTTATGTGTCACTAATAACAAAATAATTTCCTTTCTCTAGGTCTGAGTGACTTCTATGAAGAATAGGAGCCAGAAGTAAGTAAGGGTTAAAAATTGTATCCCACTCATATTCAGTAATAATTGACAAAACAAGAGTTCTGAATAATCTTACTATTAAGTTTTATTTATCTGAGATTTTCAACACTTCATTTTACCAGAGGACAATTTTTCAAATAAGCTTTCTCTTAACATATGTTTAGTATCTCACAGGAAACTATAAGATTCTCTTTTTAACTATGCAAGTACAGAGCCATATATAACTTAAATTGTTATGTAAAATTCTTAGTTAAATCTCAATCTATTCTGTATACTGTTTCTTTGTATGGTTCTTTCTTCAAAACCTAGTCTGGTCACAACACTTTATTATTATGTTCAGAGAAAATGTCAACATCTTATAAATAGATACTACTCACTTTGGCTGAATGTGAATCATAGAGACAGATAAGTACTTTCATGCATAATACCCAAACATTAAATTTTCTTAGTTTGCATATATGTGAAATTTTCAACTATGAATAGAGATAGAACTAGCTTGTACACTAGTCATGTTATGTACTAACATATTGTGATAGTAACACATCATGTACTAACATGTCATCTACTATATATAACTTAATAAGAAGTATGAATCTTTTCTTGCTTCTCCATAATTGTTTCCATTCTAGAAGAGTATGCAATTTCACTTCTTCCACTAGCATTATAAGGCAAAGTAGTTAGCCCCAAATTCTGAGAACCTTGAACAATATTCAATCCATAAAAATGGCTTACAATGGCAGTGTAAAGAGAGGACATCCATACCTATCAGATGACAAATGCAGCGTGCACAGACCATGTGAAATTTAAGAAATTTAAGTCTCGATGGCCTTCTTATCCCAGCACAGGGAAATCTGTTTACTTGATATTTGTATAGTAAAGTTTAATTAAGATGTATTATTGAACTTATATAGTATTTTTTTAGTGTTGAGTACCTCCAATACAAAATAGATACTAAAAAACCTAGGACCTCTAGTTTTTCACCTATATATAACAAAATCAATAGCAAAGATATAAAGTGGCTCTTTTTGGATTTTGGACTCATGTACACTCACACATATCATTGAAGATTCCTTCTTTGTATCTTTGGATCTCAATGAAAATAGCTGTCTTTATATGAAAAATGGGTGAAAACAGGATGTGCAACTCAAGTGATTGAAATACTTTATCTGTGGAGATAAGAAAGCAGGTATTTCAGTAAAGAAGATAACCCACTTTCATTTTGTGAAGTCAAGTGCTTCAAATTTGAAAAGCTAATTTGGGGGGAAGGTAAAACTCATACTACTCACTCATCTTTCATTATTTCAGTTTTAGCAAACACAAGAATAACAGAACAAATTTTATTTTAGAAAAATAACTTTCATATACCTTTGAACTCCTTTGCTGAGGAGTCTCCAGGTGATCTCTGAGATATGTCTAGAAATATGTCAAGATTTCTGATCTTCTGTTTCAATGCAAAAGTAGAAGAAACTTGGGGAATGAATATTCTTTGAGGTCTTTTCTTTCTCTAAGCTTCAAGTGTAGAGACTGAAATCTATGTACATTATTCAACACAAAACCTTTCACTAATACCAAAAATATCAAGAGAAAAGTTTATCTTACACTTATAGAAATATTATTTCAGTACCATAACATCTTGTCATATTTCAGTTCCAGTACTAAGATAACTGGAGCAGCATGATTAACTATATAATATTTTTCATAGTAAAAATATAGTATGATATACAAAAATAAACTTTTAAAAACATTACATATCTGTTTTCAATTGAAAACTTACAAATATTATCACTTATTTATACTGAAACCCCAAACAAACAAGGTAGAGGAACAATTGTAAAAATGTTTCTAATATTAAAAAGAGTACCTCTGAATGATACTTCCATTTCAAAAGTTTTTTAATGAAAGCTATAAAATGATTTTTCTTTGCTTACAATGTTGCATACTTTTTCTACCTCCCTTGAAACAATGAAAAAAGAGTTCTCTATTTTCTCTATTGGTATAGTATATGTAGCTATATTATGAAGATTTTTCTTCTCAAATGATATTATCAACAGTGTTTCTCCTCACATTTGCTTTTCACTCATCTACTTTTCCTCATAAATATCAATTAGTAGATCTGTTGTCTCCATCATGTTCAATAGAGTTTTTGCTTTGTTTGGTTTGTTTGTTTTTTTTTTTTTTCTTTTAAAGGAAGAGGACCATGAGATGGAGGGAGTAGGGATAAAGGGTTAGGGATGAAAAAGAATCAAAATGTGTCATGTCCATGTGCCAACTCCCCACAAGGAATGCCATTATGTAATTCAAACATGTAATAATAAAAATAAAAATGAAAAATTAGTCATCTTATTTGAAATCCTTAAGATTATTTCTCTTAACTGATGATAATTGCTTGCATTACAAAAATAGTACTTGTTTGCAAACTGTTAATTGAGTGTGTCTACCTAGAAATAAAAACTATGAGAGTATTTTTTCTTTTGTCATCTTCTAAACATACAGAGCATATGGAAAGAAAGTATGGTTCTAAGCTATACTGAGATATAATCTGCCTTAGAAAACATTAAAAGTAATGGGGAGACTTTACCTGGAATTTAAGCAACTTCTGGATTTCAGAAATAATTTGATTGTTCCTTATCGTACAAGTTATCTCCTGTATCTCCTAAGGCTTCTCTAAATTCACTCTCCTTCATCTTGTGTATTATTTCAAAATTCAATGGTTATCTTGCCAACTTTCTTCACACATACTTTCTTTTTAATAAATAAAGAATAGCTTTAAATTGAGAATATAATTTCAGGCAAACTAAATTGCTTATATAATTTTAATACCTAATGTATATGTTTAGCATCACTTTTTTATTGCAGTGAATTTATTAGGAGGGCATAAAGTAGAAAAATATTTCAATTTGCAAGGAATTACAATTTGTTTGAACCTTCCACTGGCTGTGCATACACATGTCAGTGCATAAATAGTACATACTGATGAATCTTAACATATTTTCCAAAATCCTTCATTACAGATGTATTTTATCAGTGAAAACTGAAAATAATGTTGTATTTTTAAAATAAAATGTATTGTTATTTCTATCTCTAAATTGAAAGGCATAGGATTTTATAGTGAGATAAGTGTACACATGCACATGTATGCATTCATGTTTTTCATCTCTGTTTTTAGATCTAGATATTTTGAATAGGATTCTAAATTCTACCTGTATTAGCGATAGGGTGGTTGAAATTCTGAAAAGAATGTTGAATTGAAATAAACATATCAACTATTTAGGTTATAATAGGATTTCAGAATGAGAAAGCAGGATCTTTCCAGATATAAGTGATTAAATTAAAGACTTAACCTTGAACTCAGTGGATAAACAGTGGAAAATGCCTGAAATCATGTGTAATTTATACAGTTCCTGCTCTTGACCGCTTGATGGCAATGTTTATCTACTTTCATTTTTCTTTAGCTTTTACAATTCAAACTGTGTAACAGGAAGAAATGAACTTTTTGGTCTTCAAGGTTATTTGTGGGTCCTAGGACACTGAGGAAAGTCCTTTCTTTTAAATGCATTCTGGTGTCTTTGTTTTCCATACAGAATAGGCGCTACAGTTTGTTCTTGAAATACTGTTCTCAATCCATTAATTGATCCTAGCACATAGGGGCATTTTATGGAGAATTAACAGTGGGCTCAAAAGAAAGAAATAAAAACCGCTACAAAGCTAGAAAGTGACAATATGTAGCAACGTGGAATATTTATTCTTAGGAATTAAATTTTGAAGGATGACAATGTAAATTCTCAATCAAAATTGCTCCAGTGAATTCTTTTTTATTTTGATTGGTGTTCAGGAATATTTAATAGAGCAAAATAGATTGAAAATTAAAAACATATTGATCAAAGTAGTCAAAATCTAATAAATCCTTCAACTTTTCATCTAACCAAATGTACTCTATCAGTTCACACGTTCATGTCTAGCACTGGTCCCGTGCAAAAGGTTGAGGAGAGCTTGAGTTCAGCGCCTTCTTTCCTTGAGGGCTCACCTCCAATCACAGGTAGGAATCAGAGAAGGCCTGGGTCACTTTGCTGGAGACAGTTGGACAGTGTCATCAATGTGGGCATTCAGGAAGATACTTCCTGTCACTGGTGGTCAGAGCATGAAGTGATGTTGGCGCAGGAGGTCTCTGGAAAGACAGGGAGCACTGACTAAAGCTCAACGGCTGGACTCTTAATGTAAAAACATCCCTGTTCCATGAGACATTCTAGTTAAAAAGGATTCCAACTTGCTAGGCACACTCAAGATTTCGGTTTTACAACAAGTTGTTCTTCAGACAAAAGCTAGATTAATTTTTTTCTTTTTCTTTTGCCTAGATATGACTTTTAATAATTGTTTTTTTCAGTATGCTGTTTGTATTTTTTTATTACTGCAGTACTTATCTTACTGTATTTTCCTTATTTCATTTGAAATGGAGAGAGAAAGTGACTGCAAGAAAAGAAACAACCTTCCAAATTGCTCACTTAAAAAAATGCACAAAGTGTCAGGGACCTGTAGAAAAATGTCTGAGTATTCTATGTCCTGCTGCAGTCCCAGAAGGAAGAGAAGAAGAAAAAAGAGTGAATAAATTCAGTAAGTAAATTGTTATGACCAATGAAGATAATGATAGTGATGGGACCTAAGCAATGGTCAGTTCAGTACTTAGAGAATCAGGGTATCTGCATCATCACCCTGGTTAAGTCAATCCCCACAAGCACAGTGAATCACAAGATCTCTGTACAGATGAGGAGTCTGGAGTTAGGAAGTCTGAATGTATTGTAGTGGAGGGTGAACATCTTTGCCCTTTGTCCCAGGAGGAGACATTTGTTTGTTACTCTGGGGATTAAGTATTAATATGCCTATATTTTGCTGTAGAAAGAGAAACATCTCTCTGTTTTACAACTATAAGAAACCCAGGTACTTATTCTAAAGAAAGAAAATGTCTTCTTCATCAAGAGTGTTTGCTATAAAACATTCTTCCACAGAAGCAAAGAGCAGCCAGGGTTTCACACACAAGACATCAAATGGAAGGAAACCATGAGAAAAGAGAGTTATGGGCTAGTATTGTGTCATAATTCATTTTCTTTGTGATTGTTGCCAGTATTTTATTTTTTTCTCTCTATGGGGCCTTGGGAAATTTTGACTAGGTGTCATATATTAATTTGATGGTGACATTTTTTCTATTTTAAAAAATTTAGTGTTGAACTTTAGGCATATTTTTACATTTTTGGAATCAATTTGACAGTTAGAGGCCCATTTCCAGACTTTGCTAAGTCATCTCCAGAGCAGGTTTAAATAAATTTGGTGTAATCCAACCAATGAGGTAATATTCAAGTAAAGATTCTGCCAATGCTTTGTGCATGTAGAGATCTTTCCCTTTGGACTGATAGGAACATGAACTATTCCCTTCTTTGATTAGATAACTACTTTCTGGTGGTTATTCCCTGGTCTTGGATAAGTTTCTGATCATGCATGAATAAAGTAAAACTTAGCCTAAGTATCACGGGAGACTCTGAAGATTTCTGGAGCTATTTTAGGTAAAGCTCTTTGCTCTGCAATACTCTGCCCCACCAATTCTAACTACTCTCATCTCTCTGACTCTGATCTCTGGCTCCTTAATGTGGCAAGAAAGCAGCTTCCATTTAATCATTTTTTCACTCTGTGAGGTGACCTGGAAACTGCCTGCAGGCAATAAACTGATAGAATTTTAGAGCTCACATCATTTGGGGTTTTTTTCCTCAACATTAGCAGGCTTTTGTCTGTTTTGTAAAGTGTAGAAATTTGTGTTCCACGGATTTTGTTTTCTTCTCTAGATGTTTAAGTTAAGAAGGCAGATGTAGTCTAGTTACTACGTCATGATCTCAAGAAAAACTATTAAGAACAATTGAAATTATCTCATTTTATGTTAGTTAACATCAGTCTTTTAGACCAAGATGATTTACACTTATTCTAACAACTGTAACATCCATAATTTTAGTGTAGGTGAATGTAACTTTAAACCCATGAGCATAACAACCCATATGCAGCTATTTCTACATAAAGTTCATATTTGAAATATAAAACAACCTGGAAGGAATATTTTAACACATACACACATATTTTCCATGACTAAATTATTTTCTACACTAAAAGTGCAACATCCAATAAACCACTTATTTACTGTAGTTTTATGCTAATATGCTATAAACAACTTCATTTTTATTTTTATATCAAGCATAATATGAATTATGTGAAAACTATAATTTCATTTTTTAATTGCTTTAAAAATCTAATCCTTTAGTTCATTACTCACTAAATACACTATTTTTTTCTGTTTTGGTATTGTATTTTTAAAGTTATAAAAACTGATATTATCAGAGATCCTACTGTTAACAAATAATGGATCCAAGGGAAATTCTTTTTAGTTCCTTAGTATCATAAACAAAAAATTGGACAGGACACACAGAAAAGGTACTGAGGGTGTGTATCTATTGAAAGAGGAAAAGAAATTCTCTCCACAGGGAAAAGGAGTCTAGGAACAAACTTACTGAGGTCAGAGAACAAAAGAAAAGAGACTTCTGTTCTCAATATTCCTGGATTGGCATTTTTCTCATGCAAATAAGGCACTGGAGCACTTGTGCTATCAAAAACTCACTTGATATGGTCAGATTTAAACTGTCCTATTGGAAGACTCTTTGCTTTCCTACCTGATATGCATGAACAATTGAAAAGAGCTCTGTTATGTGAGCGCAGGTTCCACAGGGAAGGATTTTGACTTCAGTGACCTATTATGGACTAATAATTACATAACCTGCCTTTCAATATCCTCTTTAGACAAAGCTCTTTCCATCAGTAAACCATTCTTGCGTTAGGGTCTTGGGGGGCAGATCACTGATATCCTGTCTGTTTGCATAGGGAAATCACCTATTCATAAGAGTGGGTAACCTCCAATCCTGAAGGCATCAGTGAGGGAAAATTAAAAGTAGTGCAAGTCTTCATGGTACTCTCAGCGATGTCTAGAAACATGATCTAATGCTTGATAGGCCATTCACCTATCAACCACAAGAGACCTTTAATTTTAAGTATATTCCTGATCTGGTGGGGAGTTGAGTCTTTTAATTTTTGTCCCAGTCACTTTTGTGGCTTTTTTGGTAGCAATGCTATTCCTACTATTTCCCTTAGGCATGAAGCCAATTCAACAGCCACTCTAACTTTTTTGAAAACTATACCACTAAGTGTGGATTCCTGCCCCAGCTTTTGCATCAAGACACCTAGAATAGCCTCTCTCTTTTCTGATATGTAGAGGAAGAAGGGTTTTCTTAAGTCACATATTCCTAGTGCTAGAGCCTGAGTGAAGGCATGTTTTGCTTTTTCAAAAGAATTATCAGTCAACTTTTCCCCTTCTACAGGCTCAAATTGGACCTTTGAAAGCTCCATATGGCTTTCCTGTTGGCCCCAAATTAGGTATCCAGAGTTTGTCAATCCTGGCCCTTTCCAGGAAAAAACAAAGATATTGCTTGATTGCAGGAGCCTGAGATCACAGATAGCCTATATCCATTTCTTAGACAGCAGTCATTCCCTAGATGTAAGAATGTGTTGCAAGTATTGGACTTGCTGCCTGGAAAATTGAGCTTTTTCCTTTGAGCGTTTATATCGCTTTTTAACTGGATAATTGAGGTTTTAGATAATATTATGGTTCCACAGCTTCCATGTTGGGCTGCAAATAGAATATCACCTACATACATGATCCCCTTTATGAAATCTAGGGTTTTTGTTTTTATTTTGTTTTATGTCCTTTCTAAGAGCCTAAGCAAAATGGTGGGGACTAGCTTTAAAACCGTGTGGAAGAACTGTTCAAATATATTGTTCTTTTTTCTTTGAGATGGGAATTTCCCATTGAAATGAAAACAAGAATTGAAAGTCTGGATGGAGAGGGATACAAAAGAAATAATCTTTGAGATACAAGACTGAGAATTAATTTGTGTCTCTTGAAATTTGGGAGAAAATTGTATGTAGAATTGTGAACAGATTTCTATGGCCATACCACCTGGATCATCCTGTCTCATCTGATCTCAGAAGGTGAGCAGAATCAATCCTGTTTATTATTGGATGGGAGATGTATGACTAGAAGTTAGATTGGGATTATAGTCTTACTAATGTAGCAGCAGTCTTATAGTGTAAAATATTCTTCTAACAGTTTTCACATGGGGAGAATTGGAGTGTCATGAAGAGACTGAGAAGGCCTCAGATTGTTATGTTGGAGAAAACTAAGAGAAGCTGGAGGCCTTTATTCAGCACTTTTTTGATTGGACATTGTTTTTGTTTGGGAAACTCACCAGGATCTTTTGATTTAAAGTGTCAATACTGCTGAATTTGTCCTCTCAGGTATTTCATTATACTATGTAGAATATAAAGTTTCACTTGCTGACTGGTTAGGTCAAGGAGGTCTAGAGTAGTTTCAACAGGCAAAGTTTGCTTTGGCTTTTGCTTGAATTGGAAACTGCTCCATTTTAATAGTAAGTCTTTTCCCACTAAGGGAGTAGGGTATCAAGGGACAATTACCTACTCACTGTTGAACATTTGATTTTCAAATTAACATGTCAAAGCACAAGTAAAGAAACTCTGATGGGAGTTCCCTCAAAACTAATTACGTATAATTCTAGAGAAAGGTTTTCCAGAGAAGGAAGTTCAAACCCAGTGAAATTCTTGTATCCAAAAGAAATTGAATTTGCTTACCCATGACATCCATGGTCACCCTGTACTCCATGAAGGAGATGGGGATGTCTGTGGTCAGGGGCATTGCATTTTGTCCCAGGCTCCATTAGTCTTTTTTTTAAGACCAAGAGGTGAGAGTTTTGGCTGGCTTAGCCTTTCTCTTGACAGTGAGAACAGTCAGTTCTCTGGTACAATTAATCCGTCACATTAGCTGCCTAACACATAGAGCAGGGCACAGTGGTGACCTGATATAGTCAGGTGTCTGGGTCCAGTTTCTTTGTATTTAAAACAGAAACTCTTCCCTTAGTTGGCTCTGGGTTTTCCCTTGGATGACTTGGTGCTCTTAAAGCACTAATTGTGACAGCAATAAATTTGGCCTGCCTTTGTTCTTGATTCCTCTATGTTTTATCTTCTTCCAGATACTGATTTTTGAACACAGAAAAGCCTGTGTCCAGCAATTATGTAAAAGAGCTCTGGGGGCCTCTCTGAAGATTTTGTAATTTGTGCCAAATATCTGGGGTTGACTTACTAATGAAATACAGTCCCATTACTACCTGTCTCTCTGTGGAAGATGAATCTAAAATTGTGTATTTATGGAAAACTTCTTTTAATCAGTCAGCTGAAATTTTTCTTTGCCCTGTGTAACATATCTCACCTTTTTTATAATTAAAAGGTTTTTAAATGTATCTTTACATTCTCATAATAAAATAAATCATCTTTTAGACCTTATTTCTAGTGCAACCACAGTATTATAGTTTCAACTTGGTTTTATTAGAAAGACAGTAACCTCTCTGGGGAGAATTTTTTAGTATATTTGTCATCTCCATATAACCTAACTTCTTTGTAAAATTTATTTCTTTTTCATCTAGGGTACAGTAAGTGGCCAAGGCAAATTAGATATCTCACCTTTATAGGTTAAAGGCGAGGGAAAAATTTTAAAACTCACCTGCAAACCTACTCAGATATTTTGAAAATTGGTCTAATTTTTTGCATGGTTAAATATCTGCCACTGAAAAACAAACAGACTCTAATTGTCCCCTCTACTGGTAAGAACTTTCTTGGGTGCAGGACAAGCTGTGAGCTGGAAGACTTGGAAATTTCACTCTAGGTCCTGTGGAGCTTGAAGCTGTCTGAGGAGCACAAGGAGGGGATTGGGGAATACTGGGTCTCTCTGGAGAGCAGGCTGTTGGAATTTTTCAGTTACTTGAAGGTGATGAAACTGATTCACTGGCCTAAAGTTAATGAGTTTGAGGAGATCTCCTAGTGTGGTTTGTTTTTATTGTTGTTGTTGCTGTTGTTGTTAAATTCTTTTATTGGTACATTTTAGGTATACAACACAATTACATTTCTCATTGGGAATTGTACCTTTACATAATGCATCTTGGTTCTTATTTTTTCTCCATTCCTAGCTCTCCCTTCACCCCCTCCACCCTTCCCTATTTACAAAGGCTTTATTTCCATTTTTTCCATTTATCATCATTTTTCCTTTCCCTTCTTTCCTTTCTCCTGCCCCTCCCACTACCCCCACCCCTTTGGACCTTTTCTTTCTATTTTGCATTATCGATTATTCATTCTAATCATTGGTACAGTTTAGGTATACAATATAATGACATTCATCATTGGAAATTTGCATCTTTACATAATCTCTCTTGGTTCTTATTTTTCACCCTTGCCCAGCCCTCACTTCAACCCTTCCATTCCTCCCTATTTACAAAGATTTTGTTCTTATTTTTCCATTTTCTCATACTAATCCCATTCCCTTCTATCCTTTCCCCTATCCCTCCCACTTCCTTCCCCTTTGCCCCTTTTCTTCCTATTTCACATCTAGTGTGGTTTGTTTTATGAAATGGGTAGGGGAGATCCATACGCCACTGAGAGATAGGTTGGGGGAGGGGTCTGAAGAAGAAATCATTAATGATATTAATATCATTTTGGGGCCCTCTTTAAGCATTGGTATGGCTTGTATCTAGATATCCCCCCAAAGCCTCATTCATTCATATTTGGGGCTTCTGGGAGGTGACTGGATTATAGTGATACTGAATTAGGATCTGTGATACTACAATAAGCACTGTGTGATAAGTAAATTGGTTTAGCATTGTTTGGGGATGCATAATGGAAGCTCCACCATGGGTGTGGGTGGCACCAATCAATAGGGTTGTAACCTAGGTGGATTGTAAAGTGACAGAAAGAAGGCAGGTTTGTGGCTTGCTTTTGTCTATTGCTTGTTGCTTGCTGCTTCCTGCCTACCCTGCCATAGACTGTTTCTCTTCTGCCATGCCCTGTGTTCTGCCATGCTGTTCTACCTCGGAGACAGCTATCTATGGTCTGAGACCTCTAAAAATTGAGCCAAAATAAGCCTTTCCTTCTTTTGTATGTGTCAAGTATGTTTTTTCACAAATGAGAAAAGAATTAAGACAAGCACTATATCTCTTGGCTCTTTGCAGAAAGACTGTTTCTGATAAAAAGCCATAAAAGCCTGCATAAGGAGTTTCAGATAAATTGTTTTTGTTGTATATAAAAAAGATAACTAAAGAATAGTATTGTAATTTAGGCTGCCACTTTGTACCTATTTCTTGCCTTTTTTTCATTTATACTGGGAACAAACTATTGTAGTGGGAGAAAAGTTTCTTTTTTGTCAGATTGTCAGGATCAAATTGCTTTCATTTCTCATGGATAGAGCCTAATGATGAGGTCTATGGGTTCAACAGTGCCTTATGAGGCTTATGGAGGAAACAGAGAGAATACTATATCAGGGATCCTTTTGAGGGCATCCCTGCAGAAGGACAGAGACACATTAGCTTTGGAGCATGCTCCCAGAAACTCCAATTCACTACAAGCTGTCTCTAAAAAAGTGAGTAGCCAGCACCAGTTTAAGTTTTTATACCTCTGCACAGCCTGGAGTCCACTATGACTCTTTAAAGTCTGGGCTGGAGCCCCATACCGGCTTCAGGTATCCACTTAAGAAAGAGTATCTTTTCTATTATCCTGATAATATAAGATTTTGATAATTGTTAAAGTAGTAGGTATAGAAGCCTATTCATCAGCATTTAAGAAATAGCCTTAGAAAATTCTAAGTACAAAGTTCAGGTCTCTTACCTATTGGCTAAAATACTGGAGCTTTACTATTACATACTCACAGCTGGTTGGTTTGACCTTCATTGTCTATTCCCTTTGTTCTTCTCAGAGCCTCAGACACATATGTTCTTAAAATTACGCAAATTTCCTTAGAAGGAACAGGAAGAGAATCTACAAATATTTGCAAAGAAAGAAGAGTATGTTTCCCAAAAGTGAAGAGAATAGGTCTTACCTATAAAGGTGTGATTTCCTGGTTTCTACCATGAGTACAGTTGATAAACATACCAGAAAGAAAAATTGGAATGGCTCCCTGTGGTTTTAGGATTGGGTCCCTGAAGTAAACGACTTACTAACCACATCTTGAGATAAAAGGTCATCTAGGGGAAAAGCCCAACTGAGACTTTGATCATGGTAAGCACAAAAATAGGCAGGGTGGAGTAGGTGGCTACTTTGGTAAAAGACCAAAGGACTGATAACTATCAGAAAAATGGGAGATATGTATAAAGTACTGGGAAAAACAAGAGTGTATGAGCAAAGCAGACACATTAAATAAAGATCACATGTACATGAAACCTACACAGTGAACTGAAGATTTTGCACCTAGTGGAGCCTAATATGCTGCCTACCATGAATGGGTTATCCTATCGTGGGAATTTATAAGGAGCAGGTTACCTACAGGTTTCTTTTTATCTTAGTGGCTTTTAACTGTCTCACACATTCACTCAGTGAGTGACCAAAGTCACAAAAATGGGAAAGTAAAGAGAGGAAAAAAGAAAAAATTTCCCCCAAAAAATCTTGCATCCTGACTGGATTCACCAAGAAATGTTATGAGATAGTGGGTCACATAAATATTTTTTTCAGGTTCTTGGTATCCTGAACAAAGAATTGGACAAGACACATATAAAGGTAGCTGGGGTATATATTTATTAAAGGTAAAAATACAGTACAGGGTGAGAGCAGGCCAGTGAACAGATTCACAGTGGCCTGGAGGATTAAAAGAGGGTCTTTTCCAAAATTCCAAGGTTGGCTTTATTCTTATACATATTGCGAGACCTAAAACCACAAGCTGTACTTTGCTCACCTGCTTGTGATAAGTGTTCAGCCGTCCCCTGGCAACAGCTACCCCAATGTCCCAGGTGTAACCTTTTGCAGCTTGGTTGCACAAGGCACAATCAATCAGGTTTAATTGCCAATCTAGAACCTTGCTGTAACCACTATAAAAACCCCTGCTGATTTGGAGTCGGGGCTCTCAATCTTGACCCGCTGCGGTGGTGATGATTGGGAGTCCCTGCTCGAGCTTGAATATACGACCCTCGTGTGTTTACATCGGAATAGGCTCCTTAGTGGTCTTTGGGGACCTCGAAATCTGGGCACAACACGTATAAATCATTGAGACAGTATTCTTACCAAAAACTCACTTGAACCCTGGCTTACTAACACATGCCTGTAATCCCAGGACTGGGGAGCCTGAGGCAGGAAACTTACCACAAATTTAAAGCCAGCCTGGGGTACATAAGAGTTCAAGTTCAGCCAGAACTACATATGGAGAACATATCTCAAAAAAAAAAAAAATTTATTCAGCCTTGCACCAGGTTTAAACTGCTCAATTGAAAGACTTTCTTGACTGTCTGCCAGATATAAATGAACAATTAAAACTAGCACTTTTTTTGGTTCCATGTACAGTGCTCAAGAACCATAGAATCATCATGGATCTTGTATTTTATTCATGTCCCTTAGGTCTGCATTACTTTGATACATGCCACCCAGTTGCCTGACAGGATTGCCTCAGCCTTAAATGCCTGCCTCACTACCAGTCTAAATCTCAGCAATGTACCAGTAATTATGAAACTTAAAATGAAATAAATGTAATTCAAATAGTCATCACATAAAGTGTAAAATTTTTCCATTGAAGAACCATGGACTCCTATAAAATAAAAGCAATTTTAGGAAATTATTTCACCGAGGAACAACATACATATTTCTCAATAGTCTTCAATGGGAGAAATTATTGACTTATATTTACAGTATTGGATACAGAGTGAGCACCTTTCATAAACCTAGCTTAAATTTCTGGAGCAATCCAAAAGAAATTTCAGTATCAATTAACAGACCAATATTACCTGCTTGATTTAGGAAAACATGAGATTAGGTTTTATAAGCCATATTGACTACTATAACATTTAGTAGAAGATAATTTGGGTTATAAAATTAAATTTGGAGCATTTATATCATAGTTTTGATTTAATAAAATGATATTTTTATTTACATTTTTGTTGTAGGTCACTGTTATGACTTTTAATTAAAAATGTTTCTGTCCCTGAAGGATGCTTCCCAAAAAAATGTATAACAAAAGCTAACAAACCTATTTAAAGAGTGATTTATTTTTCTCTTTAACTGAAGTTCAAAAGCATTATGCTCCTAGCAAAAAAAGTTACTCTAATGATTAAATTATTAATCTTCTATGTAATTTAAAGTGATAAAACCTAAGAATATAAAGAATACCATGAAGAAGCACTGATTTGATGTCATAATTGTGCTATTTTCAACAGAAATGTCAATAGCTGTAATATGTAGCATAGTGGTCCTAATGCTGAAACAAGTTTTCTTGATAAAATATAGCTAAGAGAATAATTTACATTAAGGTTATTGTTACGTGTACAAGGTGAATTAGTCAATATAGAAAGGGATTAAGAAATAAGCTCTAAAATGACAATCACTAAGAAGAGTTTTATATTAAGGTAAAATGAGAACAGCTTATTTCAGCTAATTTTTTAACCTACATTTTTCTTCTATTTCTTTGCTAAATCTTTTTCAATTTTTACATATCTTTCCAGATTATGAAGTTACAACAGTGACAACAGTTTAATCACACCTCTTCCTCATTAAAAATTAAATTGTTATACCAATATCAAGTAAAGTTTAATTTTGTGATAGCTAGATATATTAAATATTTTCAAATAAACAAAATAACACACCTGTGTAAATACCAGATAGTTTCTCTGGTGTGAGAATCTGAAAGTGTAATTGAACACCAAAATGTATATAGATACTATAAAATAGGAAGAAAAGGTCCAAAGTAGAAGGGAAAGTAGGGAGGGGGGATGGGGGTACTGAAATAAGGGAAGGGAAAAATATGAGAAAAGAAGGAAAAAGTGGAAACAAAAGTTTTTGTAAATAGGGAGGGGTGGCGGGTAGAGGGGGAGGGAAGGGGAATAGGGAAAAAACAAGAACCAAGATATGTCATGTATAGGTACAAATTCCCAATGATGAATGTGATCATAATGTATACCTAAAATGTACCAATAAATTTAATGGAATAAATAAATAAATAATAATAGACAATATACAAAAATGACATTTATGAGTTAATATTTTTTTTTCCTTGGAGAAGTTGATCATGTCCATGTTTGGTGTTTATCATGTCCATGATTGTAAATTGTTTGGTGAAGAGGAAAAAGAAAGCATACATCACCAGATTAAGACCCATTGGCTGGCTTTCAAAAGGTCAACAGGGTACCATTTTGTTGATTATATCACCACAGTCAGGAAGAATATCTAAGTCTTGCATGGTCAAACTTAATTTCATTAGGATACATGGCATGCATCCATCTCCTCAGTGCTGTCTTAATTTAATTGCACTCAGAAAATTGATGTGTAAAGTCAAAATTGCTTTTTGGAAATACAGTCATTTCAGCCATAATCCAAAACATGTTTCCCTAAAAAAAAAATCTGTGAAGGTGTAACAAAACATTAGTTTGTACTACACGGCCAATTCAGGTTGGGTAAAGAGTGCCATCATGAATATTTAAAAAACAGTAATGTGGCAATGCTATATCATTGTCATTGCTACAATGCACATTCATGCTGAGACCTTAGAGAAGTAAGATAAACCCTTTTGCCTCTGGTGCTGTCATTGGATAAAGAGTTGTAAGGTCCAAGAGACAGATTAAGTGAAAATGTCCAGTTATAGGAAAGAAATCCAAAGAGCTTCTGCTTGGTTTCCATTTGCTTAAATATAGTGGAAAATACTGCTTCTGCCAGGGCTAGCAGCCAAGCTTAGGTTTCGTATATTTTTCTCCTCCTGTATTTTCAGTATTCTTAATTCTCCCATGTATGGAGGAAAATCACATGTGAATTAACATGATTTCATATTAAACTGATAGCTTTCTCATGTGTATTGTGTTATGTGTACATGTTGTATGAGAAAAGGCTAAATAAAAATAAGTGTAATCCCACAATGATAGAAATTTTCTCACTGCCAGCACCAGGTCCATTCTATATTGCTTAGGAAAAACAACCTAAATAATTAGAATTATAGTTCTGAATTATAATGCAAAAGAGAGATGTGTAAGATATGAATGTTTAGTAGCTTAAAAAAATAACACTTTATCTCCACAGGAAGCATTTCTGTCAGATGGGCATCACACACACTTTTGTTGGTTAAAAATTCATGTGAAGTCTTCTATGAGCACTTAGCAAGTTTTCCCCTATTTTGCCTCCATTGTTCCAGGAATCAAAAATACCAGATATTATTTGTAATTATATGTTTATACCATCATTATCAATACTTATTAATCCAAACAAAATATTTTACTTTCACTTATTGTTTGGGATTTTATTGATTATATATTTTGCTGACTGAGATTTGAACTCTAGGTCTGGATTTTCTAACACTGAGATTCACAGCAGATAACTCTGTCATAAGAACTGTGCTATGGCTGGTAGGATGTTGTGCAGTGTACATCACTGAACTTTTCCCAGTGTTTTTCAGATATGTAATAAGATTTTGAAAGCTCCCAGCACAGAGGAGGCTTCCAGGTCAATGTGCCACATCTGCCAGTGCAGAGTAGGAGGTTTCTAGGCCAACCTACCACTGCTCCCAGCAAAGAGGAGGTGAGCTGTGTCGGTGCCAGCAGCACTCTGCTCCCTGGAAATGAAAAGATACATAAACAAGTCCCAGAACTAGACTTTCAAATCACCTATGGCAACCCCAAAGGGAAACAAGATGGAACACTGATACTTAACCACCTGGACTCCTTGAACTAGCAATGAAAGAGGATCTGGAAAAAATGAAATCAGAAATACTTTCGCGTGTAACAGCAGAGATTGTGCCCATAGTGCAAGACTTGATTAGTAAATCTAGAGAGGACACAGAAAAAAAAAAATAGAGGATCTGAGGAATATGATGAATCCCAACATAGGTAACAATTGGAATCCATAAAACAAATGCAAACAGATTTCCAGGAGATTAAAAACTCCACTGAAAGTCTGCACAGCAGAATGAGCCAATGTGAGGACAGAATTTCAGATATAGAAGATAAGATTGCAATTAGTGACCAGGAAAAGAAAAATTTCTTTAAAATTGTAAGGGACCATGAGAAATCAATCCAGCAGCTGCAAGACAATGCAAAGAAGAATAACATAAGACTAACTGGAGTCAATGAAGAAACAGGAGAGACTGCAGATGAAACAAAAAAAACTGTTCATAGAACCGATGTCAGAAAAATTCCAAACCATGGGAAAACAGCTTGACATACAGATAACTGAGGCATATAAAACTCCAACTGACCTTGATCAAAACCAAAATGTACACATAGGAATACAATTATTAAGATTCCAGAAACCCAACAGAGTAACAAAATTCTACAAGCAGTTAGAGAAAAGAAACAAATCACATACAAAGGAAAGCCCATCAGAATCACAGCAGACTTCTCAATGCAAACCCTCAATGTAAGAAGAGCTTGGAGTGATGTATTTCAAGCCCTAAAGTAAAAGAAACTCCAACCCAGATTGATGTATGCTGCAAAACTAT
The DNA here is from genome assembly GCF_000247695.1 of Heterocephalus glaber. Next base: position 23,415,324 of record NW_004624748.1, read on the forward strand.
CTTTCAAAAGTGATGTAAAATAAGATACTTTCATGATGAAGAGCACCTTAGGAATTTCACAAATACCAAACAAGCACTCCAAAAAATTATAGACAATACCCTAGGAAAAGACAATGAGGATCACAACCCCAGGATACCCAGCAGAATGAATCCACCAGGCACAACAAGAAATTAAAAGGAAGGGGGAGAATCCAACAAAAAGACAAGTGATGATGATTACTCAATATGTATCAGGTATGACGATCAATGTTAATGATCTCAATTCAACAATCAAAGGAAATAGCCTGGCAGAATGGGTCAAGAAGCAATACCCAACAATATGCTGCATGCAAGAGACACACTTAATCCAAAGAGAAACTCATAGGCTGAAAGTTAAAGGGTGGAAAACAATACTCCATGTGACAGGAACCCCCCCAAAAAGTAGGAGTAGCTATCCACTTTGAAGAGCAGGCCGATTTCAAACCAACACTAATAAAGAGAGACAAAGAAGGACACTACATCCTTGTAAGAGGAACAATCCAAGAGGAAGAGATAACAATAAAAAAATCTATGCACCAAACTCTAGTGTGCCCAACTATATAAAACAAATACTAACAGACATGAAAAATCATATAATCACTAATACAGTAGTAGTGGGGGACCTCAATATCCCATTGTCACAAATAGATAAATCAACTAGAAAAAAAAAACAAGCAGCAAAATACTAGAACTCAATCTCTTGAAGAAATGAACTTAACAGATGTTTACAAAGTGTTCCACAACACAAAATCAGAATAAACATTCTTTTCAGCTGCACATGGGTTATTCTCCAAAATAGAGCACATCCTCATTCATGGAACATGTTTATGTCAGTGCAAAGGAATTGAAGTTATCCCCTGTATATTATCAGACCATGGTGTGATGACATTGGAGATCAGTAGCAAAAGAAACTGAAAAACTTTCATAAACACATGGAAATTGAACAACATACTTCTGAATAACCAATGGATCACAGTGAAAATTAAGGAAGAAATCAGACAGTTCCATCAATTGAATGAGAGTGACAATACAGCATATCAGAATATATGGGATGCAATGAAAGCAGTCTTATGAGGGAAATTCATAGCAGTGAACACACATATTAGGAAAACAGAGTGAGCACAATTACATAACCTGATGCTGAACCTCAAGCTTCTAGAAAATGGAGAGCAGGGCAAATGCAAAGCTCATACAAGGGAGGAAATTATAAAGATCAGAGCAGAAATCAATTCAATGGAGACTAAGAGAACAATACAAAAAATCAATGAACCTAAGAGTTGGTTCTTCAAAAGAATAAACAAAATTGGCAAAACTTTAGCCAACCTTATAAGAAAAAGGAAAGAAAAGGGCCAAATCCATGCAATTAATAATAAAAAGGGTGAAATTACAATAGACCCAGCAGAAATCCAGAGGATCATCAATACCTACTTCCAGAACCTATACAACAATAAGATGGAAAACACAGAAGAAATGGACAGATTCCTTGATACATATGAATTACCAAAGTTGAACAAAGAAGACATAAAAATTCTAAATGATCCAATATCAATTCATGAAATTGAAAACATAATTAAAAACTTACCAACTAATTCTACAAGACATTTACAGAGGAACTACTGCCACTACTGTTTACTGTTTAAAATCTTCAATGAAATGCAAAGGGAAGCAATACTCCCAAATTCATTCCTGGAAGAAAGCATCACTCTGACCAACAAAGCGGAGAAAGACCCATCAGAATAAGAGAATTATAGACCAAACTCACGAATGAACATAGATGTCAAAATCCTTAATAAGATACTGACAAACAGAAGGCAGAAGATCATCAGGAAGATCATACACCCTGACCAAGTGGGATTCATCCCAGGGATGCAGGGATGGTTCAACATACACAAATGAATCAATGTAATACACTAAATCAATAGAGCCAAGGACAAAGATCATATGATCATCTCAATAGATGCAGAAAAAGCATTTGACAAAATCCAACATGCATCTGTGATAAAAATCCTACAAAAAAAGGAATAGACAGTCTCTACCTCAATCTGATAAAAGCCATCTATGAAAAATCAACAGCCAATATCATACTAAATGGTCAAAAACTGAAATCCTTCACACTAAAATCAGAAACCAAACAAGGATGTCCACTATCACCACTCTTGTTCAATATAGTTCTGGAAACATTAGCCACGGCAATTAGACAAGACAAAGAAATAAATGGTATAAAGATAGGAAATGAACAAGTCATACTGTCATTATTTGCAGATGGCATGATACTCTATATAGAAGATTCCAAGAATGCCACCAAAAGTCTTTAGACTTAAAAAACAAATTCAGTAGAGTACCTGGATATAAGGTCAACACGCAAAGTCAATAGTTTTCCTCTATAGGAACAACAGACTCACTGAGCAAGAAATAGGGCAAACAATTTCTTTCACAATATCATCTAAAACACTGAAATACCTATGAATCAACATAACAAAAAATAGCAAAGACCTCTTCTTTGAAAACTATAGCACTCTGAAAAGAGAGATTGAAGATGATTTCAGAAAATGGAAAGACATCACTTGTTCTGGGTAGGAAGAATCAACATATAGTGAAAATGGCTATACTTCCAAAACTGCTATACAGATTCAGTGCAATTCCAACTGAGATCCCAGCAGCATACTTCACAGACCTTGAGAAAACAATCCAAAAATTAATTTGGAAGAAGAAGAGACCCAGAATAGCAAAAGCAATTCTAGGTATCAGAGATAAGGCAGTGGGTATCACAATCCCCAACTTGAAACTATACTACAAAGAAATTGTGATAAAAACAGCATGGTACTGGCAAAGAAACAGACCTGAGAAGCAGTGGCACAGGTTAGAAGATGCAGAAACAGTCCCACACACACTCAGTTATCTCATCTTTGAGAAAGAAGCCAAAAGCCCTCGCTGGACAGAAATAGCCTCTTTAATAAATGGTGCTGGAAAAAGTGGTTTTCAACTTGCAAAGATTAAAACTAGACCTATATCTCTCACCATGCACTAAACTAAAATTGAAATGGACTAAAGATCTAGATATTAAAATAGAAATGCTGAATCAGCTGGAACAGTGGTTAGGTAGAACTCTTGAAGACATTGCTATAAGAAAAGATTTCATGAACAAAACCTCAGTTGCCCATAAACTAGCACAAATTATCAACAAGTGGGTTCTCTTCTTATTAAGAAGCTTCTGCACAGCAAGAGAAATCACCAGCAGTGTGAACAGACAACCCACAATGTAGGAATAAATCTTTACCTGCTGTTCCTTAGACAAAGGTCTACTAACTCGAATCTTTAAAGAACTTAAAAACATCAGACTTCCTATATTTAAAGACACACTCTGAAAATGGGCATCTGAAATGAACAGACATTTCTCAGACAAAGAAGTAGAAATTGTAGATAAACATGTGAAAAAATGTTCAACATCACTGGTCATTTGAGAGAAGCAAAGGAAAACAATGCTGAGATTCCACCTCACTCCAGAATGAATGGCTGCTATCATGAAATCAACCAATAACAAATGCTGGCAGGGCTTTGAGGAAAGAGGAACCCTGGTCCACTGCTGGTGGGAGTGTAGACTTGTGTAATCACTGTGGTAATCAGTATGGAGATACCTCAAAGAACTAGGACTGGAAGTCCCATTTGACCCAGCTATTCCCCTGATGAGTATCTTCCCTAAAGAATGAAAATAATCATACCACAGTGAATTTTGTGTACTTATAGCAGTACAATCTGTAATAGTGACAAATTGGAAGAAGCTCAAATGACCATCAACTGGAGACTGGATAGAGAAAATGTTGGGTTTTTTTTTTTTAATACAATGGAGTGCTACTCAGCCATAAAAAATAAGAAATTAGACATTTACACATAAATGGATGCACTTTAAGGAGATAATCTTAAGTGAGATAAACAGGACATACATGTGTAAATACTGAATAGTTCTTCTTGTGTGAGAAACTGAAAGTGTAAATAAGGACTAAAAGGTATAATAGATAATGTTAAAAAGGAAGAAAGGGGGCAAAATGGAAGGTGAAGTGGGAGAAGTAGGTGAAAGCAAAGAAGGGAATGGAATTAATATGAGAAAAAGAAAAATGGAAACAAAGTCTTTGCAAATAGGGAGGGATGCAGGGGTTGAAGGGAGGGCAGGGGAAGGGGAAAAATAAGAACCAAGAGAGATCATGTAAAGTTGCAAATTTCCAATGATGAATGTCATTATGTTGTATACCTGAAATTTACTAATAAAATAATTTAAAAAAAAATACATTTAGAGAGGAACCACTGCCACTACTGTTTAAAATCTTCAATGAAATTGAAAGGGAAACAGTACTCCTGAATTCATTCCTGGAAGCAAGCATCACCTTGATCCCAAAACAGAGAAAGACCCAACCAAAAGAAGAGAACTATAGGCCAATCTCACTAATGAACATAGACGCCAAAATCCTTAATAAGATACTGGCAAAGAGAATGCAGAAGATCATCAAGAAGATCATACTCACTGACCAAGTGAAATTCATCCCAGGGATGCAGGGATGGTTCAACATATGCAAATCAATCAATGTAGTACACTATATCAATAGAGCCAAGGACACAAATCATATGATCATCTCAATAGATACAGAAAAAGCATTTGACAAAATCCAACACACATTTGGGATAAAAACCCTACAAAAAAAAAAAAGGAAGGAATAGACAGTCTCTACCTCAATCTGATAAAAGCCGTCTATGAAAAACCAACAGGCAATATCATACTAAATGGTCAAAAACTGAAATCCTTCACACTAAAATCGGGAAAAAGACAAGGATGTGCACTATCACTGCTCTTGTTCTATATAGTTTTGTAAACATTAGCCACAGCAATTAGACAAGAAGAAGACATGAAAGTAATAAAAATAGGAAATGAAGAAAAAAATAGTAAATTATTTGCAGATGACATAAAACTCTGTATAGAAGACCCCAGGAATTCCACCAAAAGTCTTACAGACTTATTAACCAAATTCAGTGAAGTAGCTGGATACAAGTTCAACACAAAAAAATCAATAGCTTTCCTGTGCACCAACAACAGACTCATTGAGAGAGAAATAAATCAAACAATTCCTTTCACAATAGCATCCAGAAATCTTAAATACCTAGGAATCAACTTAACAAAAGAAATCATATACCTCCTCTCTGAAAATTATAGTACTCTGAAAGAGAGTTTGATGAAGATTTCAGAAAATGGAAAGACCACCCTTGCTCCTGGGTAGGAAGGATCAACACAGTGAAAATGGCCATACTTCCAAAAGTGCAATATAGATTTAGTGCAATCCCAATTGAAATCCCAGCAGCACACTTCATGGACCTTGAGAAAACAATTCCAAAATTCATTTGGAACTAGAAGAGTCGAGAATAACAAAAGCAATTCTAGGTAGCAGAGACATAGCAGGGGGTATTATAATCCCCAACTTGAAACTATACTACAAATCTGTGATAAAAACCTCATGGTACAGCAAAAAAAAAGACCCAGGGATCAGTGGAATAGATTAGAAGATGCAGAAACAACTCTAGATATATTCAGCTGGCTCATCTTTGAAAAAGGAGCCAAACACCCTCATTGGAGGAAATATAGCCTCTTTAATAAATGGTGCTGGAAAAATTGGGTTTCAACTTGCCAAAGACTAAAACAAGACCTATATCTCTCACCATGCACTAAACTAAAATCAAAATG
>NW_004624748.1:23464472-23487685 GCF_000247695.1 Heterocephalus glaber
TTGCTGTTATCTGAGTAATTATTTCTGATTTCATTTTTCCCAGATCCTCTTTTGTTGCCAGTTCAGAGAGTCCAGGTGTTTGAGTATCAGAGTGTTCCAACTCATTTCCCTTTGGGGTTCTGTAGGTGATCTGGAAGTCTGTTTTTGAGGCTTGTTCATGTGTCTCCTCATTTCCACGGGACGGTGGGATGCTTCTGGCACCCACGCAGCTCACCTTCTCTGTCCTAGGAGCTTGGGATGGCAGCAGGGGATGGCAGTGGGGGGAGCTTCCTTCTGGGTGCTGGGACCAGCTGAGCTTCACTGCCCTAGGAGCCTGGAATACTTGCTCTTTATCTAAACCTAATAAAAGACATCTGTGACAAACCAACAACCAACATCATACTAAATGGTCAAAAACTGAAAGCTTTTACTCTAAAGTCAGGAACAAGTGAAGTTTGGCCACTCCTATTCAATATAGCTCTGGAAACATTAGCTAGAGCAATCAGACAAGAGAAAGAATATAAAAAATAAAGACAGGAAAGGAAGAAATTAAAGTCTCATTGTTTGCAGATGACATTATATTCTACATAGATGACCCCAAAAACTCCACAAAAAGACTTCTAGATTTAGTAACTAAATTCAATTGTGTAGCTGGATACAAAGTCAACACTCAAAAATCAGTAGCATTCCTATACACAAATAATTAATTCACTGATAGAGAAATTAGGGAAACCACACCTTTCAAACTAGCATCAAAAATGAGATACTTAGGAATCAATCTCACAAAGGAAGTAAAAATCTTTATATTGAAAGCTATAGTACTCTGAAAAAGGAAATAAAAAAGGATATCACAAAATGGTAAGATACTCCTTGCTCTTGGGTAGGAAGAACCAAAATAGTGAAAATGGCCATACTTCCAAAATTGTTATGCAAATTTAATGCAATCCCAATCAAAATAACAATAACATACCTCACAGCATTAGAGAAAACATGTCTAGAGTTCATTTGGAACTGGAAGAGACCTAGAATAGCGAAAACAATTCCAGGACACCAAGGAGAGGCAGAAGGCATTACAATCCCTGACTTGAGATTATATTATATCTTTTTATTTTTATGAACTAGTTTTTTCCCAAATAAATAAAATCAATATATTAAATAGCAAATTTGCTTATTATTGAGTTATATCATAATTTGTTGTGTTCCTTTTATAATAGGATATTTATTACAGTAACATCTTCTAACCAACAATGAAAAAATGTTGAAGGGGGGAGATACTTGAACATTTTTAAAGAAATGTTAAGCAGCAGAGTCTATATGAAAGAAAATAAATAGTTTTTTAAAGATATTTTAAAAGGAAGAAAACATCATTTCCAAACTACCAAATTCCTTATGAAACAAATTTGGAGGAAGCTGTTTTTATTACGATGACAAAATCTAGATGCAGATTACTTCATCAGAAGAAAGCAATTTTCCATAATCAGTTGAGCTCAGAACCCTATGTTACATTAAATTTCTGATACAAAACTCCTCTTGCAGAAATTTGGAAGTGTTTATATTCTTACTCAAGGCTTTAGAATAAGAAGTAAAGAAGCTGATGAATAATGTAACCAAAGCAAACATAACCCTTATTATAAGACAGTTATTATACTTTTTCACTTTATGATCTAAGAATAACTATAAAAGTTATATTGGTTTAAACAAAAATTAATATTTGAAATGGAAAAATGCAGATGTAGGTTTGCTTGACTTAATCTCGTGGCCCTGTTTCACTGAATTCTTGGTATCATAAGACATACCTGAAAGTGATCTTCAAAGTTGAATGTATATAGTCACAATAAAACTTCTGCTGCATTAGACATCAAAGAGACTAATATAAATGGAGGTCACCAAGCCTGTCACTAGAATTCTGAGGTTCCAAATACAAATGTGGAAATTAAGGTGCATATTTTATGCATTTTCCAGAGCTTCATTTCTATATGGTTTGTTTTAGTGGTTGGTTTTCCATATTGAGAGAGAAACATGAGAAGAAATTGTGTAGAGATGCTTATGTTGATAAACACTTTTATTATTTCTCTTTTTTCTATTTTTAATAATTGGAAAAATTATATGTGTTTTATTTACACATGCAAATCTAAGGCTGGTAACACATTCATGGTCAAATTCTACTTCCTAAATTTGAGTATAAGTGATTTTCTTTCATGTTTTGTTTTTGAAACTGAAATCTATTTTGTAAAATTATGTAGTCTAAAGAGCTGTACATGCAACCATATAACTTTAGGAACTTGAAAATATTAGTTAGAATAAAGCATGATTTTTGAGAAAGTTAATTTGTTCCTTTGCTCAAGACATAGCTACTGAGCCTTTAATTATGTAATGAATTGTTTTAGTTGATTAAAACTGAGACATGAATTTGACCAAATCTTTTCTCTTATGAGGCTTACATTTTAACAGGGAAAACATTACACAAATTAATATTCATACCTATACACACCATTTTAAAATGAAGTAACCAATATAAAAAGACAAAGGTTAAGACAATTACAGAGTTTTTAATAGAGTTTGTAGAGAAGATTTGTATAGAGAGAGAATATTTGAATAGAGACCTAAAAATATGAGCCACTGAAAAATTACAGATGGGAAAACATTCAAGGCAGAGAAAAGAGCCAATGGAAATCCTTTGAATTCATAACATGTTTGCCATATTTAAGAAACTAGAAGGCTAGAAGTTCACACTTGGTAATTTTAATTTTAGTCATCTTGCTCTAATATTTATGTGCTGATAGAACCTTTTCTAAGAGTAGTAGATAAGTCTAAATCATGTAAAATTTAAATCACTTATCTCTTCCCATTACTAGCTCTATATTTCAATTATTTGTTAGATTATTTGGAAAATATGCATTAAAATTTTAAATATTTTGCTGACTAATGTCAAGCTTTTGAAAATTTATGAGAAATTACTGATACTTTAATTTATCATGATGTCAACATAATCAAGTGGCTCTTTTTTTAGATTTGAAATTATGTTCACAAGAAAAAAATAGAATACAAATTTGTGTGTGCCCAAGTTCTCATTATTTTGATGGTAGAACAAGATTTAAGAGTCTGCTTTTAGATATTTAAAACAAACTTTATGCACATGTATGTTTTACTAGCCTTAGGAACTGGTATCAATTACTATTCAGAGTGACATGATTCATTTTTATATTAAAGAATGCTTGTTTAAGAGGGGCATAGTTTCTGGTTGTTGGCAATGTAGAAACTGGTTGTGTTTTAGTAATAGAAATTGTAAGACACCTTTAAATTTGTCAGTTCAAGTTCATGTTTTGAATTTACCATCATTACCATTTTTCATATTGTATAGAAATATATATACAAATATATAAATAATTGAATATCTATCAAAGTAAATCAGCAAGATTCATAGATTATGATCAAAAGTATTTTATGTATTTTTTTTGTCATTATAATTTGAAGTATTTCATGACAATTTAGAGTATGACAATTCCATGCATTTCTTATTTTTGTCCAATTAAAAGTTACAGATTTTATTTAAAGCATAATGTAAAAGTAATATATACCCACAAAAGTATCTAGAACCATGAATCAACAAATACATTTTACTTCATTTAATTATATTTTTATAACTCAATCCTTTGTTGGGCTCTATTGTTGGGAAACAGTTGTGGCCAACTTTTACTTCTCTCTTGCCTGTCTGTCTACCTAATCTACCTCTTGAGTCCAGTGAGGGTCAAAAACTTTAAAAGAAGAAAAGATAATAGGAAATCTGGAAGAAAACATATTGAATCTATCAATGTATTGTGCCCACTGGGTTCAGTAGTTATGTAAATATGATTCTTTTTATTTATGGAATTTCCTAATTATACTTTTCAGGATTCAGCTGATTCATTTTCCATGAACATGCCAAGCTTTACACTTGACCCTTTGTTTTTAGTGGCCAGATCCATATAGGCTGCCTCTCTAGAACTCCAGTGTACCTCCCTGCTGCCCTGTGAAATCATTCTGAATGACCTCAGGTTAATTGCCTTGGTCATGTCTTAGAAACTTAAAAGAAGAAAAATTGCTTTTCAAAAATCTTCTATTAATGTCTTATTCTTATATACTAGCAGTTCCACTATGTGATCAAAGAGAAAGCAAAATCAACTGAGCTTGTAGTTTCTCCAATTGGAAATCCAACTCAATTGTCCTAACTCTCATAAACATATCAAACTCTCTTAGCCATTCTGTTGGACCTTCACTTAAAATGTAAAGAATTGAAATATGTTTCCCCTTGTTATGGCTTGTGTTTTGATCTTCAACACTACCCCACACCCACCCCTGCCAAGCCTCACGTAGTTTTAGGTGGGGCTTTTTCAGAGGTATAGGAAATCTAGAGCTTGTGATTGATTCCTGGTGCAATGCTAGGCCTGAGGGGACTAGAATTAAGAGTGTGAGTGCTACCCACCATAACTAGTTTACATAAGATAAAAGGAACAGGTAGATACTATTAAGGTCCCTTGTTGTTTTGCCTTCTATCAGCTGCCATGAACTGTTGCCCCTCTGCCATATGCCAACCTGCCTTGGAGCCAACTGATTATGCACTGAAACCTGTACAAACTGTGAGCTAAATAAACCTTTCCTCTTTTACTTTGGTTGTCAGGTATTTTGTCTCGGTATTGAGAAAAAATTAAGTAAGACACACCTATCACAATTTGTGGTGCTCACATTAAATCAGATTCCTAAGAAAACTTTACACATCACCTCCTTAATACTTAATTTTTTAAATACCTAGAATTTTCCATATTGTGAGATTTCCATATCATTTTATTATGTCTTCATTCCAACATTGTCTTCACATATTAAAAAGGGTGTTATTTATTTATCATATACTTCTTCTGGAGTTAATATAACTTACAACAACAAAATATAGAAAAAGGTCATACACATAGGCCATATATAGGATCTATATAACTTTGAAATTCTTCACCACCTATCATTTTCAGTCTCTATGTCCTGAAATTTATCTCAAGGTAGGAAAGATGATCTTATTTACTATCATTATAAGAAAAAACCATTGACTAACTCAGAAAATATGTCTTTCTCTCTTACTCTTGGTCTGTTGGGAAATTTAAGCATGCAATCCTCAGACTATAACAAAGGATCTCTTCATTTCAATCAGTTTTATTATCCTGTTATGATATCTGTGGAGTGTTTGATACATACCATTTCACTCTTAATTCTGTCAAAATTTCTCAAAATATTATAGCATTAACCAATCATCTCTAATATCTTAAAACTGTTCTAGTTCACGCAAATCTGTTTTCCAATGGGGAAAATAATTTGGTAAAGTAGTGTGCTGTTTTGCTTTCAAAGAGCATTGAAAGCTTAGACAAGACAAATGATAAAAAGTATTTGTGACTCCAAGGAATTTCTGAATTATAAAATTAATTCATCAATTTGGTAGTCCCTAAAGCACCAACAGTTTAATTTATTTGAAGAATGAATGGAGAAATATGTCTAAAGTTATAATGTGGAAACTTGTTCCTGGAAAATGTACTGGAAATCATTCTCATGTGACTTCTAATAAAGATGAAACAAGAACATGACTAGAGATCAATTTTAGTTTGTACTATTTTCAATCTCATAAATAGAAACTTCAATAAAACAATATTTTATGAGTAATATTCAGATAGTATTGGTGTTTTAACATATTACCTTGGTGTCTACCACTCCAAAACCATTTCTCAGTTATTTCAAAAATATTTCAATACATGTTAATTGGTTTCATTTGTACTGCCAGTTTATCTTAGTTCATTGAAAAGATGGATTTGTGTTGCTGTTTTTCTTTTTTGTAATAATTTTGATTTGTGAATTTATGCCTTCTGTGGCTTTACATATATGATTTGTTGAGGCTTTAATATGTGTTATTGACCATCAAGATAACATTGGTGTTTTAACCTACGACCTTGGTAGTAGTATTATGGTTCTGGGTTCTCAGTGACCCCTATTAGCTCCTCAGCTACAGAGGATAAACCTTGACAGCTATCAAAAACTCTTCCCATAACTTCTGCTGCATCTATGCTTTCTGCTGATCTCTGCCAAATACCCCTGGTTCATGGCTGTATAATACCAGACCCTGACACCAGTCATTGAAGTTAGTTGTTGCCTTGATTGTAGCTTGTCATTGGTGCCAATGGACACTGGTCAGTGGTAATCATTACTAGTCAATGCTGCCAGTTTCTATTGGTTTTCTCCAAATGCTGCAAAGAGACAATGTAGGTTGCTGCCAGCATTTGCAGGTCTGTACTGCTGGTTCATGCTACTCTCAGCCACTGATCTCTAGTTATCTTCTTTGATTTCTGCTGCCAGTTTCTGGAACTCTTCAGAAACAGCAGTAACCAGTGTTTCTAGCTCTTTAATTATTTATTAAATTTTATTTTATTTCTTTGCAACACATGAAGTTTACATTCATCTTAGGGCATAGGTCCATGTAAATAACACATCTTTTTTTTTTTCTTTACACTAAAAATTTTGTATAGACTTCTAATTTTCAAAAAACCCATGGAGTATATGCATTTACAGATGAAAACACTGAGGCATACAGAATTAATAAATTTTCCCAAATCATCCAGTAAGATAACCTTGGAACTAGAGTTTGAGTCTACGGCTACATTCTCACAGACTAGGCACTTTACCTCCTATTTCCTAGAAGCAAAATTGCTGAGTGATTTGTATGATCTTGATTCTTTTATAATCCTCCTCCCTTTCCATCTACCTCCCTCCAACTCTAAATTCCCTTTTATTATTTTCATTCTTACTAATTATAATTATTTTTAGTTAATGTTTATGACATGATTTTTCTATTCATTACTGGTATTTGGTACATGTACGTGACAAATCTTAAATATTTTTACTTCCCCTTCCACTCTTCCTCTTATCCTCATTCTCTGAACCCCTTCCCATTTGCAAAAGAGCTCTCTCCTGGTTTTCTCCTAAAAATCCTTTGTTTTGCTCTTAATGTGTACTTTGCAATATTGAAATGAGAGATACAAGGCAGTGATTTATTTCACTTAACATTATTCTTTGTACCCATTGTCCTACAAATGGAATTAGATTTATCATTCTTTATATCCAGGTAGTATTCCACTATATATAGATACCCTATTTTCTTTATCTATTAATCTGTCAGTGGGCATATGGACTGCATACAGAATATAACTATTATGAATTGTGCTGCTACAAATATCGGTATGCATGTATCACTGCAATGTGATGTTTTTAGCTTTTTTAGGAAGATCCCTACAAGGAGAATATCTAGGTCATATGGACTTTCTAATTTTTTTAATTCCTTGAGAAATATCTATACTGATTTTCATAATGATTGTACTAGTTTACATTTCCAACAATAATGTAGGAGAGGTACTCTTTCACTGCAGTCCTTCCAACATTTGTTATTATTTTATTTCTTCATCACTGTCATTTTTTCTGGAGTACAATAAAAATCTTCGTGTTGCTTTACTTTGCATTTCTCTAATGGCCAGAGATATAGAGCATTTGTTCATGTTTACTGACCATTTGTACTTCTTATGATAAGCATCTATTAATTTTACTTGCTCATTTTTTAGATTAGATTCTTTTATAATTTGGGATGATCTAATTTAACTGATTTCTTCATATAGTCTATTGTTGTTTTATTTTATTTATTTATTTGTTTTATTTTTTTGGTACCGGAGATCGAACTCGGGACCTTGCATTTGTGCAGCAGGCGCTGGAACCACTGAGCTAAATCCCCGGCCCAATATAGTCTAAATACTAGTCCTCTACATAAGGAAAAGCTGGAAAGTTTTTTATTCCATTCTGAAGGTTGTTTCTTTACTCTATGGATTGTTGCCTTTTCTGTGCAGAACATTTTTAATTTGATAAAACCCTATTTAGTGATTCTTAATATTATTTCTTGTGCCATCAAATTTCTGTTCAGAAAGTCCTTGCCTACACCCATGGCTTCAAGTATTTTACTTATTTTTACCTTCCATTATGATTATTGTTTCTGTTTTAATGTTTAAATCTTTGATCCATTTTGATTTTAGTTTTGTACATAGTGAGGGATATCATTGTAGCTTCAATCTTTTGCATATAAATAGCCAATTTTCCCAGCACTATTTGTTGAATAGACTATCTTTTCTGCAACTTATGTTTTTGATATCTTTGTCAAAGATCAAATAGTTGAATGTGTCCGGGGATATTTCTCTATTCACTGTTCTCTTCTATTGAGTCACATGTCTGTTTTTGTTCCAATACCGTGGAGGTTTTATTACTATTGCTTTGTAGTATACCTTGAAACCAAGCATTTTGATGTCTCCTGATTTTCTCTGTTATTCAGGATTGCTTTTGCTATTCTTGGTTTCTTCTGGTTCCATTTGAATTTTAAGATTGTTTCTCTATTTCTGTGAGGAATGCTGCTATTATTTTCATTGAGATTATCTTTAATCTATAATTGTGGCCATTTTGACAATATTATTTCTGCTTATCCAGGAGCAGAACATATCTTTCTATTTTCTGATGTCTTTTTCAATCTCCTTTTTCAGAGTATCTTCATTTTCATTGTGGAGGTCTTTCATTTTCTTGGTTGTTATTTCCTAGCTACTTAATTTTTTGATACTTTTAAATGGCAGTGTTTTCCTAATTTCTTTCTCATTGAATTTATTATTAACAGACACTAATGCTATTGATTTTTGTGTGTTGATCTGTATCCTGTTACATTGTTGAAATTGGTTATTAATTAATTCTAACAGTTTTGGAATTGAATTCTTTGGGTCTTCTATGTACATTATCAGTTCAACTGCAAAAGCAATAATTTGACTTCTTCCTTTCTATATGTGTCTCTTTTATTTCTTTCTCTTGTCTGATTGATCCTGTTAATCTTTTGAGTACTATGTTAAATACAAATGATGATAGTGGATATTAAAGAAGAAATTTTAATTTTGAATATTCCAACAATACTAAATGAAATTAACGCAAATATAAAAAAACTACCAACTGTAAAGAAACAAACAAAAAATCTCAGGATGTGATAAGTTCACTGCTGAATTCTATAAAACCTTTAAGAATGTTACATCACCAAAACCTCTCAAGCACTTCAATGAAATTGAAAGGAAAGGAATGATTCCAAACTCATTTCTGGAAGCCAGCATCACTCCGATCCCAAAACTCAAGACTCAATTTAAAAAGAAACTACATACCAATCTCCTTAGAGTACATACATGCAAAAATCCTCAGTAAGATATAGGCAAATAGAATGGAACAAATCATCAAAAAGGTCACATATAATCACCAAGTAGGTTTCAACCAAGTGATAGAAGGATAGTTCAACAGATGCAAATCAGTAAGTTCAATGAATCATATGGAGACACAGACAGAAAAAACATGATCATAGATTTAAAATAAGTATACATACAGTACTGCAAAAGTTATTTTTTCTTCTTTGAGATATTAATTTTCACTTTTTTCATCTATTAAATATAATCTTTTCCTTAAGGCTTATATTACTGAAAACCTTCCTTCACATAGTTTTAATGGTACAGGTTCACAAACTTAATTCAGTCCACAGTTCTGGAAAAGATAGCCATGTTCCTGTTTCTGCAGGAAAGAAGTCTGTGGTAGTGTTCTTCACCCAGTGCAGAGTTTACAAACAAAAACAAAATTTTGCCAAACGTTTCTGGTTTGCAAACCAAATTGTTCACTAACAAAAAAAATTCCTGAACCATGGTACCACTGTAATTGAATATTTTCACTATGTAATTGGTAATAGAAATTGTTTTAAAAATGATAGTTGTAGGCAATTCAATTAATTACTAAAGTTTCAATAAACAAACTGATATATAGGATAATTAATCCACTACTTAAGATTTCTTTGATATTATGCAATCAATTCTTACATAAATTTTCAAACTCATTTAAGAAGACATATTCACCAACTTTATCTTAAATTTTTTTTGTATATGCAAGAAAATAAAATTGATGATTCATTCCTAACCCAAGAAAATGGGTTTCTTTAATGAATTTATGAAGTAAAAGATTGAGGTGTTCTTTAAAGAGCTCCAATTATTTTTTTCTTAGCATTATGACGAAGTAGTCAATGTAGGCAGTCTAGATTTACTTGGCTTTATAATGGTTACTTCTGCTAGTTAAATGGACTGCTTGCTGAGGGACAATAGCATTATTTCTGTATTTGAGAGTGTTGTCTGTGAGAGTTTCTGGGTGAGATTAGGATGTGAATAGGTAGACTCAGTAAGGGGATTGCTCCCATATGAGGGGTAAGCCTCCTCCAAGCTGGTAAGGAGCTGAAAGAACTAAAAGTATAAAGAAATAGAAATTTGATCTTTTTTTTCTTTGTTTTTGGCCTGAAAATGCTAGAATATGGGTGGATTAGTTGGCTTTATACTGCTGTGACAAAGTGCACAAGAAAATGAACTGGAAGGAGGAATGATTTATTTTGGCTCATGGTTTCATAGATTTCAGTCCATGTTCAGCTAGATTCATTGCTTTTAGTGAGGCAGAAATGTCTTGGCAGAAAGGTTTGGTGGTAGCAAGCAGCTCAGGAAGGAAGCAGGGAGGAAACAGAGAAAGAGAAAAACTCAGAGAAGAGGGAATTGTGATCAAGACATAGTCCCCAAGGATTTGCCTCTATGATCCACTTGCTTCAACTAGGCCACATCTCTAGCTTTTTTCACTTATCATTAATGCCATCAAACTATGAATTCATCAGTGGATTAATTCACTGATTTTTATAGAACACATATGACTCAATCACTTTCTATAAACCCTTTAGTTGAAAACCAAGCCTTCATCACAAGTCTTTGTAGGGAAGACTTTTGTTCCCAACTATACCAATGGTTCTTTTCTTGCCCTTTAATTTGCATATACACTATCATCTGCCCTGCTTCCCAAGCCTTCAGACCATACTAAACTGAACTACCAGTTTTCTCCACCTTGCAGATAGTAGATGGTAAAATGTCCCAGCCCTCATAATCATGAGACCAAACTCATCATAATACAACTCTCATATATACAAATGTTCCTGTGTGTATACACATAATCTACTGGGTCAAGGAAGAATCATTTGAATTGATAAAATTATAGAAGATAGCGATTTTAAGGAGAAAGACAACATAATTGGTAATTTATTTTTATACCTTATTTTACGAGATTTCATAGCAATATTTGATATAGTTTATCACTTCATTCATCTTAAAATATAATTTACTTTGTTGCATTTCCACTTGGCTTTACTTGGAATCTACTATCTACTGCTAGGTCTTTTTCTACATTGTTATGTAATATTCAACAGCCTCCACAATATTACCCTTGTACCTCAGATTTTTAAATGGACTCCTTTTATGAGTTATTAAAATACTATGGCTACAAATGACATTTATGCAGATTTTGAAGTAGTATTTTCAAAAATGTCTTTGCCTAAATGCTCACCAGAGTCTGGTTAAATCCTTCTTTTCAACCTTTAATACCTCCAATTGTTTTACTGAAGGTTAATGAATTTTGTGATAGTATAAATTTTGTCCATACATATTAATTGAATGAAGAAGCAAAATTAAACATATTAATTTTAAGGTATGTTGGAAGATCATTAGTTTGACTACAATGTTAGAGGGAATTATAGTGTAAGATTATATAGACAAAATGAACTATGATTGTTCTGAAAAATAAAGAGGAATAATTAAGGGTTAATGTTATAGACAACAGGAAAGTGTTTTCTAAACTTAGATTACCACAACCAGTAAAGTTCCTTGAACATTTTATACAACTTTAATCTCTACAGTCTGTAGAATCCAATTATTCAGTGTTAAACATGACAAGTAAGTCTATTTTAAAAAATACATTGGGTAACAAATATTTACTTACCTATAAATGTGTTATATTTTAATCATATATGTAAGTAATGAGAAAATATTTTTAAAAGTAAAAATAAGTTCTCCTTGCTTCTGTGAATTATCATTTTTAAATTACTTTTATATTTTGTCTGTTGAGAGATTCTATTGTGTTTTTGCCTCACAGATATAAAAGGCAATTTGGCCTTTAATCTAGGGATTTATAATAGATGTTTGCAATAAAGCAATTCAACCATAAAATATACCCTCTAAAAGGATGGTTAAATGACTATTGTATAAGCTCCCTGACTTTTCTTTTAAAGTTATCATAACAATTTCAACTTTAACAACACAATCACTGTTAGGCAATTACTTAGAAAGCCTCATTTTTAGTGGCTACTTTTAAGAAAAGCATAATCATTTTGTTTAGCAATCAGAAAGAAGTTATTCCACACACATGTTCAGAATAGACATTTAAAACAATAATGTTGAAGAAGAAAAAGTAATAGAACAGTCGACTTAGAGTGATATGAAAAGAAAACAAAGAATGAACCAAGAATTCACATAACTTTTCTAGCTGAATAAATATTTTCTCTTAATATAAGCTATAAGCAGAATGAGTAATTTTTGTTAAAACATGTATTTGCCAATGATAGATGATAGATAGATAGTAAGATATATGTATGTACATATGGATGGTAGAAGAGAGAGAGAGAAAAAGAGTGAATGTTGAACAAAATAATATTTAATATTTATTTATCACTTTGCATTCAAATTTACTGTTCAGTTTTGAATATAAGCACACATTCATGAAGCACAAACATAATAAAAGAAATACAGTGTAAAATTAATGAAGTTGGCAAATATTTTAAAAAATAATAAACATATATGTCATTATCACTAAATAATAGGTTCTACATCCAAAACTCATATTACCATTAAGTAGCTTAACTACCTAGTTTCACAAGTTATAGAGATGGAAAGACACTGATAAGCCAAACTAAACAGATTTTTATGTAACATAAATTATCAAATTTATTCTAGAATTCAAGTATAGCTACTTAATGTAACTTTTTTGTTTTTAGAAATGGGACATGTGTATGCATATCTCTGTATTTTTAGACATGTATTCTGTAGTGTTTTAAATGTTTATTTATTTTAGCTACTGGTTTAAGTTTTGAATACCAAGAGAGATGAGTAGCAAATGTTGCGTTTGGATAAGCCAGAGAAACTGAGTTTGATTTAACATGAACTTTAAATTCTGCCATGATAAATACAGAGGAAAAAATAGACATGAGTTTCTGATTAGTATTATTTAAAATGACTATTAACTACCTTAATTGTTTTTTGTCAATAAATTGAAATCATCAGAATACCTTTGTGAAATTAAAGATGTGGGCATTAATTAGCATTTTAGATTATCAGAGCATTTTAGACTTTATTGCCATCAGTTATTAGAAATGTAGTTACTAGAATCCTGAGTAGGATGATACTTTGGGGTAGTATGAAGTTCTGATAGTATTCACTTTCCTTCTTCCTCATCTCCTACACACCCATAGTGTCATTGGGTGATAGATTTGGAGAGTATGATGAATACAGATAGCAGGAATAGAATGAACTGAAAATTCTCTTGATGTTGTTATTTAAATGTTAAATTATAATTTAGATCCCAATTAGCAGTTCCTTGGTAAGTAGTATTTCCTATGAAGTTGTGTAATTAAAAGTTATTTAATTCCAGAAATAAAATTCAAAAATAAACCATGATATGATATTCCTTATAATAACCTTTATGAATGTTAGAGGAAGTACTTTAAATTAAAATAATTTTAAATAATACATGTTTAGATAGGGACACTGAGACCCAAAGTCAATAATCAAATTTTGTTGTTGCAAATAGAAGTAAAATTGGAAGCTACTTTTTTTTTTTAATCAAAAGAAGAGATAAAAGTAAGGTAAAGTAAGCAAAAATGTACTACAGTACTTATATATAATGTATGCCAAACATTTCCATTAAAAATAAAGAACGTAATTCCCACTTATTTAATGGTATTCAGATGGTGAGTCAATCATCTCTACTGTATACAAGGTACACATTATTATTAGATTTCTACCCAAAACTATAATATAAACCTGTTCTCATTTGATTCTACTATAGAGAAGAAATAACAAATGGGTATGAACAGAAGTGCACTTGTGTTCTACAAATCAGAAAAACTAATCTTTTAGGAAGGAGAGTTCTGCTGTGAAAAATACATCTCATTTTATATATATATATATATATATATATCATATATATATATGATATATATATATTTAAAGTTGTACTAATAGGTCATGAGAAAAATTTAATCTGTATTGTCAATAAAAAATTACAAATCAATGAACTAAACCATATCCCAATACTCACTTCGGTAAATAACACTGAACTAAATTTATGTAGTCAATGTATATGTAAGGTACTGCAAAGAACAGACCAAAGAAATCTGGTGGATGACACAAATAATACTTTATCTTTCCCATAGACTTTAGGAACTATGTTAAAAAAAAAAATTGGGGTGGTGATTGGAAGGAGAGGAAAGAAAAGAAGAGTTGGGTAATTTTGAAAGAATAAATTTCAACAAAATTGTTGAGAGAGATGAGGAATAATGAACGGTCCCTTACTGAATAATATATGTTCGACAGAAAGATGAGGGTATTTTTCAGTCCAGAATGGATTCTTAGAGTTGATAAAGTTACCAGCATCTTTTACAAGCTGGGTTTCTTTTCATTGCCAGCTCTTTCATTTTTCTGTATATTCTTTTCACTCCAACTGCTAATTTCTTGCCTTTTTTGCTTCTCTTGAAGCACTTAGCAGAAAAAAATATGATTTCAACAAATAATTTTAAAGCTATTTAAAATTATATGTGACTTTATCAATTTTCTAAGTTCTTTCATGTCTTGAGAACATACATACCATAGTAATTCAGGACTCCATTTTTATGTTATAAACTAATACTTGTTGGTACAGTTACCATTACTTGCATAGTTACGTGATATATTTTGAACTCAGATATACACCACCTAAAGATTTTCTTTCATTTCACAAAAGGTGAGTGTGCGAGTGTAAACAAATGATATATTTGTATATATTTTTATATGTAATTTGTGTGTGTTCATTTCAGAAAGGAATTGAGTGCACAGAGTAGACATGATATCTATGAATATACACATATGCACACAAATCAAAATATACTCTCTGTACTTATTCATGCATAAATAATATTTCATTGCATACTAAATTACAAACAAGATCCATGAGATACGAGTCATGGAATAGAGAAACAAGCTTCACACATTATGTTTAACATATGAACAAAAACTTTGTTCAAGGTTTAAAACTGGTCATGGCTTCATCTTGCTCAGTGACATTCAACCAAGAAACAATCAGGCATATTTTTTAAGTAAGAACTGAAAGTGAACACTTCAAATGGTGTAGCTTATAGAAAATGGGTTTAAATTTCAGAAACTTCACTGATATTTATGGAACATTGGCATTTACTGTGAAGAACCTACTCCATAGCAACAGAGACTTTGATATCTGATAACTTAATTGATTTTTATATGTCACTTTTCCTTTATAGAAAGGAAACTTCAAATTGAGGCCCATTTTATTTGTTCTTAGATTGTCTCTTAAAAACTCATTTCCTGTGAGGGAAAATTGGTTGTTCTAAATGTATCCTGGACCATATCAGGGACCCTCCTGATATCAAGTATCACTTTTCCAATAGAAGAAAACCCTGTTCTGTTTTTAAGTTGCAATTGAGAGAGTTTTCCATTATGAATCTAATGTCATTCTTGAAGGATATGCAAGGGTCATGGTTAGACTTGGATATTTGAAATCTGTTATCCCAGATTCTTCTAATTTAATGCACCTATAGCTAGTTATGTAGGAAAATTATCATATATCTTGGAAGTAAAGGTAGGATATGGTAGTGATATTTTTGTCTTGGTAGTCAATCTTTTGAGTTACAAAGAAAGAATTTATGCAAATTACAAAAGAAAATATGTGCAAACTCAATAATCAGATGTATTATATTCACAGGCTATTGTGTGAATTAATCATAGCTACATACTGTTGTATTCTATGAATTATCCTGAACAAATTTCAGGATAAGTCAATATTGAGATAGCTTTAGCACATTAAAATGTATGATTTTGAAATATTATATTTGGTATAATTTTATTTTCATTAATTAATTATTAAAGTTTCCCAGGGAAGAGTGAAAGAGGCAGAAATAAAAAAGTAGGAAAGTAGAGAGTAGGAAGAAATTCAAGGAATTCTGATACATACATATGGAATTATAAATGTGAAAGTCCAATTAATTTTTCTTGTTACTGAAGGGAGAAAGCTTTAATAGTTTTATGTCTTAAGTAATTTTATAAAACACAAATCATTTAATCAAGAACCTGCTGAAAACTCCTCTCATAGTGTAAAATTAAAATACTTATTCTTATCAATGCTCAAAATTAGAAAGAAAAAAGACAGGGCCAGGAATTTAGCTCAGTAGTTCTGGCACCTGCCTCGCAAGCGCAAGGTCCTGAGTTCGATCCCCAGCCCCCCCGCCCCCCCAAAAAAAGAAAGAAAAAAGAGGTATCTTCTGTTTAATGATCTTCCTTTCACATAGATAAGACACAGATTTTGTAAGCAATCATTGTAATTTGAAATGGTTTAGTATGAATTAGGCAATTTAGAAAGAAAAACACACTACAACTACTATTACAAACGCAATATCCTAACAACAAAAACAAAAATAATATAAAATCCACAGCTCTTCTAGAGTTAACACAAGTTTATTAGTGGACAAACTCATGAAAAATTGCTGACAGTCAGTGAGAAACAAAACTAACCATGTGCTTATTTTGAATCAGATGGCATTCCCCAGAAAGTAATTATGAAAAAGAGATTGTTCTCAAGGCAAATTTCAGAAATTTAAGAATAAAGAGGCTTCTATTAAAATTGAAAAGTAGATCAAAAGATGGTTGTTTCATAAAAGCTTTTGAACTCATTAGTATTTGGTGCTGACTTATAATACAGGTTTATAACACACATTTATAATTCCCATCCTATCTAAACTTATCTTCATATACAGATGGAAATCCAGACAATAATTAGGCACACAGAACTATTAGCAGCAAATCTATGCTTTGTGAAACCATCCCTGTTAGTTTTCCATCAATGTGACAAAATACTTGAGACAATCAAACATGGGAGAAGGATTTATTTCATCGTAGTTTCAAAGGTTTCAGTTTATGGTCTCCACACTCCTGGTCCTTTTGTTTCAGGCTTGTGGTTGTACATTACATCATGATAAGAGTGTGTGGCAGAGGAGCTCTATTCATCTCATGGCTGTGGGATATGAAAGAGATGGGTTGACAAATCTCAGTATCCCATTGAAGAGCAAACCCCAATGATGTGAATTCCTACATCTAGGCTCCACCTCCTAAAGGTTCTACCATATCCCAAGAGTGCCATAAGATGACCAAGCTTTTAGCACATAGTCCTTCTGGAAATATTAAAATACAAATCATAACAATCAGAGAAAATAAGTACAAACCTGAAAACAAAAATTCCCTAGATATTCTATAAAATAGTCCTAATCAAGTGGCTCCATAGAATATTCAGAGTTAAGATTCAGTGCAGGAATTGTTTCATCATTATAAGCATGTTTCACTTCAACAGATAGAGATTGAAGGAATCTCCATCTGTAATTGAGTCTTAGCTTGTGGCAAGATGGGCCTCAACCAAATCTTCAGTAGTAAAACTAACTAAAACAAAAATATGCTTGTATTCAGTTGGACTTAATATCTTTCTGAAACAAGGGAGAATGCACACCAGAAAAAGAATGATGCATATCAGAAAGAATGAGTTGGGAGGGTGCTCACATAGGCTTTGAGCTTCTAGTGAATCATTGCAGTGAATACTCAAGAAAGTAGGGCTCACCTTGGACAAAATATTGTGCTAAAAGAAGGGTAGTTTTACAAGAAGGCATCTCAGTTATTTTAGTATAAGATATGGAAGTAAAGAAGTAGGGTGGGGTATATTTTAGAATATTGATACTTTCCTATAAGACTAATTTACTGGTTGTTTTGTAGCTTCTGTGTGATTTTCATTATGTTGTATTAGGGATGAGATTTTCTGTTGCGCTGTTTTTCTCCCTTTGGAAAATTTGTCTTCATAAATATTATATTCTAGTTTACAGTAGGGCTGAATTTCAATTTCTGAAGCCTAACAACATCTGCACAAAGGTGGCTTTGGAGTATGAGCAAAAATGCAAGAAATATTCTGTCTCTGATTTTCTCTCCACCCCCCCCCATTTCTCTCTCCCTCCATATAATCTGCATATATAGTCAGCTTGGACTTCCCCATAGCAGTGCTGACATAACTTCTTCCATGGTAATGTCAGGTAATATAAGGATCTACATTTAATTGTCCAGGGGATAGGTTGTGTAAACATCTATACAGTCAAATAGGTCATGAAACTCACTCAAATTCAAAAAGGAGAAGACAGAGGGGATTTGTGGCCACCTTTAATATGTTACACGTAGCCAAAAGTTGAACTACAATAGACAAGTGATTAATCTTTAACATTAGTGAACTCAATAGGGATTTCTGTTCTTTAAAAAAAATAATTGAAAACACTAGGAAAGCTTTTGTAAAATGATTTCAGTCAGTTTAATGACTCTAGTAGATTGACTCACATAAGCAGAGACTCTATTGTTAAACAATAACCTTGTACTGTCAGCTTTTCCTGTTTGATGGAGCCATATCCACACTCAACTTCCTGTGGTTCAAAAATATTTGGAAAAAAAGTGCAACTGTGCTGAACAAGTACAGATACCTTTTCTTGCCATCATTCCTACATACTAAAGTATAGCACTTTTCATACCATTGATATTATATTAGGTATGTTAAGTAATCTAGAGTTGACTTAAACTTTACTGTTATACAAGAGGTTGTGTGAGGCTTATAGGACAATACCATGCTATTTTATATAAGGGATTTAATCATCCACAGAATTTGAGATGTGCATATTTTAGTATCCATAATAAGTCCTGGAACCAAGTTCCTGTGGACACTGAAAAATAACTGTATTTGAATTTTGAATAACTATATCTTATTGAGGTTTTATATGCCTTCACAGAATTATTATGGAGTAATATTGATGACTATTTCAAAGCTATTATTTAAACCTATCATAAATTCCAAATCCAAGAGCACATTGGTCTTAAAGATAATGTTATATTGAGTTCTGAACTTCCTAGATGATAGAGTAAGTTAGTAATATAAAGAAATACAATTAATGTGTCTTTTTTGGTTAAAATAACTAGGAATTAAATGAAACAATTTGGTTAACATATCAAAAAGGAAGAAAAACCAATTTCAATGTCTAGTAAACAATTTGTGATCCTAAGACCTTCTGGTTCTCACTTTTCTAAAGGTATTTTTATGAAGGTAGATAATCCTCTTGTATTCACAAATGATTCAATGAGGTTTTGGCATGAACAAGTTGCAGTGTATTTCATAAAACCTTTTCTCTTCTGTACTTTCAAGAAAGCATTTTTGATGGTAGATGATATATATTCTACCATGTTACTTAACTATCAGTCATGGTTAAGAGTGTTTAGCTACAGAAAACAGAGCGTGTTTTAGATTTAGTGTACCTAAACTACAAAGCTAAAACTCCTATCACAATGACAAATAATCTCACATAGAAAAAGGTGAATTTTTTCAAATTCTTTTATACATATGTATCAGTGGTGTTTTTTTTTAATCAGTGGTGTTTTTGAGATGCCTTTCACATTAGGAATATATTGAGTAAATTATGATAGAGATAATTAAATTAAAAGGCCTCAGATTTTTATTCTTTAAATATTTTGAAAAAATTGATTCCTCAAAGTATAAATATTCAAATTATTCACTCTTCTATTATGTTATTTTATAAAGTTAATCAATTTAAATAAGTAGAATTTACCCTCCCACTTACCAATGTGCATAGAACTTCTTAATCTTCCCAACACATAAAGCGTTTCCTATTTTTTTTCAAAGCAAACCTAAAGCCAGTACTAGCCAAACGTGGACCTGATTTATTTTCTCTAGTACAATGATTATTTTCAAATCATAACTGAATTTTAACATAAACACCTCTCTCATGAATCTGTAAAATTATTATTATTTCTTTTTTTGAAAACTGATATCTCATCCATGTTTCATTGATGCTTGAACACTGGCAGGGTGTTGGAGACATTTTTTTCATTCCATGCCTGAAACACCAGAGTTTTAAGCTTCTTTTGACTTGCTTATAAATAAGGAAGACTGGGGCCTTGTAGTCTGCTTTTTCTTCTTTATCAGCATTTAATGGAAAGAGGGGAGGGAAGGAGAATGCATGCTGTTAGCTATTATCTTTACAAATGACTTGTTAGCCTTTTATTTGTCTGCTCATGCATCAAACACTCAAAGGACATTTTCAGTAGCTCAGTAGAATGAAAGTTCAATCCTAAAATGACGTGACAGGCTGTATCTTCCTTAAGAGATTTTGACATGATATTAAGCCATAGTTACAAGCCAATACTTGAGTGAGAAGCCCTGGGGAAATCTTGCAGAGCTGGATCACAGCATTTAGAGCAGGAGGCAGGTGTCTGCACCAGTGAAGCAAACAACAATATGATATATTTAGTATCTAAAATGGAAGCAAAACTCCTGATTCTTTACCACTGGGGAACAATGGGAAAAGCTGAATGAGGAAAAAAATCATCTTTTGGGTTCCCTGAAAATGTTAATTTACTGACAGTATGAAATATAATCTTATCACTGCAGGTATGCTCAGAACCAGGTGCTGTGTTCAATATTGTCTTTAAATTTATGTGTTTCCTTTGCAATGAAAGGATTTGAAGCAGCTGTACTGTCCATGTGGATGGAAAGTAAAAAGCTTTTAATTAGCAATAAGAGAACTCTTAATTTCTTTTGGGATCTTTTTCTCTTTTTTCTTTCTCTTTCTTCCTGTGTTCTTTGCAATTTTATGAGATTTTTCTCAATAGTTTTTACATATCCCCCCAAACACAAAGAAAAATCAAAGGGACCAACATTATGGTAGATTCAGGGCATGGTATGTATACTGTCTCTGAAAAATTTAGAAGTTTAATGTTTTATAGAAATTAAATTCACAACCAAGGAAATTACTATCTTGAATATATTTTTCTAATAATATAATGTAATTAAGAAATAAAGTATATCCTGTGAAAGTGAGGTTTTTTTTCGCATGTTATAAAATGCATGTCTCTGTCCTTGTAAATGGTCTACAAATTTCAGTTTGGTCAATATTCAACAATCATTAATCATGATATTTGAATGATTGTAACATTTATGACTATGTAGTATAAACACACACACACATTATATATATATAAAACTATGTGTTTATAAAATTTAAAATATCTTTATTTTGTAAATTACAGAATAGGCACACAAAATGGGGCAAAGTGCTGTCAGAGAAGAAGAAACCTTCCCACACAAGGTCAACACCAGAACTAGGCAAAAGAAAGGTGTATACACAGGACATTCAGAAGTCTGGCCCGGATAAAAAGCAAGAATGGATATTTGAATTTACATTGAAATGCACTTTGATTTTCAGGGCTTATCACTATTAAAATGCCCCCAAAATTAGTTCTCTGAGCTTGTACTTGATGTTATAGAAAATAAATACAATTAAAATTATAAGATATAATACTGGGACAAACACCATTGTGTAGTAGATTCTTACCAGGCAGGGCTTAGAAAGCTAGCAAACATGGATTTTAAGTTCTGATACTGAGTATCTCTGAGTTTAATTAAAATGAAAATGAGGATAATGTGTCATTATCTCACTTTTTGGATAATGGTTTTATATTTATATTTTGAGATATATATATATATATATATATACAGTTACATGTCTAATAATTTGGACTTGGTAGATTATTATCAGAAAACAGTGTTTTCTATATCATTATAATAAATACAGTGTTTTATCAATAATCTCTAACTCCTAAAAATAAGCAAATCTTAAAGCTTTTTAGTAACCAGCAACTGTCCACTCTTAATTTCCTCACATACTCTTAGCCAAGACCTCACCTGGGACCTAAGGCCAGCAATTGAAGAGGTGAGGCTGAGGGTTGCAGAAATGTTCTTTCAAGTTCCTTGTGCCACACCTCTCCCAGGGGAATATTGATGGTTACTCCATTGTTAGAAAAGGAGAAGAGGGAAAAGTGCAGTTTTCTTGACTATGGTAGGGGATACTATGTTCAGATGATTTCTTAAAAACCCCTGTCCAATCTTGTCACAGCAACTTTAATCACATCTTCTTTCAGCAAGGATTTCCACATTTTTGTTGACTATGCATTTAAGTAGATTCCTTTCATAATGACTTCTGTGTGGTCACATTCCTCGTTGACCAGTTTCCCTCATTGAAATGAAACACACCACTGTTCTCAATAGTGAAAATGTAGCTGGGCTAACTTCTCACATCTCTCCTGTTGCTTTTCTTTTATGGGCAGCCTCCTGCCTTTTGACTCCCAGGTGAGAAAGAAGCAGAATCTTTACACCTCCATATGCATTGTGTGAGTATGTATATGATTATAGTTTTACACATATTTGGGAACAGGGTAAGGTAAAATTTCCTCTTACATGGCAACCCAATGGCTATGAATAACCTGTTAGAACCATATAGTTTTGGTCCAGAAAAAGAACAAGGAGAAATATACAGTCCATTCCCTGATTAAAACTCCAGATGGAGACGCCAAATTACCCCGCTGCACACAGGCAGGTCTGCCCACACCCTACCGAAGTCCCCAGTCTCACAGAAGATGCTGAATCAGCCCACTGCAGACAGGCAGGTCTGTGCACGCCCTACCGAAGTCCTGAGTCATGCAGAAGACACCGAATCACCCTGCTGTAGACAGGCAGCCACCTGATTCCACACTACAAAGACGCAGAAGACACCAGACCACCAGACCAAGGTACTGAGTCACACTGCTCCTGGTCCAGACGGAGGGACTTCTGAGCCACCATCCCACTGCTCCTGGTCCAGAGGAAGGGGTTTCCCAGCCACCAGCCCTCCGCCTGCTCCCAACCCACAGGAAAGGGATTTGGGGTCACCATCCCTACCACTGCTCCCGGCCCCTGTCCCACCTCTCCCAGCTCAGAGGAGGTAATCCATGCAGGCACTAAGAGCCCCCTGCCCCAGTCAAAATGAGAAAACACATAAATAAGTCTCAAAACCAGACTTCCAGATCACCTAGAGCAACCTCAAAGGGGAATGAGATGGAACACTCTGATACTCA
>NW_004624748.1:23492505-23506345 GCF_000247695.1 Heterocephalus glaber
CTAGGGGAAAGGATAGAAGGGAATGGGATTAATATGAGAAAATGGAAAAATAGAAACAAAATCTTTGTAAATAGGGTGGACTGGAGGGGTTGACGGGAGGGCTGGGCAAGGGTGAAAAATAAGAACCAAGAGAGATTATGAAAAACAAACAAACAAACAAAAAACCCCAAAAAACCTCCAGGTGATCTACATCTATAATTTTCTGATTCCAAAATTTTAACCTCCTCTTATACAAGTAGTGCATTTATGATAGAACTTTATAAAGGAATGACAATTTTTTCTTTGAGACAGGATCTTGAGTTGTAGTCCAGGCTAGGCTTGAGCTCACTGTGTACCCCACGCTGGTCTTGAATTAGAAGTGATCCTCTTGTCTCAGCCTCCTGCGTGCTGGGATTACAAGAATATGTAATTACACCTGGCAGGAATGACAATTTTGACATTTTTAAATTCAAGTTATATTTATTTAAAAAATGGTTATAGCTATTGTGCCTTATCCTCAGGTTTAAGCTCTGGTGGAATTTTTAAACAGCAGGAAAAGTATCCCTGTATATCTTGATACATAACTAAAACACCAAGAAGAGTTTAACTCATCAAACTAAATATATTCACCAAGCTGTGTGGTAATGTTAGTATATATAATCCTAATGAGACAATACATTTTAGCAATTCTAATAATGGGTAAAAATAATCAACATTCACTTTATATTCATGTGTTATAATGTCTTCATATTATAAAGAACAGTGGAATGTGGATTTTAGAGATATTTAGTTTTAAATATTGAAAATAAGTAAAAAGCTAAAGACATTAAACAAATATGGTTTTGATTTTAGAAATGTTATTACAGATTATTAATTAATTATACCAACATCATCTATATGTTAAACAAATTTTTGTGATATTTTTGTTTGTTTTTCATTTAGAAGACTAAAAACTGTCATTTCTTTCTATTATTATTTTCTGTTAATATAACAGATGATAAATATATGAGAATATAATCTATATCTTTTTTGTAATCTATATTTTAACAAGAGAATTAATAAACAGTGTTTGCATATGAAATGTACAAATCATATATTTCACATTTTTGTACATTTTATAGCAAACAAAATCACAAACATTAATTCCTATTTTGCACTATTCAAAAATAAAGAATTTCAATACATAGAGAAAATGTGAATAGGATTTTAAATTGAACAAATAGTGAATATGATGTAATTTTTAAACTTTCTAAAACTCCTTGGTCCTCTAAGTTTCCCTAAGCCCTGAAGTTACCAAAATAAATGCTTCTGTAGAAATCCTTATATTGCCTTTTTGTAAATAATCTTTGAGAAAGTTTAATGCATTTCTGTATATGCCTATTAACTATTGTTTAAATGGATATTAATGATTAACTCATTAGTTCAAAAACTTGTAAAACATTTGATTTTTGTAAAGTAGAATCAAAAGTTTCAACTTTTCCCTACTAAATAACGTCTAACATTTGCTGTGGAGTGTTTCCCTCTTTTCAAGTTTTTATGACTCTGAGCTATCACAGAAAGCATCATAGAAGCACCAAATGGCTCAACTGGTGTTTAATTAAGAGAAATTCCTAGGTGAAATAGAACAGTATTTTGCTTTTTGTCAACATAAATGAATTTAGAAATTCAACATTAATATTTTAACAATGTGTTTCATGAAACAGTCTAACTTGGAAAAACCTTTAGTTTCAAAACAGAATTGAACTTATTCATTTTATACAGGCTCTAACTTTTTATTTTCAAAGTCAGCAGTGATTCATGATTAATTTGATCCTATGGGTAAATATTAATTCTTTCAGAGAAAATATGATGTTTTCACATCTTATAAACTATAGCTTAGTTTATCTTCACTATACAAATATACAAAGCATTTATTTCAAGATAAATATTAAAATATACTGAGAAAAGAGAAAAGGTGGCAAAAATTGTGTTAAATTATTACCAAGTTTGCATATGCATTTATATCTATATATTGCCCCTAGCAGGTTTAGCACATTATATTTTAGAAAAGCTTTTAATAAGAATATCTCATTTGGGCACTGCAAAAACTAAGGTGCTTAGACATAGCAGAAACTTAAAGAAAAAGTTTATTTTATACATGGAGTAAACCTCTACTAATATATATATATATATATTATATATAATAGCTCATGTGTACACACACACATACACACAGTGGGGAAATGGGGATCAAACCCAAGATTTCATGCTTCTAAGCAAGTCTTGAATCCCTGAACTACTAAGGTATACCCCCGAAATAATGACTTAAACCACCTACAACTTTCAAAGTTTTTAATAGGTACTTTGTATTATGTTGTTTTAAAATGTTCAAAATCACATTAAATAAGCTTTTATTATCCATAATGACTGTTGAGGAAACTAAGGCACAGAGAAAATAAAATATTTGTGTTTTATAGAACCACTTTTAACATAAATCAAGGCTTTGCTCTCTCTTCTTTTCTGCTCTTAGAAAAGACAATAGCAGCATTATGTACTATATAAAATTGATGAAATGATTGAATGCATTAATGGCTAATTATATATTCTCTCTATTTTATATATAATCAAATGCATCTTTTCCCATGAGATGATACTGGACAAACAATCTTAAAAAATTAAAAATATAAAAAAGCCTCTCAGAATCCAAGAGAATCCTCTTTTCTCCTTAGTATAACTACTCCATTATTTGCAAACTGGGCAAACATGAAATTTTATTCAGAAAGGAAAAGAAGGATGTAATCCTCTTTTCGGATGAATTTACAAGAGTTAATGTGTCCGATGTGTGTTTAAGTTGAGTGGTGAAAAGTGGTTAAGAGAATAAGCAAAGGTAGGCAGAATAGTGAAGAAGAAAAATGGAAAAAGAAATTTGCTTTCAGCAATGAGGGTCTTGAAGTAATTAGGTTTTGGGGTGTCTACACTGTTCTCTCTCCAGTTCAGTTAAACAAATTATCTTCCACTCTCTTTTTTAAAGTGTAGAAAAATTTTTATTCAAAGAAATATAACTTCTAAGAAAGAGAGAGGTGGACCTGGAAAATGGGTTGTCCACCCACCTCACTTTTCAAAGGTATTTTATATGGCAAAGCCATGGGGTGAGGCAGGTACAAAGTGGGACACAACTACTGGGTGACTGTACTTGTAATCTTATTGGTTGGTCATAGTTTTGTCTCACCTCATGCCCATCTTCCACTGTTTTTTAAGTGAACCAATACATTCTAATTTTGTATTTCTAAAATGGTTGTATTTATACTGTTTAAAAAAGAAAAAAGAGAAAGCTGACACAAATGTCTCCATAACTTCCCGAAAAAAATGCACCTTTCTGCCTACTATATTAATATTTCTGTCTTTCATAAATTTTATGTCTCCAAATTTTATAATCACATCTTGCTAAAGAGACTTAATGGATTCCTGTAATCCAATTCACTAACAAATGACATCTGCTGATTAGTAGTATCTGTGAGTGAATAGAATTATACTGATAACTTTAAATTTTGGAGTGTTTTTTTTTACATGTCTTATATTAGTGCACATTCACTGAGCAAACTAATGGATTTTATTTTGGCAGATTTGTACATGCACATAACATACTAGGGAAGCACAGTGGATTAAAAATGATCAAAATAGAAGGAAAAAATTTTTTACTATTGAATGCCTATAGCTTACCCTACCATCAAGCTGATAATTTAGTGCTAGTGGCAATTTGAAAGGGATTTCTTAATTACTTATTCATCATTTTTAATACATGAGCATGTATAAATTTTAGCTCTTCATAACCATTATAAACCATATTCTTACCATGACCATAGGGAAGATAATCTTTAGATACATACTAACTTCATAATGATGTGAAAATTTATTAACAAGGAACAACATGCTTACCTTAGTAATAAATACACAAACAGGTGAAATGTGGCTAGATAAATGTAGTTTGCATTTTCATTTATTAATCATTTGCAAATAGAGTGGACTACGTATTTTGGAGATATTTGAATTTTGAAGATAATACAATTTTTAGGAGTTTCCAATAAAATTCCAGGCAACAAATTAATTAGAAATCTTCCTGTATGGATAAAGTGCTCTGAAGAAATTTACTGATTTTTAAATTTTTCTGTAAATCCTTATATTTGGCATCACAAATGGGAAATTTTGTTAAATAATTACAACATTCTTGTCTCTATGTATATTGTATTTCACTCCCCTTTTCTATACAAATTTTTTAAAAATTAAGTTTACTAATAAAATAGAAAATTAATTAGAGTAATTATTCAGTGTATCATTTTCTGTAACATTCTGTAAGAATTTACTGAATACATATATTTTTGTTGCATCTGAAGAATCAATATTTTTTCAAGACTCATTCTTGGTCCTTAAATTGACTCTAATATATTAAGGAAGCTGGAAATAATTATAATGAAGCATGATAAATACCATAATAGAGGAAGTCACAGAGAGCCAAATGATGTCTTGTTTAGTCAAATCTAGCTTCATAGGGTAGGTAATATTACAGTTGCCTTGAACACCAATTATTTCCTAGTGAAATGAACTGGGAGAGCCAAAATTTCATGGATTCACATTAGTTAGAATATATATCATATTTTCTAATAGTGGAAAGAAGAAAGAATGAGCATGATGTTGATAAATTATAGGAGAGGGGGAACAGAAACAATTTAGTTTACTTTATTTTATTTTTTTTGGTACCAAGGATTGAACTCCTACCTTGTGCTTCCAAGGCCGGTGGCGGAACCACTGAACTAAACCTCCAGCCCAGTTTACATTTAATATATTGGTTTAAAAACTTGAAAGGAAATTTCCCAGAGTCCTACATATGACAACATGAAATACTAAGGAGTTGGTAATAAAGACAGGTGGCATATACTCTAATGTAAAATTAATTTTCAAGAAGCAAAAACAAGGTCAAGCAAATGCACTGCCTTCCAGTCTGACCGCCCACACCTACCACTAATGTGGTACTAAGCAACAGGAAGAACCAGTGTACTTAAGGAAGAACTAGGTTGAGTGAAGTTCTAGTCATTTTATTAAAGCAATATGCAGACATTCAGTATCAGTCAAAGTAAATAATTTTAAGTATTGTACTTAAGAGTCTGATTAAAAAAGCAACAGTTTGGAGCAGAATAATGGTTTAAATTTCTGAAGCAACTAAGCACCATCTTTTAAATTGCAATATAAAATTAAACTTCAATACACTTTGAAATTTATTTACTTAACCAATCATCCTAAATTTATTATTATAACAAAGATATTCAATTTTTAAAAATCACCTTTCTGAAAATATTGAATATTGTTTTCATCTCTCTACCAGCTAAAAAATAAAAATGATAAGACTGTGTGAAAAATAAATCTCAAATATAACTATAGACACCTTAGTCCAGAAGAAATAATTAACCCTTTATTTGGATTTGTATACTTTTTTTTGTCTTGGAAACACTCAAATACAATCCCTGGAGCCAAATCCAAAAGATTACTACCAAAGGGTTCCGTCTCTAGGACAGAGTTCAGATTCTTAGATCTTTTAAATTGAACCCATATCCAAATACACAATTTTTCAGTAAATATCTAGTTTACTTTTACTATTTTCAAGCAAACGACCTTGGTAACTAAAAATCTATGTCATTGTGGCCTATCAAATATGTATATCTAATCATGCCTCTTTGAATACTATATGCATAAATATAAGGAACAATATTTCTAAATGATTCAAACCTCAGTAAATCTTTAATGCATTAAGTCTGCCTAGGATAATGAAAATGTTTGCCTTTTTTTTCTATTTGCACATATTTTGAAAGATAGTTTTAGAGCAGTTTCAATACTATAGAAGTAAGAACATTGTTTTTTTTTTTTCTCCACAATACTCACCTTGACATTTCTAGTACAAGTTAGCAAATGACTTATTTCTGCTAATATTCAGGAAATGTCTCAGCATGACATGATAAAAAAGGTTGATGTTAAAGAACTTGCAGGGAAATCTTTTACATACTAGGTGGCTACAATTATCACAGTTCTGTGCAGGAAAAAATTTTTCACAACCTAAATATGAAGGTAGGCTCTCACTCATCCTTGATCTCTGCACTAGACCATTGATTTCATTAAGGATGCAATATAGCCCAGAGTCTTTAAGCAAACACATTTTCCCCCTAAAAATCAAATAAAGGAATAGGCAAAGAATTTTCTTTCATCTATAAATTATAAACCCAAGTTCAAGAAATTCAAATTACTTGAAAAGCAGTGTTTGATTTCTTATGTAAAGAAACTATAAAAAAGCAATAAAAACTCAATTCTGACTTGCTTTAGTGATGAGAATTTAGTTTTAATATAGACCCAGGATTCTACACACAGCTGCTTTAATTGGAAACTATAGTGAGATGAACAAATAATGTGAGTATTTAGTAGCAAAGTTTATCACAGCATAAATGTTCATTGATTAGACATTTTTCAGGTAAAAGTAATTTTAAATTCTTTATCTATTTACAAACACACAAGTATATGTACACACAATTTTTTTAAGCCTTTTCATTTGCATTGTCTTACTCTTGTCTAGGGAAAATGTAACAATGTTGTCTCTGAAACATAGAAACAAAAAATACATACTAAATTTATGTTTTGTTGTTCTGTTAAAATTGATGAAAAGGAAATCTATATCCATTCCTTACCTTTAAGTAGTCTTAAACAATAGTGGTGACAAAGATGGGCTTAATATGTTCCTGACTATATCTCTTCTGAAGACAATATGAATTCATTACTCTAAAGTAATTAATTGTCAGTCACTCTATTTTATTCTTTTCACACTATTAAAGAAGAAAAACGAATGTATTTACCTTTTTGTTTTACCTTTTTTTACACTCCCTGATCATCTAAAAGAAATCTAGTCAGAGACAAAAAGGTGAAAGTTCTTCAAAAGGGGATTGTTAAATGATTATAATAATCACGACGATGATAATAATCACAGAGCACGGTTTTTATTAGAAGAGTATGTCCTTTTTCTTGCTAAGGTCTCAGATGTGAAGCAGGTATTACAGCATCCATCTTCTATCCACAAAGGACAAGCAACTAGGGAAGGACATGGAGCAAGAAGGAAAAAGACATTTTCCCTTCAGTGATCTTAATCTTGGCCAGCAAATTCTAAGGCTTTTTATTCGTTTAGCACACAGAAGCTTATCTAAAATTTAGATTTAAAAAATCCACAATTTACTTCTGCTAATGTAGATTGTTTTCTGCTTATTAGGGAAATACAATTAATGTCAAATGATGTATTAATTGATGCATTCTATATATACAAGGGTCTTCCTGAAAATGAGATGTTCTGTAATTTCAATTCAATTCTGTAGTATTGAAAGAAATCAAAGGATATATAATTTCACCCCCATAATATGTTCTTTCCATAGCTGACTTTTTGTGATATGTGAACTACTCCACCTTGTCAATTTTCTAGGTGAAATTTATCTACCATTTTTACTCTGCTGATGCCTTCTTGCAATCACTCACAATTTTCACACATTCAGTTTCTGTGGGTGGTGGGGTCACCAATAAATGTGGTTATCCATGCATTGCTATCTTGATATTAAAAAGCAACATTTAGAAAAATATTTCAAGTAACACTAGGTACAGTATTTTCGGGAATGGAATTTAGACAGATAATATATCTAGAGCAGGATAGTAGATGTAGTTGTATACCTAGCTGTTAATGTGGACATAATTTCTTATTTCTGTGTATTGATATACTGATATCGTCTAAATAATTTTACAGTCATATTACCAAGTTACTTATGAAGTAAAGGCTCATTTGTACACATTGCTTTAAAATGATTTTATCTTATGAAGAAAATACTATATAAAGCCTATTGGCTCTTCCCATGGAATGTGACATATATAAAATTACCTTCTGATTTAAAAATACTCAAGTGTTCTTTTTTTTATATATATGGCATATGATACATGCTTATGTTATTTTATAATGCCTTTTTATTATTGGTGGAGGGCTGATTTTTGTGACTTTTAACAACATTTTAAAAATTTAAACTTTTATCTATATTTTATTAATTTATTAAACAGTATTTTATTTCTATATATTCATGACCTTTCATAATAATTCCATATAAATAGTCCATATGAAGAGCATTATTGTTTAATTTGTAAATATTTATATTCTTGAATAAAACATCAACTTTTCCTACTAGAAATTTTGTAATAACAGAAAATATGTGACAAAAATAGCATTATTACAGTCTATTTTTCTCTTTAGTTCTTGAATATCATTAAGGAAGAAAATTAGTCTGGAAAGTTTTTCTACAATTTTTGAATTTATATTAATTCAAATTCTCTGCCCTGACTAGATAGCAATGTTAATTCGACCACGAATCCAGAGTGTGTGGAGTCTAAAGGACAATTCAGCTATAAAAACTCCTATTTCATAAATGCTAACTATTCCTGGCTCCTCATTTCTTGTAATTTAAAGAAGTTGCCTGAAGGCTTTCTTATTATGACTGTCACATCTACCATTATATCTCCATACCTGTGTAATATCTGTAGCGATGCCTGTCAGATCCCAACTGCATCTGGTAAGCGATGGAGCAGAGAGTCATCCCAAATTCAGGAACAAACCAGGTTCACTCTTATTCTTTGCTTTCTCTAAAGGAGTTTGAAAGTTACTACTAAAGAACAAGTTTTAAATTCATATTTATCATTTATTGTTGTAAAAGCAAAATATGTATGATAATGTTGCATATAATATTGCTACAGTAAAATTTAAAAAATAGAAATGAGAAACTTCCTAACCCTAAATTTATATATTTCAGTTTTAAAATACAAAATCAGTTTTGCTACACAAAGTTCTTGAGTGAATATTTTTGAATGTCTTGTTCTATTGCCTTGATAAATTATTTTAAATATAAGTACACATAAATACTTTAAATGAAAAAGATTACTTAATTTCTGAAAGAAACTATGTATTTGGAAGATTGAGGGGTTTTTTTTTCATTAAATTACTGAAAACAAATGAATGGATCATTTTCCTTAAATGTTCCCAATACACAATCACATGAAGATGCCCTGTTTATATTTACTATAAGCATCCATCTGGTAACCAAATAGTTTATACATTCAGTAGTGAAAAACCAAGAAAAAAAATCTCAAACATAATATTAAAGCAGAATCAATCTTCTATAAAAATCCTCTATAAAAACTCAGTCTGCTCATTGATGTTGGAACACTTTCATTATAGTTTTGGAAATATAAAAATGAGATATCTTTGTATTGGTTAACTGGTTGTGGAAGAAGTGGTTCATAAATTCATAGTGTTCAAACCTCAAGCCCACCACTTACAAACTCACAGTCTGAAAGATCTAGCTAGTACCAAAGTCCTTCATTGGAAAAATAGGAATTATTACACTTTTCCTGTAGCATTAGGAATGATTTAATGCATAATTTCCTCCTGAGAGAGCACTGAATAAATATTAGCTGTTAATGCAATTTTCCTTTTTCTTGAATCAACCTTAATTCAGATCTTCATTTCAAGTGAAAAGAGTTAAAAAGAATTAAAACTAATACTAGAAATCACATGGACTCAGCTATTCCCAATCTAAGTATTTTCCTGAGAGAATTTGATATATTACAGTGATACATCCCCACCCAGTACAATTCATAATAGTTAAATATTCAAAGCAGCCTGTATTTCCATCAACAAATGAATAGATAAAGAAAAGGTAGGAAAAGATTTTATGAACAAAACCTAGGTTGCCCGTGAACTAGCACAAACAATCAACAAGTGGGATCTCTTCTTATTACCACCAGCAGGGTAAAGAGACAACCCACAATGTGGGAAAAAATCTTCACCTGCTCTTCCTCAGACAAAGGTCTACTATCTTGAACCTATAAAGAACTTAAAAAGATCAGACCTCCCAAATTTAAAGACCCAATCCAGAAATGGGCATCTGAAATGAACAGACATTTCTCAGACAAAGAAGTAGAAATAGCAAGTAAATACATGAAAAAATGTTCAACATCACTGGTCATTCAAGAGATGCAAATGAAAACAACGTTGAGATTCCACTTCACTCCGGAAAGAATGGCTGCTATCATGAAATCAACCACTAACAAATGCTGGTGGGGCTGTGGGGAAAGAGGAATCCTGCTCCACTGCTGGTGGGAGTGTAGACTGGTGCAAGCACTGTGGAAATCAGTATGGAGATACCTCAAAGAACTAGGACTGGAAGTCCCATTTGATCCCACTATTCCACTGCTGCGGATGTTCCACAAAGAATTAAAAGAATCATACTACAGTGATATATGTGTGCCTATGTTCATAGCAGCACAGTTTGTGAAAGCTAAAACTTGGAAACAGCCCAAATTCCCATCAACTGGAGACTAGATAAAGAAAATGTGTATTTTTTTAAATAAAATGGAGTACTACTCAGCCATCAAAAATGAGAAATTAGAGACATTTATAGCTAAATGGATGCACATTGAAGTGATACTCTTAAGTGAAATAAATAGGACACATGTATAAATACTGAATAGTTTCTCTGGTGTGAGAAACTGAAAGTGTAAATAAGGACTAAAATGTATAATCAATAATGTGAAATAGGAAGAAAAGGGCCAAAGGGGAAGGAAGTGGGAGGGGTAGGGGAAAGGAAAGTATGGAAAGGAATTAATATGAGAAAATGGAAAAATAGGAAAAAAATCTTTGTAAACAGGGAGGAATGGAGGCACTGAAGGGAGGGCTGGGCAAGGGTGAAAAATAAGAACCAAGAGAGACTATGTAAAGGTGCAAATTTCCAATGATGAATGTCATTATATTGTATACCTAAAATGTACCAATGATTAGAATGAATAATTGATAATGCAAAATAGGAAGAAAAGATCCAAAGGGGTAGGAGTAGTGGGAGGGGCAGGGGAAAGGAAAGAAGGGAAAGGAAAAATGCTGAGAAATGGAAAAAAATGGAAATAAAGTTTTTGTAAATAGGGAAAGGTAGAGGGGGTGAAGGGAGGGCTAGGAGTGGGGAAAAAATAAGAACCAAGATGCATTATGTAAAGGTACAATTCCCAATGAGAAATGTAATTGTGTCGTATACCTACAATGTACCGATTAAATAATTTATTAAAAAAAAGAAAATGTGGTATTTACACACAGTGGAGTAGTAGTCTGCCATACCAAAGATAACCTTGAGACATTTGTAGGAAAATGGATGCACTTTGAACCAATTACATTAAGTGAAATCATACACACTAGCTAAAAAATATTGGAGGTTTCTCATTCAAACTGTAAGTAAAGAACAAAATAAAAGATAGATAATAAGAAGTAGGGAGATAGAGATTTTTCAAATGAGAAGGGGATCAAATGATGGAGGGAATAAAAGGGAGGAAGGGGATGAATAAAATAATTAAGGTGTGTTATGAACATGTACCAACTCCACACAAAAATTAAATATTATGTATGGCAAAGATGTACTAATAATGAAAAGGTTTACAGCTATCTGCAAGCTACATGTTGTCTGGAACTTTTCCTCACCAAATACTCTCCCATAGCAAGCTTTCATTGGCACATGTTGCATCTCATTCTTAAATACTTATGGATATGGTTGCCAGCTAAAATATGTCTGGTGAAATTTAGGCATTCTCCATTAGGATTCCCACATAAAATACATTCAATTAAATTTGAATAGTAGATTAAATAATCTTTTAAGGAAAAGTGTGTACCAAATATTGAAAAGTATAAAATTACTAATTCTTTATCTGAAATTCAAATTTCACTAAATATTTCATATTCTACTTGCTCTGTTGTCAGCCCCATGCACAATACAATTAGCACTTTAGAAAACATTATTATGAAAATGTGCTTATTTTTAACCCAATTATTGAAAAAATTAATTTGAATACACATCACATTTTGAAGATAATATCTTTTAGTACATTGATGGACACAAATGTGGAAAAGTAGTTTTAGTCTCATGCCTTAATTTTATAGATGAGAAAATTAAATGAAACTAATTTATAGAATATTACTTCATAGAAGATACCAGATGCCAGGCACCTAACCAGCCAGAATTAACTTTCTTTCTTTAAGATCAAATGAGTATTCCTAGGCGAGGTGGTGCATGCCTGTAATCCCAGTACTCAGGAGGCTAAGGCAGGAGGATCGTCCTGAGTTCGAGGCTAGCCAGGGCTTCACGGTGATTTCAAGGCCAGCCCAAACTACAGTGCAAGACCCTGTCTCAAAAAATAAAAACAAACAAACAAATAAAAACAAATGAGTGCTGTTCTTCAGTTTTATCTTTAATGAACTATCCTGGGATAAAAATTTTGATTACTGTAATACATTTTATACATATTTTATTTAAGAGTCTGTGACTTACATATGCATTATCTTTTTCACTTTGTTATTATCTCTTAATTATGAAATTTAAATATGTACTACTTATGAACATCTAGTGATCATTGATTATATAACTGTACTAGTGATTGAATATATGTGTTAGATTATAAAATTAGCAAACTCCCAATTAAGTATATCCAATTAGAGTCAGGTAGATTGAGAATATATCGCAAATGCATGCCTATATGAAACGTTGAAAAATGAAATTCAATGTGAAAACATGTATGGTCTTGTCAAAAATCGAACACATTATGACAATTTCCATCCAAAACTTCTAATTTGACTTGCAACCCGAAAGAAACAAACAAAAACATACATAAGAAACCCTTGTTTGAGCTCAACAGTTTTTGAAATACAAAGATGTAAGTATGTGGAGTGTGATTTAAAAAATAAGGAACACATAATTAAAAGAAAACTTGCCATTCTTGTTTCTCTATATTAGTAAAAGCAATATAGAAGAGTTTGGTGAAATCATTTATACATGGCATATAATGCTATGGTTCTTTTTTGAATTACTATGCTATTACAAAAAAATAAAATATCATTTGATTCTAAAGCTTAAAAATTGGTTAGGTAAGGGTTTCTTTCACACTTAATCATAATGGAATAGATTCTTTTTAAATAGTCTTATCAGAAAAATAAAAAAGTACGAGTGTCATCTCAAGGCACTGTTTAAATATCCCCAAGCTAATCCAGTCCTTACAGTACTTTTGGTGGAGAATAATGGTCAGTTCATGCAAAGTTTATGTAATGCTGAAAAATGATTTACAGGCATGAATATGTGAAAAGAGTAGATTTTAAAAATGCTTGACTTTAAATGAATGTGTACTCATAGAATTTAGGAAAACCAATCCAGTGTACATCACGAGGAATGATACATTTTTAAAGTTCATTATTTTTCCTAGAAAATGTTTTAACTTTTACTGTGAAGAAAAATCCCTGATTCCTTTTACATTATATAAAGTGCACCAGATTCTCTAGAAGTTTTGAAAGCCAAAGGCATGCTTAAAAGATGTATGACTTTTGGAATAAGCAATTTTCCAGCCTTACTACTTACTCTGGCTGGTTAGGAACCCTAAAGTTATTTAAACTTAATAATATATTTATGTACATTTTTATTTTGGATGAAAAAATAGAATAAATAACAATGAAATTCTAATTGAATCAAATTGTTCTTGAACTAATTTGCTTAAATATATTTCTTTTCTAACATCACCTGAACATAAAGTACATTCATTAATACTGTAGTGTCTATTCATTACTTGCAATTATCCATCACATTACAAAATTCAAATATTTGGAGATAAAATAGTAATTCTTTTAAAAATGAGAAGCTGGAGGAGTGGAGGGTTTGAAAGGAGGGCTGGATAAGGGTGAAAAATAAGAACCAAGAGAGACTATGTAAAGGTGCAAATTTCCAATGATGAATGTCATTATATT
>NW_004624748.1:23506558-23542914 GCF_000247695.1 Heterocephalus glaber
AATTTAAAAAAAAAAAGGGAAACTGCAGAGTATTTAAGTACTATAATATTGGTTTTTATATAACTTGGTCATGATAAAGATCTTAAAAATCATATTGATATACAGGTGTGCTCTTCATGATAGGATTGTGTTAAATAATTTTTTAAGTAAAAATGAATGATTTGGGGGAACAGTTAGGATACATCAATTTATAAAGTAATCTTCCTTACAAACAAACAAATCTGCTGGGTATGTAGCTCAGTGACACTGCACCAGCCTTGCAAGCACAAGGTCCTGAATTCAATTCCTGGGAAAAAATCTATTAAATTGTGATATGTTCATTGTCTTCATAAAAAATTAAGTAAAGCAGTAAATATTTGAAATAAGCAAATAAGCTGTGCCTGAAAATTCCAACAACACTTTGAAATAAAACTCCAAATGGTCAATTTAGTTCGTTGATTCTAATATAAATAAAAGTTAGACCATGTGTTGACAATTATGATTTATATTTGAAACTGAAATATTGATGTCTGAAAATAGAACCTCATGTTTATATAAGAAAACAAGTTTATGTCAGTGAATCCGTCTCTTAATTTACAGTTTTCTATATTTACCATGTTTTATAACATTAAATCCATATGCAAAGTCCCTCAAACTATCATTTTTATACACTTTCCTTCATCATATCATGGAACAAATATCTTGCAAAAGTAATTTAATTGGAAGAGATTTATCACAGTTAAATCTATAGTCCAACAGACTGGAAGCTTGAATTACTGATGCACTTGTTAAACTTTGTTTTACATTTCAAATAATAAATAGAATTACATATTTATATTGTGGAAAAGAATTACAATGTCTAAATCAATATATTTTCAAGATAATCTAACCATATCCCCATAAAAAAATGGGTCATTCTTATGATTAGCTGGAGCAAAATTTAAAATTATCATGAAAGTTTAAATCCAACTTAATATCATTAGACTAATTTTGTATATTATATATAATTTACTGATTTTCTTTACTGTTTTTCTTACATTTAAATAATAATGCCATCTAGTTTTACATTTCTCCTTTATCAATTTTTAACTTTTAAAATTATTTTATTCTTTGATTACATTTTGAAAAAATCAAAATAATAAAACATATTTTGCAGTAAATTTTCTTTCCTTATAAACTAATCCTTACATGTGGTTTAAATATTTTTTCTTT
Source organism: Heterocephalus glaber (assembly GCF_000247695.1). Next base: position 23,507,750 of record NW_004624748.1, read on the forward strand.
AAAACTTTATAATTTTTTTCTTAAAAATGTGCAAATGAATGGTTTTTTATTCATACATTTAAAAAGTGTTTTAATGTGTGTATTTAGATACATACATCATAGTTAATTTTCTGAGATATGTGAATTAGAGAAATAATGGATAGAATAGTGCAAGAGAAATAGTTTAATGTTGATTTTCCAAAGTATTGTAGGGCAGGAAATTTAGAGGCAGCTTAAAATTAGGATTAAGAATACTCCTTAAAATTGGTAAACTATTACATTTATGTTAATAATTAAAATATGTATGTACAGTCATGTTTAGCTGTGTGCACATGTTACTGTAATAGATTACTAGAATTTACAAGAATCTTCTGCTTATATATAGGAATACTTTATGAGAGACCAGTGGATGCCTGGAACTATGGATAATCCTCTCTCTCTCTCTTTGTGTATATATAATATATATATATATATACATATAAATATGTTATACATAAGTAATTAAGATAATTTTTAAATAAATTAAACAGAGTAAGAGATTAATAATTATTAATGATAGCTAATATGATAGGATGATTATATTAATATAGTGTAATAAAAGTGAATGTGGTATTTCTAGTAGGTAACTTCTAAGGAGCTGGTTGGTACATAGTGTCAAAGTGTGAATAGGCTCTTCAAAGGGACACTTCTCAAGGAGATGGGCGAGGATAGAAGCATATTTCATCATGCCACTAAGAAGCCAGTATGGCAAGTTTAATTCTACAACCTGCTTTTTTCTAGGCTGTTGTTTACTGCAGATATCTGAAACTATGGGAAATGAAACCAAGGATAAGAGAGGAGTGGTATGGTGGTAAACATTTATTTTCTTGCATTTTTTTGAGTCACTAGTTCAACCTCCTCTAACACAACTGAAGTGCACGTGAGAGCATCTCTGAGTCCTTCGGGAATCTAGAAGGTGATCCATTCTTCACCACATACATTCCTTGGCTTATGCTACTTTACTCTGTTTTCCAATCAAGCATCTTAGCATCTTCCATCTTCCTCTTTCCATCCCTCCCTCTCTCTGTCCATCTCCCTTGGCATATTTCTCTTTTTATCTGTTTCAATCCTCATATCACCTTCCCATGGAGGAACTGCCTGTGCACCTTAATAATTTCAACTTTTGATACTCCTAGAATTAATAAAAGGTTGTCCAGCAACATGCCTGGCTTTCCTCTTTAAAGAACATTTTCTTAACAATGAATTTCCAAATTTTAACCATATGACTACACTGATAAATTCTCAAACCCCCAAATTCTGTTTCTTTGATCTTACTCTACATTGTTATACTATAATTTACTATAATCAGCCCAAAGAAAATACGGCATACTTTCATTTCTTTGCTTAGGAATCTCCTCATTTAAATACTCAAGGTCCCTTCACAGTTCTGTTTTCCCCACAGCTAAGCTTTCAGGCCTTATGTAACAAAAATTATTTTTTTCTTCAAGTTTCAATGAGCAAGCTGCTCCTCATCTCCTTCTGAGAGTTCACTTGCAGTTTTCTTAACACCTAGTCAGCCTTTTTATAATGAGTTAGGTGTTCTCAAAAATAATATATATTTTTTCTACTGAGACTTTATATTTTTGGAATCTTTCATGATAAATTGTTTAACAACAATTTATTTTTCTGCCAAGAGGTTACTCAAAATAATTTTTTAAAAATATTTCTCAAAATTAATCAGTCCACTCTGCCTGTGTGCAGATGAAAATGCTGGGGATTTGACTCTCTTTGTGAATAGAAATAGACTGATAGGAGACTAAAGTTGAATATTTATTTTTCCTTTTCAGGATCACACATTTTCCCTTCTATACTTGACATATTATAGCTCTGTGAGCTGTATCATCACTCACAGGTCTTCCAGGATCTGAGTCGCTGCTGCCCACAGTAATCTACTCACGGGCTTTCATGTCTCTCTTGGACTATTTTACAAGTGAATTCAGAGAAAATATGCTGTTGTATTACCATCTTTGTCTCAGAATCTACTCCTGAGCTAACTCTGGAAAAGATCTCACAGTTTAACATATTTTATATTTATGAGTTATAATTTAAAATATGTGTTATAACACTAATTCATACTAAGTGGAAAAGTGATTCATTTCTCTCTCCCTCTCCTTCCTTCCTTCCTTCCTTCCTTCCTCTTTTCTTTCTCTTTTTTTTCTTTTATTTTCCTAATACTTGGAATTAAAATCAGGCCCTTTACAGTGAGCTATATCTTCAGCCCTTTTATAATTGTATTTATATTTGTATTTGTATTTATTTTTATTTTGAGCCAGCATTTTGATAAGTTGCTAAATTGCCTAGGCTGGCCTCAGACTTGCAGTCCCTCTGTGTCAGACTCCCAGGATGTTGGAATTGCAGGCATACATCACCATACCTGACTTCTTTCCCCATCTTACAGATAAAAGAGACACATTTTGCATTCCTTCTTAATTTATTTTACTATTCATACAATTCACTTATTTTTATAATTCATGTGTTTAAGGTACCTCAGAACATAGCAGAGAAATGAGAACAATTTTTTTATTAGGGAACTCACTGACTAATGATGAGGAAACATACATTAAAATTCACAAACTGTGTGTTGTGAGAATGTATGTAGAGTACAAACTGTAAAGGAAGGCTTCTGAAGGAAAGGCATTTAGAGAAATTTGAAGAAAGCAAGTTTTAACAAGGTGAAATAGGGAGAGAGAAGCATTCCCAATAATATTAGAAAATAATCAACTAACTAAAACAAAGCTCTTGAAATAACCAGTCAATACATTTTGTAGTGCCTTGTGAGGTTACAGTGATACAGTATTGCTCATATTAGACTGGACAAAACATTTTATCTGATTTTTTTCTTAGATGCAAAGGAAATTTTTACTAAAGATTTTTGTGTTTAGTTTATTTTATTGTGGAACATCTACGTAACATTAAAAATACCATTTTAGCCAATCCTAAGTGAACAGTTCAGTAGAATTAAGTATCTTTCAAAACTGCATATTCATTCACAATAATTCCCTACTCCTACCTCAGCCCAGGCCCTGGAAACTATCATTCTATTTTCTATTTGAATAAATTCCATAGCCATCTTAATTTTTCTTTCAGTGACTGGTTTATTTCATTTTGTGTAGTGTGTTTATGGATCATCTATGTTGAAGCATGTGTTCTAGTTTTGTTCCTTTTTTAAGGCTAAATAATATTGCATTATTTGTATGTCCACATTTATTTTATTTATTCTTAGGTTATTTTCACTTTGTGGTCATTGTGAACAATGATGCTATTAACATAGGTTTGCAAATATATTTTCAAGTTCTTGAAATCAATTATTTTGGTTACATACATGGAGATACAAGGGTTGGCTCATATAATAATATCATATCTAAATATCTATTTAATGAATTTTGATACAAATTTTCAAACAGCTGTACCATTGTACATCCCCACCAGGAGTGCACAAGTATTCCAGTTTCTCCATATCCTTGAAAATGCTCATTATTTTCCTTTAAAGGTATAATGATACTATTGGGAAGGACGTGGCATTTAATTGTGCTTTGAATTTACATTTCCTTAATGACTTGTGATGTGGAGTATCATTCATGTGCTTTTTGGTTATTTGTATATCTTCTTACTCATTTATATTTTTGCCCAATTTTTGTTTTTCGTTATTATGAAATTGAGTATTCTGGTTATTAACAAGATGTATGATTTAAAGATAATTATCCCATTCTGTAGGCCATCTTTTCACACTGTGTATCATATACTTTAATATAGAAATTATAAAATTTGATATAGTTCAGTATCACTATACTAAACTGACCTGTCCTTATGCTGTCACACCCATAAAATCATTGTCAGATTCAATATCATGAGGCTTTCCTTCTATATTTTCTTTTAAAAGTTTGATATTACTACTGTTTATATATAAATAGTTGATTTATTTTGCATAACTAGTAATTTTTAGTTTTTCCATACAGTCTAGAGCCAGGGTCTAAGTTCATTGCTCTGTATGTAGATAGAAAATTTTTTGAATGGCATCTGTAGATATTTTGAAATTTTGATCAGATGGAGGAAGTAATCTATTTCGTATTTTGAAAAAAAATTAAAATTTGTTTTCTATAATTGAATTGTAAGTAAAGTGGTAACAAACTAAGCAGCTAGGAACTTTTTCAGTAGTCTGACAAGAAAAGATTTGAAGATGCTCATAGAAATAAAGGTAGAGTAGAAAGAACAGATTTGACATATATTTTGGAGTAAAATCCAAATAATTCAATGAGACTATTTTTCTAGATGAGAAAAGAGAAGGTACAAAAGAAGATACATAATTATAAAAACAGAAGAAGGTATATGTATGGTAGATCAAATGGTAAGAAAGGAAGAAAGATTTAGAAGATTTGAGTATGGAAAGAAGATTTTAAAACAACAGTTTTAGGCATATTAAATATGAGGTATGCATGGAATATCCAAATAATTATGTCAATGATCAAACAGGTTCACACACTGAAAATACACCAGAAATAGAAATATGTGTCATCAAACTGTAACTAAAATTAAATCCCAAGAAGTGGCCAAGACTCCTTTAAAATGTTGTGTACAGTGTAGAGATAATGTATAGAAATTAGCTGAGAGAAATGCTAAAGTTTAATGCTGTAGTAGAAAAAAATGAAGTTAGTCCAAAGTAAAATTTTATGAACTGGACTTAGATCGATTTATTTCAAGTCAAGATTTCTTTTACTATGATGTAACATTTGTTTTTTTATGTTTTAAAATAGAGAAAAATAATATAAAGTTTAATAATAATCACATTCTCTTGTGAGTAACTGAGTTTCTTGTACTTTTCTTTATCATAAATTCACAAACCAACTTTGTAAGATATCTATTATTGTTCACACTCACTGATTTTAAATGTTTAAGTCTACACATTGCTTATAATTGCCAAGGAGTCAATTAAAACCCAGATCTATGCATAAACATAATAAAGTACTTGATTACTTTCTGATGACTATGTAAAAAATAACCTCCTAGAATATTGTGGTAGGGCATTTTCAATAAGTTATTTTAGATATGTATCTCTGCTAATATTTCAAGGTTCTTATTCTAACAAAGTGTCTTTTTTATCTTTTGTAATGCTCCATAAAGTATTCTTGGACTTCAAGTAACTATTGAGAATTTTAAGATGCATAAAAATGAAAAAAAGAAGACAACTTTTTAAGAAACTGACATAATATATAAAGAATATTTAAGACAAGTTTTTAAGTTTCTAAGCATATATATATATTATATCAGTTTCTACAAGCTATAGATTTGTTAGGCGTTTTTCTGGGGGGGATCTTACAGGCCAAAATTAAGGTATTAGCCATGCCACATTTTCTTCTGGAGGCTTAACTGAGATGAATATGTCTTCAAATTCATAAACACTGTTGACAAAAATTATTTTGTGTTATATGATTTTAAAACTGCCTACTTGCTCACTTCTGCTGAAAGCCACTTTCAGACCCTGAAAACCAACAACAGTTTCCTGATATGTGTCAGTGTTACTTCTTCAAAGCTGGCAGTAAAATATTTCTCTACTTATTTCTAAGACAGGGTACAGATAAGTATTTGATATCATAAATTAATAATTGTTAAAATAGCAAGAGTTGAGATGATGACAAGTTCTTGTAAGTATGCATATCAATAGGTAACAGAATTGAGCTAAAATGTAATACAGGGAAAGATTACATATATAACAAATTACAAAGCAGTATATTCAGTTGTTGTGTAAATAATGCCTATACATATTGAGATAACTCAGGATTATTCCAAGACTTGGTTGGGGATATTTATTACAGATAGAGTGTTCGATTTTAAAAAAGGAAGGAAGTAGTGAAGCTACAGTTAGATATTTTGAATTAGACAAAATAACTTGAAGATAGAAATAATTGATAGGAGTCTCAAAATAATAAATTGTTTCCAGAAAGAAAGTGATGATATAGAGATAACAGTGGAAAATCAGGTAATAATGGACATAATAAGAACACTTTATGAGTATAAATTAGTTTTATGAATATTAATTAGTTGTGAAAATGCAAACTGTGTATGTGCACATACAGATGTATGTTTGTATGTGTCTTTTTGTATTGCATTGTTTGGGTTTCATGAATAACAAATATTGAAATTTGGGACTAGAATTGAAAGAATAAATCTTGCAATATAATTTATGACTCATGTAAGAAGGGGATAACTCCATGAAGATTTATGTCTCAGGGATATAATTTATATCTCAAGTTGTCAGGGAGTCTGTGACCAGGTCATACCTTTTTTACAGAGTATTTTATTTATCTTATAAATTAGAGTAAGAACTCAGAACTCTTGCTTTCGAACAAATATTTTTTCTACTATCTTGCAGAGAAGTGGTGCAACATACACACAAGCAAATGGCATTTATATTTTTGTGTTATTCATCTATGATACAGACCCTGAAAAGTGTACCATGGCATATGGTTCTCAGCATATTGGCCATAAAGTAAGAACTGAAGGGGGAAGAGGCACAAGGTTTAAACAATTATTAGTAATTAATATACTAGTGCAGAAACTTCACATGTATGTTGGGGATAATATTAATGATGGAAATATTTAAACCTAGCAATAGTACAAGAGGGAAATGATAGGATTTCTTTATGGCTGTAGGAGGAGAAAAATAACATGAAGTAAAGGTTTTGCAAGACTTTAAAAATGGAATAGCATTCTCTAGATCAGTTTGAAATGTTTTGAAATTAATAAGGATAGAAGAAACAGATGTGTATGGAAGTGAGAATTTGAATGGAATAAACTTAAGAAACTTTAAATGTACATGGTTATTGAAACTGTCCCAAATATGAGATATAATCAAATAAGCTATATTTAGTTTTCAAGAGAAATGGATAAAAATATTGGATATGTTCTTTGCTGTCACAGAGAGCTCATATCATTGTTACTCTATGTTATGGCTGTCTCTTATCTTTTTGGATTACTCACTTCATAGTAGGAACAACCTATTCACTCTCTAGTCAATGCAGTCCTCATTTGTTACTTGAATATTGTCACACTTTTCCCAAGAATTCAACTTTGTCTAATTGATAGATTTGTTTCCCCAAATTACAAATGAATTTAGGAGACTATTTATTAAGAATCATTCATAAAAATATCATTTTAAAAATTAGAATATACAATCACATCTGGATTCTAAAAATAAATCTAAAGTTTCCATTCATTCTTCTAAAGATTTAATTTCAAATGAATAACCTTTTTCTTCAAGATTTCTGCTCTAATCTTCATACCATTGCACTTTGCAAGTATTCTCGCATCACATGTTATGACGATAATGTAACACTGTTGTTTTGTGTCTTTCTTAATATGGAAGACGCTAGTGTTTCTCTTCTTGAGATGCACTGTTAGACTAAATTTCTAAATTCATTACATGTATGTTATATTGTTGATCAATTTTTGGTCAAGAGAAAATTGAAAAAAGATGTTACATTCAGATACACTTCCCTTGTTATTTTGAATTTCTATATTCCCTCATCTTCTACCTGGGTATAGAGAAGCCACCAAAAGATGTCATACTTCTAGAATGTGGCAAAGGAAGCAAATAAAGAGGGATGGAGTTTTTGAAATGAGATATTTTGTTTGTTCTTGTTATGTGCTGCCTTGTAATAAAATATTCATAACAAAATAGTGAGTTAAGTGGAAACAGTTAATTCTATTTCACATTCCTATGAATTGAATTGGTAGTCTTTTGGCTTTACCTGGTGTTAGCTGAATGTTGGGCTTGCTGAGTCCTCCCAAATGTTTTCATTCACATGGTTGCCAGATGGTGTGGGAGACAGTGAGGTCTTTGGGTAGAACTGCAGACCAAGTGTCTTATTTCTCTACACATGTTTTGCATATTATGCTCAGGCTTTGTCATAGGGTCGCTCTCTGCTTTCCTGCAAGGAACACTTGAAAGGGCAAAAAGGAACGTTGCAGAACTCTTATGGATCTACTTTATAATTTAAATTTTATTACATCTATGTATGTTTTTTACTCAAAATAAGTCACTGAATAAAGGCAAATAGAAGCAGAAAATAAATTCTACTTTTCAAAGGAAAGAGTCAAGTAATTTCTAATCATCTTTAATTCTACACAGTATATTCTCAGGTTTAGAATCCTGTCACATATAAATAATATTTAATCTTTCCCATATCCTAATTTTTCCTCCCTTTTACAATTTGAAATTGTAAAATTTCACATCCAAAGTATTGTTATTTAAATGTAATTAGGTGTGGAAGAAGTTCTGCAGTCATTTCATGTATGAACACATGAAATAAAATGTTATTTGTACACAACACCAAATTTACTAGCAGACCACATTTTTTTATTGTAATAGATAAAGAATTTAGAGTCTTATACCTCCTTCTTCTTTGGCAGGTATTAAACAGATTCTCTTTTTCTCTCTGTTGATACTATGCAGTGCTGCAAAGAGAAGAGGCAATGCTAACATATGAGTATTAGTTGTATGTTTACGTGTGTGGGCATGTTCATGTGTCCTTGCAAGCACATGCACATCTGATGGGAAACAGCAAAATAAAAATTTCTAATAGTTACCCAAAAAAGGCATCATTATCAAGGCAAATTTTGATAACAGATTTAAAGGAAGTAAAGTAGTAAGCCATGTAGAAATTTGATAATGACAGAAGTGAGATTCTATATAATGTCCTCACAACAATATAGATGAAGGATGTTGGAAATTTTGAACCAAGGGATAATTTTAAAGAGGTAGAAAGCAATAAAATTCTGGGTATTAATGAAAATAGCAAACATATTTTTTATGGCTGACATAGGGCAAGGGGGTGAAAGAGTTGAAAATGACAATAATATTTCTATGATGAATAGGAAGAATGAAATTGTCATTAACTTATTCAGAACAAAATATGCATGATAAACAGATGTGGGGAGGGAGTACAAAGCATTAATTTTAGATATATTAAGTTCACAAAAATATTATTTCCAATGGAAAATGTCAGCCATAGTATCCATTTGGACGTTTGAACCTGGAACTGTTTCAAATATGGGTAATCATTCAAATAGGACTAGGGCTAAGTTTTGGCACTGGTAGGTTTCCTGCATTTTTTAGAGAGTCATGTGAGTGGAATAGTAAGGATAAAAATCTGGGTAGAGCTTACTCATTCAGAGTGGAAAAAGAGAAATGGGAAATGTTGCATTTTGACAAATCTTCTATCTATAGCAAGAAGGAATTTTGTCATTCCTGCTGATGCTCTGGAGCGGATCTGTAAATTTTTAATAGCATGCCATCACAAAGAAATTTTGCTCATTGTCTTATTCATCAAGAACATTTTGATTTTATAATCTACAGGACCAATCCACATGTGGGGAAACTGAACAAGTTCAAAAATGAATGAGAATCACATCTTAATATGGAACTGGTAATACATTAAAAATATTCAATCAAAATACTTGTTCAAAGTAATTCTGATATTTTAAGAAGACTTATCTGAAAATAAAGCTGCCTGATTGAAGGTCAAAAAGCTTAATCTTTTATAAGAATTTTCTTTTTAAAACTCTCACTAGCTTAGAATAGTTCTCAAATCTGGAAGTAGGAAAAAAAGTTTGGAATTAAAATATTAAGAAAGGAAGAGGTCATTTCTCCCCTTCATTTCCTTTGACAGAAATAGAATTATATTTCAACTAATTAGTCCATTGTGTGAGTGGACACACTGAATAGACATTAACTGCTACTTAAACTGAAGTAGATGATTCAGTATTTTTGGAATTGTTTGTGCCTTGCTCCGGAAGTAGAAGTTATTTATACTGGGGTCTTTTAATTTGGTAAATTCATGCTGGGCTTTTCAGTGGTTTTCATGTCACTGAGATTGAAAATTATCAAGCAATACTGAGTTTTTATGACCTTTGAAATTTTTGAGTTAGGTCCTAGAAGCCTTTCAATATGCTGCTTTCCTCTAACTTCTCAACATTTCCAACCTGAAAATTCATTACATCTTCCTCCTCCTACAATGTTATGTGCCTTAAAATGTTCTCTGATCACCTTTGCTGATGATCATGCTCACTCCTGCTTGCCAAAATTGCACTGGTGCATAATATCATTTAATTGTTTGAAATTTTCTGGCAATTTTCTTCATAAATATTAGATTAGAATAAACAAATGAAGTTCAAGTTTGATCACTCTTTTACTGAAAAATTTTGTGATAAAATTAGTTTTACTTTGTTTGAGGAAGAAAGTCTGTACCTATCCATAATATACTAAAGAAAATATATATCAACAGAAAATTGGAACAATCTTACTTAATAGTAATATTAAATATCTTTAACATACTTGAATCTGAACAACACAGAGATAACAAGAACTAAACACTGCCCTAATCACTCTATGGATATTGAGATGCTGAAAATATCTTACTTTTTCTTAGAGACTTTTAGACTGAAGACTAAGTAGATTTTTAGAGTGAAGAGAATTTAGTGCCTAGAAAAATGAAAGAATTTTGGACTGAGTGAGGAACATGGCCATTTGTTAAAATGAGCTATTTTCTGAATGCATTGTTTTATTTTCTTTAGCAATATTTCTGAAAATGACCACTGAATTTACTCCACTCTGTTCTGCATATTCATTTTGCTCAATAAGTATTGAGCTCAATAAATTTTCATATTGTCATTTACCTATCTAGAGTTTCTAAATATATGTTTTTGGTTGCTAAATATTGTGACAAACCACCACAGTTTTGTCTTTCAAAATTTGATAGAAATTAAAATGTTGTAAAGCAAAAGGTAGATAAAAGTGCAGCTCATTATAGTTGATAATGGGAATATACATAACATATGGATGCTTAGTTTAAATTATGAGTGAAAAGCTGTGAGGAGAAAGCTACTATGTAAGAGATGATGGCTGAGTCCTAAGAACAGGAAGAGGCCTGTGCAAGCCAAGTGCATCTTTAAAGGCTTAGAGTTAAGATAGAAAATGGCACCTTAAGGTACACAAGGAAAATGAACATCATTGTAGTCTATTATTTTTAACAAACCTAACAGTAAATGTTAAATAGGAAGACTAAACAATGAAAATGCCTACAGGCATCCTTAGTAAGCCAGGTAAAAGAGACTTTATACAAAAAGAAGTGGATATAGCAGAAATCTTTTAAAGTAAAGAGTAACATATTAAGCTTAATTATTCCACAGGACTAGATGGTGACATTTCCATGTGGATAATTAAATGTCAAAAACCAATTTGTTGTCTAGCTTGTGTTGAATGTTCACACATCCCTGGGTTAATTATGGCCTGTAATTGATTGAAAAATATTGTATATGTTTAAATTTTAAAATATTTTTTGTAAAACTATATTATCATTAATCCTCTTGAAGATGCTCTTCTTTGAAAACATTTATCCCCTCATTCTTGTCACTTAAGCATTTCTACAAGTCCTGTATTATGAGTGTCTTTAGTTGCGTTGTTGTGGCTGCTTTCATATCTTGAATCAATTCAAAATATTTACATTTCATGGTCACTTTGACTTTGGAAAAGAGGCAGAAGTTGCATGGTGTCATACTGAGTAAACAAGGTGGATGAGAACACAGTGAAATATTTATATGAGCCTGTTTTACCGTACATTATCTGGTACTCAGAAGCACTATCCACACTATTTTTTTAATCACACATTCCAAAGACACTCATGAAAGATAACTTCCAGAATTGCTTCAAAAAGTGCAAAAGCAATGGGAAATGTATGGTTGCTGTGAGGAACAGTATTTGGAGAAGGGTCAAAGACAATGTATTTTACCATGATTTTTTAATTTAAACATATTCTGCAGTTTTCAACCATTTTAATATGAAGTGGATATTATTTGACTTATAGATAGTAATATAGATAGTAAATACATATATATATATATATATATATATATATATATATATCCACCTGTTCTTGGAAAACTGAAAAATTACTATTAATATTTTATGTTGCATATCTTGAGTATAATTTAGGTAAAAAAAGTATTAAAGATTGCTTAGTGTAATAATTGCAGGTTTATTGCCTCTGAAAGATCATAGGCAAAGTTGAACTAAGGTTGTTTTTTTATTTGTCCTTGCAGATAAGATACAGAAAGGGATTGAACAAAAGGGGTACCTACATGGATCACTCCAATTTTTAAGAAGTAGATCTACACCACTGCTTAATAAAAAAGAACTATCAAGGTTAAAAAGAAACTCTCTTCTTACTTTAGTATATTCTTTGTTCAGATATAGCTAGGCTCGAAATAAAATAAATTTTTAAACCTTCATCTTAACCTGATATGAGTTTAGACTGTGCGAGACTGGCAGCACAAAAGCATAAGAGAAATAACTGTCAGTCTCCTATTATGTTTCTGAATATACAATTGAAAAGGGTGTGTGTGTGACCAGATCTCTCAGTGAATTACAAAGTAGTCCTCAGTAGGAAGCGACACCTGTTTAGCAATCCCTGAAATGTGCTACCGCATTACATGTTAGAAGTATCATATTTCAAGATTCACTTATTTGTTTGTGCACTATTTTATTTCTCAAAATATATGGTATTATATACTAGAAGCACATAAGGCAAAATAATAAAATATAAGTTTAAATGAATGAGGATCAGAAAAATGCATGAATTAAAGGAAAAATTCCTTAACATAGAGGGAAAATGTATCATAATTATAAGGAAAATAATGTTGCATGAAATTACTACATATGTGGTTTTGATTATTCTAGTAGTTAAAATGAAAAAGAAAAAGAAGCATTTTGCATCATTTTCATTTCTAATAAAGAGGTATTGAGACTATTCTCAGGGGGAATAGTTTTTCTTGTCATAAAGCTATAAAAGAAATATTGTTTTATTCTCGCTTGGGATCACTTTGGCTATTGTGAGATTTTTTATTTTTTAATTAATTTTAGTGGTACATTTCAGGTATACAATATAATGACATTCATTATTGGAAATTTGTACCTTTGTATATCTTGGTTCTTAATTTTTCCCCATTCCTATTCCCTCACTTCAACCCCTCCACCCCTCCCTATTTACAAAGACTTTGTTTCCATTTTTTCCTTTTCTCATAGTAATTCTATTCCCTTCTTTCCTTTCTCCAACCCCTCCCACTTCCCCTTCCCCTTTGGACCTTTTCTTCCTATTTCACATTATCTGCTATGCCTTTTGAACCTTATTTACACTTTCAGTTTTTGTTGCTTCTTTTCTGTGAAAAAAATTAAAAATCAAGAAAATTATTTCTAAAATCTTTCTATTAAATTTTATAGCAGACTTTTTTGAGTTATTGAAGAATAATGATGTCTCAGATCACTTTTTCCCACTCTAGCCAGGAGTTCATCTTTACTTTTTGGCAAGTGTACTTTTGCCAAACTGTCAGATCTAGCCAAAAGATCACTCCTTTAGCTTTGGGAATTATCAAAAGAATCCTGTCACTGTCTCATTTAAAACTTTTGTAAAATGGATATAGTTAGCTATAGTACTCATAGTTTGAATAAAACCAAATTCAACATCTTGCTTGTATATAATTTTTGAGGAAAAAAAGAAAGGTAGAAATGAAAATATATTTATTGATAATGACATTAAAAACTTAAATTACTTCTTTCATGAACAAAATGTTTCCTTGATGTATAATTGATATTAGAGTCTTTTCACAAATTTTTTTTAAAAACATAAAGTGAAAAATATCCTTATTGGTGCTTGCCCAAATGAACTGTAATCTTATACCCTCACATAAAAAGTGTATATAGATATATAAAACAATTTTATTTATAATTGATGAAATTTCCATATAACAAAAATATCCTTCAGTAGGTGAATGTACAAACTGTGGTACAAACAATGGAATATTATTCAGCACTAAAAAGATACACATTATCAATCTTCATTTTCTATTTTTTGCTTCTCTAAATTACACTATTCATAAAGAGATAAATGGTTTCTATCAAAACTGGAAATTGAATTCCATCCTGTCTCCTGTAAAAATCCCTCATTAGTATAACTCTTGTCATTTAGAAAAATATTCAAATTGTTTATCAGGTTTGACAATATCAAATCTGTTTCTCTCTCATTTGACATTAGAAAGTCTATCTTCTTCTACTTTTCCCTGCTCCCACAAAGTTTCATGCACTAATTTCATTTGTCTTAATGATCTTTCTCTAACTTTTGTTTATTTGCTCCTTCTATGCTATGCAAGATTCTATTTAAATATAGTCTTCATGGAGATACCATCCTTAATATTAAATACAAAGCAGTTTAAGTTCTTTCTATTTACTATATATACATATTTTTATTTTTATTATGGTGTTTGCATAATATATTTTATTCATTTATTTTTATTGGTACTATATATATCACATTTTTATTTGTATTACTTCTTCCCATTTTTCTTTCTTTCTTCAGAATTTTGACTTTTAAAACAGAGACTAATCTATCAAACTATTTTTTTTGGAAAACAACAAATAAAAAGCAAAAATATCCCAACTAAAAAATACAATCAATGTCTGCCAAATAGATGAATGCATATACTCACAAGCTACACTTATATAAGAACTAATGTATAGTTCGTGAAACTTTGGAATCAATCAGCCTGACAACTTAAGGAAATATAAATCTCCTTTTCACTAAAATACATACTCAAGTAAAGCTTGCTAAAACTTTCATAAATGAGGTTCACATCCTTAATCAATAAACCAACATCTAACAAAATAAATTGTATATTATTCTAAGCAATTTTCTGTAAAGTCATATGCTTTCAAAATAAAATTTAATTAGGTTATTTAAAGTCATCTTATGATTTTATTATATGTCAGCAGCTGTAATCTGCTTTATTATTAATTGAACATAGATCTATACAAGTGAGCATGGTATTTCTTCAACAAATAGTAAATGTTTTTGCTGTAAGCACTCCATTAAACCTAGGAAATACAAAAAGAAGTGGAAAAAACAGTTGGTACCTTAAGAATTTTATAATCCATGAGTCAGACTAAACATATACACATGTAAATTTGAAAGAATTAAATATATTACTTGTTTTATGGACAGAAAATTGTAGACCCACAAAGAATATATTGGCTCAGCTAAAATCATTAGAATAATTTAAGGTGTTCTATAAAGATTTCCTGAATTTATTTTTTTTAATTTACTGGTACATTTTAGGTATACAATATCATCATGATTGGAAATTTGTACCTTTGTCTAATCTTTCTTGGTTCTTATTTTTTCCCCATTCCCCTTCCCTTCCTTCAACCCCTCCACTCTTCCCTATTTACAAAGACTCTATTTCCATTTTTTCATTTTCTCATAGATAATGTGAAAGAGGAAGAAAAGGGGCAAAGGTGAAGGGGAAGTGGGAGGGGTAGTGGAAAGGAAAGAAGGGACTGAGTTAATTCTTAGATAGACTTAAATTTTAAAAATAAAATGAGGAAAGAATTACATGCAGAGACACCTGGATAAATCAAAGAGTAGAGAAAAGAAAAATATATACTAATCACAAATGATTATATTTGTACTATAATAAATTTGGCATTTTTATAAATGATCATATTTTTAATTTTTTAAATAAAATTTAAAGTCAAGATAGCAGTGTATGGAGTGGGAGGCTCCAGGTAACTTAAATAATTTAGTAGGAATGGCATACTTGTAGTGGTATGTATTTCAGACAGGTCACTCATTCCATTTTGCAGTATGTATTGGGAGCATGCCTGGGATTGAAATAAGAAAGTAAACGCCATAGTTCTCATTCAAATTAATAAATCCTTCATTAGGCTAATAGTCGTTCTGGTATAAATTAGTTTCCTAGGGCTGTTGTAACAAAATGCCACAGGCTGAGTGCCTTAAATAATAGAAATTTATTTTCTCACAATTACGGAGGTTAGAAGTCAAAAAGGCGTTGTCTGCGTTAATTTTATTCTGTGATCTTTGTTAGAAAATGGCTCCCTTCCTCCAGTTTCTTCACATGGTTTTTCCTGATGCATTCTATTTTTTCATAAGAATACCAGTCATATTAGATTAGAATTCAATCCAATTACTTTATCTAACCTTAATTGCTATTTCAAATATTATATTTCAAAATAAAGAATTAGGGGACAGAATGTCATCATATAAATTTATAGAGACACAACTGAGTCTAAAACATATTAAATCTGACTAATTTAATAGATACCTAGATAACAGGGCCGGGTATTTAGCTCAGTGGCACTGTGCCTGCCTCTCAAGCGCAAGGTGCAGAGTTCAATCCCTGGTATCAAAACAAACAAACAAACAAAACAAAACAAAACAAAACATACCTAAATAACAAGGGTAAGAAAGAATAATGGTTCAAATTTGGACTTTTTTTTAGAATTGTACTATTGGAACTGCATAGTTCTCTCTCATTTTCTTTCTCTCTTAATATAGATGCTAGATGCTAGATAGATAGATAGATAATATTTCCACAAATGTAATATTTTCAAAATATAGCTATTAAGCTGTTAATGGGAAATAATTCTTCCAGTGAAGGAGGGTAGTAAATTATGTGTTGTAATAAAATCAGTAGACAAAAAAAAAGACCTCTACTTTAGTTCTCACCATAGAGGCATTTTAGAATCACAGATAGTTTCTAAATATATATTTATGTGAAGGTGTCTAAGTTATTTTCTCATTGCTGGGACAAAATATTCAACACCCACAAGTTAAAGGAGGAAAAAAAATTTTTTTTGCTCACAGTTTGTAGAAGTTTCAGTCAATAGCAGGCTGGCTCCAAGGCATGGTGGCATGGCAGAAGAGACACAGTTCATTGCATAGCAAGCAGAAGACAAGCAATAGCATCAAGTCTCCCTTTCCCTTTTATTTTATTCAGGCTAAAAGCCTATTGGAATGATGTCACCTACACCCAAGGTGGGCCTTTCATTATCCACACCTAGAACTATGCTAAATCAATAAGTAGACTAACTTAGTCCACACTCTTAATCCTTATTGATGCACCCTGGATGCAGCCACCTTTGAAAATCTCCACTTATGAGCATATAAAGAGCTGGGGGAACATCTAGATACAAGCCATAGCACAAGGCTTCAATTCAGGACAATTAGATGCATTATGGACTTAAGCCACAGTAGTTTTTAAAAATTCCCCAGAATATACCAATTTGTAGTCAAGATTAAGAGCACTGGATTAGAGGAATAGTGTAAGGAGAGAAGGCAATCGTGTAATAAAGCAACTGGAATAAAATTGGAGCAAGTGAACTTTATCAAGTTTGAAAGTATAACTGGAAATCCAAATAGACTAAGCAAGTTAAATCTAAGGGAAAGGAGTGCAGAAGATAGCTTGTGCAGCTGAAACCCTAGGCAGGTACAACTTAAAAAATATGAGAGTGATTATTTGACTTTAAAAATTGATAGTCTGTAAACAATACCATAACTTCCTTTTAAATGGCTAACACCTTAAAATGGATTACAACAGACCTAGTGAGAATCATGGCTTCCATATATAATAACTCATAGGGGATTTAGTTCAGTGGTTTCCCCACCTGCTGTGCAAGCACAAGCACAAGGACTGTGTTCAATCCCTGGTACAAAACAAAACGAAACAAAACAACCCATATAAAATAACTCAATATAAGAAAAAAAATGGAAACAGCATTTTAAGGTGATACTCTAAAGTCAGAAAAAATATATACTGATTTATTCTAGTTTGGAATTGGGGTTGGGATGTGACAGACTGTACCTCAAATGAAGGCTCAGTGAACATTGGATAGGCTTTTAAGTCCAGTGTTTGTACTAACTGTTCCTATCAATGTTGGTTGCAATACTAACTACAAAAGTGTTGGCCCTAACTTTTAACATCTTCCTGAATTTGGAAAAGGACTTACCTATTCTGACTGAATAACCTGAATTTTTAGAATTACTTTGTGGACAAGGGAATTTCATGAAAAAAAAAAAAAAGTACGCTTTTTTGACAAGCATGGTAAGTGCAGACTGCAGCTGTTAGTTGAAGAGAAAGCCAGGCATGGTGGCCCACACTTGTAATCTCAGCACTAGAGAGGCTGAGGCAGGAAGATTGTTGTGAGTTCAAGGCCAGCCTGGGCTGCATAGTGATTTTAGAGCCATTTTGTCTAGACTAGATCAGTCAAGGAACAGCAGGAAAAAATGTCTTTACAGAGATAACTGATGTTATTTCAACATAGATTTTTCACTTAACAGATGGTTTAAATACATTACATTTTAGCTCCTCTCTTTAAAGCCATACATGATCTCAATATATTCTATTGGTACTATCCTAATGACCATTCAATAATCATTCGCATGATAGGATAGAACCCTTTTGAGAAGTACCATGTCTCATTCTCTCTTACTATCTCCACAAAACTCAAAGATTTTATGTGCTATAGAATCATGTCCAGTAACACCTTTCTTTTTTCTGTGTTTTGCCTTTTGCCTCCAAATTCTCTTTGTTGTATGCAAACAATTCCATCAGTACTGTGATTCCATAGTGATTGCATGTTTAACAATGTGGAAGTATGGGCACTAGGGAAAACAACATAAGTTGCAGAATAACCAAATGTGTTCCATCAGAAAAAGGATCTGAATTTGTGCAAACTATATTGACCCTTATATAGAATGAAAAGAAGTTTCACTTTATATTACATTAGCTCAGTCTTTGATGTTTCTCTAACTAAAAGTAAAAAAAAAAAAGAAATATAAAACAATTTTAGATAAGTTAAGAAAAACAAAATAATAATGCACCTCTGGAAAGAAGCGTGCACATTGAAAAGATTTTATTAGTTTTTAAAAGGATAAAATATTTAGTCTAATGATATAAGCACATGTTCAAAGTAAGTGCATTTCTCAGTGTGACTGATATGTGCTTTTAAACTGTCTTATCTATGGATATAGATTGCTTCTAGATCAAATCCAAAGGTATATCAATAACAAAGATAGCAAAAAGAACTAATGCTTTTTGTTGCACCTTAGTTAAAATATAGATGGAATTCATGTTTTTATTCCAGAAAGGATTCGATTTGCATAGGGGAGGGAGGCAGCAGAAAATCTTTTCTGTTTGTTTTCTACAGGAATATTTCATTGGTACAGTCACAGTAGACATAAAGAAAATGTACGGGAGAAAATGAGAAACAATGCTGACTAATAATCCTAGAATGATGCTAATTTGAAACAGAAAAAATTTTTAGTTAGTCAGAACAAATTTCACTTATACAACCTGATTCCAATTCTGGAATATTAACCATGTTAAGAGCCCTTGAATAAAACAAAGACCTAATGTTTTGTTCCTTATTCACATTATAATTTGCATAAATTATTTAATTATTCTGAACTTTCATTTCTTAGTTTAAAATATGAGAATGTTTGATCTACGTATGAGGTTCATTTCTACTTTAATATTTATTCTCTATATTACATTTACTGAATGCTCTTTTGCCAAACATACCTCCTGAAATTATTTTATATATTTTACATTTTTAATAAAATATGTTCATTATGTATTCTATTGATTATGTATTCTGGTAAAGTTAACCATTGTTATGAACCAAGATCCTTCATGATCATAATGATTCCTTCATTATCTAAGATACATAGTGATTATCATGTTCCAAAATAATTGGATAAAATAGTAACAGACATGTAGAAGCCTTTCTTTTAAAAATAAGCATAACTAAAAATATTATTTTATTAACAAACTTGGAAAACATAAAATGTTTATAGAATAAAATTAGAAATGAAATAGAAATAGAAAGGATATGGATTTTATTGCACTATACACTTTTTAATAAATATTTGCAAATATATTTTATCTATACATATATGATGTTTTGCAGCTATGTTTATACAGTATGAACATTTGTCCATTTTTTCTACTGTATAGTATGAGACTTTCTTAATGTCATTCAATAATTTCAAAACAACATTAATAACCACTTTTTCATATAAAATTCATTTACTGCTTGATTTAATTACTTTTGAATTATGTACATTTATCTTTTTCTAATATTTGTATTAGAATTAATGTTATAATGAACATATTTTAGGTAATTTTTAAATTACCCCAGAATGAAATATTTGTATCATTATCTTTCCTTACATGAATTGAAGATGCTTACTACGTTGCCTTTTCCCTTCGCTCTTCCACTGAAATCAAAATCCTCCAATTGGAGACTTTTCTATCCTTTTTTAAAAGAGCTTATGTCTATCTTTCCAAATATTTTTTCCACAGATGATATTTTGTATAATTACTCATTGCAAAAAAAAAATAATTTTAACAACACAATCCTTGCTTACCAATTTTTAATTTTATTTTCTAGCATTAATTTAAAGGCTTTGGATCATGAAAGACTGTCTCCAATTGTACATTCTCATAGTGCCTTGTAATTCTTACTTATACAACGTAGTACTGTCTTTCTAATATTTGTAATTAGCCATGTAATATATGTATACCTCATGCTGGCATGCTTTATAAGAACAATGGGTGTATGTTTCTTACTAGTTTATCCTGTGTTTATCAAATGGTTTGTTCCATAATGGCAGCTCACCATATCAAATAAATGACCTTTTTATGTTTGTAAAATATCTGTTAAACTTATGACAACTGTGAATTAAGCAAGTCTAAATTCTTTATATTTTCGTGAAAGAGAATCTCAACTAAAAGAGAAAAAATACAAGGAGAAACACCCCAACTATATATTTTATATAATACACATAAAAATAGTCCTCATATTGGGAGACAGCCATACCTTACTCTTCTAATAAAAATATGTACTTTAACATAATGATAGCCAGCTGTGCATCTTGGTAGCCGTGCTGGGGTAATACAGGAAATAATCTTTTTGTTCACCCACTTAATACAACAAACAGCAAGGTCTATACACATGTGTCAAAGTATAAATGAATGACTTTTACCCCCCTTATATACCATGGCACATTTTTATTTAAAATTTTTATTAAATGTTTTCTTTTGATTTTTCTCATAGAATTAGCCCAATTCAGTACAGTGTTTCATGAAAATCTGCTTTTACAACTTTGGTAGGAGGTTAAAAGTGAGTCATCAGCTGACTCAGCTATTGATGTTGAGTTGGATCATTAAGCCAAAGAAGTTAGCAATATATGACAGATAGGAGAGATAGAGATATGATAGATAGAGAAGTACAAAATGAAGACCTTGATTCAGATGAGGAAGAAAATAGTAAAGTAAATAAGTATCTGACTAGTAAATACGCTACAAAATGGTTATGTGTACTTGAGTAATCCAATGTTAGAACTAGGTCAGAAAATATTAGGCCTTTGCTGGGGTGAAATCTATTAAACAGAATGACAACACTGCATTTCAATGTTGAAAACTGTTTGTAATGGACAATATACTACAAGATGTTTTGAAATACACTATAATGAAATGTAAGAAAACATTCTATATGCATTAATAGTAATACTCAAAAATATATTTATCATGACACCTCATTATCTGAACTAAAAACCTTCATAGCATAACTTTATAAGATTTTATCAAAATTGACAGAATCTAAAGGCTTTATGAAGAAGTGACAGATGTGGCCTTGAAATTTTTAGAATAATAATGACACTCAAAAGATTTGGTTTTCTTCAAAATTGCTCACATTTTGATGACAAAAATATCCACCAATAAAGACAAAAATCCAGCAATTTGGCTTCTAGTCACTCATTTTTTTGAAAACTTTGTTTCAAACTGTCAAGCAATTTATATATCATCTAAATACATGAAATTGACAAACAACATGTGTCCTTTCGTGGTTGTTGAAGCTTTCAGCAATATATGCCAAATAAACCTTTAAAATACAGAATAAAAATATGTGCCCTGGTAGTAGTGAAAAAATGTACACTGTGAATTTAAAAATTTATTCTGGAACTCAATCACCAGGTTTTTCTTTGTATAGTAATAAACTATATGATTTTGTGTAATTTTTAGATTTGTTGCACCTATTTCAAAAAGTAACCCAAATGTCACATTCAACAACTGTTACTACTATCACTAGTTACCCATTGATGTTAAAAGAACACCAGTTGACCAGTACAGGAACTGTTCACAACAACAAAGCTGATAGTCCTTAAAAATGTTGCAAATTCACAATAGAGAAATGTATAGTGCAATCTTTGGATTTCAGAAATATATAGCATTAACCTCCTATATATTGAAGAAAAACAAAGTAATATTGATATTGTCAAAATTACACCATGATGGTAAGATTGGTAGTGAGGCCAGGCATGGTGGTGCACACTTGTAATCCCAGCACTCTGGAGGCTGAGGCAAGAGGGTTCTCTGAGTTCAAGGTCAGCCTGTGCTTCACATTGAGTTCCAGAATAGCCTGGACTACATACCAAGACCCTGTCTCAAAACAAACAAACAAATAAACAAACAAATCAATACTGTTAGTAGGTACTCCACATAAATGAAGCCAAAATTGATCACATTTTACAATAAAATGAAAGGCTAAGTAAATATTGTTAAAAAGTTATGCAGCAAATATGATGTCATTTGTAAAACAAACCATTGGGCAATGGGTGGCTGTATTTTAATAGATCCCAAACATGTGAGGCATAAATAGTTTCATAGTTTACAAAGAAAATAACAAGCACAAAATATTATGAAGAAATTTTCTTGGATGAGTGACACTGAAATTTATAAATGATCAATTACAACAAAGGAAGAATAGTATGTATCTACCCAAAGAACTCAAAAGAATTCTGGAGCAGATCAATGAAGAGATAGGTGAAACATCTCAAGAACCTCCTAAGAAAACAGGAAGACTATTGAGATGTCATGTTTGTCCTAACAAAGAAGACAGGAAAACAAAACACATGTGCTATCAATGTAAGCGATACTTGTGTATGGAACATGCTGTTCTCATATGTGAAAATTGCCTTAACTGTGATAATTGAAGTAAAGATTATTTTTGTGGTACAGTTTTATGTGTGCTTTCATTGTAGTTTACATAGGAATTTATTTCTGCTGTTATTTTTTTAGATTTAGTAACCAAACCAACAGCTGATGTAGAAAATGTTGATGTTTATTCTAAGCAATCAGTGTATATTTGATATTTTATTTTATTGATATTTCATTGTCCTCTAAGTGGACATTATATAATATAATAGGAAGCATTTGACAAAAGAGAAGATAAGGTAGGTGAAAACAGGAAAGGAAAGCTAAACACACATCCTGTCAGTTTAAGCGAGACTTGTGTATGGAACATGCTGTTGTCATGTGTAAAGACTGCTTAGCAAAGATTCTTTCTGTGGTAGAGTTCTGTTTGTTTTTTCATTATAGTTCACATAAAAATTTATTTCTGCTATTATTTTCTAGATCTTGTAAGCTGGTAAATAGTTGATGTTGAAAATATTGATGTTTATTCTACACATAAATTATACATTAAAAATTTAATATTTTTATTGATATTTTATTTTTCTGTTAAGTACACATTGTTTAATATAATAACACACATAAAATTAATAATTAATCAATAGAAATATTTCTAAAAATAAATGTGGGTGTTAAACACCTCCATAATGTGCTATTTCATGAAAAAAAAGATAATGTGCTGTAATGTCCCAGGAGAGGAATAACACTCTATGGGTTCCAATACAAAGTATATACATTGAAGTTTATGACAGAAAAAGGGATCCAGGCTTTCAAAATGAAAAAAAAATTCAAAAAGAAGATACCAAATATTGTAAAAAAGGAAATTGAGGAATAAAATTTTGAAAAAATCAATATTTGAGTGTGGTTTGCAAGAATATTGAAAGATAAGGCTAGATATGGAATATTGCATTTTGCTCACTCATTTATAAATACTTCTTGAACATTTTCCATTTCACAGACTGTGAGAAGTGTTATAGTGTCTAGGTAATTTAGAATGAATTTTTATGAATTTCATAGCTTCCAATTTGGCATATGCTTTCTAAATGAATACACTTTGTTATGTCCTCAAGAGCTGAGAAAAACTTGTAAAAGTAAATTTTCTGAGCCTCTTTAACTCTTTATCTGCAAACATTTATAGTTATTCAATGAAGAGAAAGGTGTCTTCCAAAACCATTTTCTCCAATAAAAGTCATAAAAATGTATGAACTGGAATAAATGAAAAATATAGACTGGAAACAGACAAAATTGTAAGAACAATCATTTTGAGATTCAAATATAGCTCCTGAAGAAGCCATCCACTGTATTATCACATGCATAGGTTTAGGGACCAGAAAGGACATACAATAGAAAAAATTGCATGGAGTCAGGGTGTCGCATTTACAGTGGTGTGTTAAATTGACTAGCTTTAGGACTTGCCCAGGGGTTTAAAGGAGATACACTTCTTGTTGTGCCAGGGTAAGTATGGCTTCATTACCTTGAGAAATACGTCTCATCTCTTTTACCTTCTTCTATGAAACTATTCCCTTACTCTGATTTTGGACATGATAAACTATGTATCTTTTCTCTCCTATGTCATTCTTCCATGATGTTTTTGTCTTAGAGCCAGACAACCATGGACTAAATCAACCTAAACCATGATGCAAAACCTCTGCATTGGACAATGTTGTGTCTGGATAATTATTCAAACTAGAAAATCCACAAAGTGTGTTGAAACCTGATTAAACCCACACTACTTGATATACATGTGCTTCTCCTTAGAGTTCTATACTTCTGTCTCATTCTATGTAGGTACAATCCCTATATGGCCTTGCCTGGTTGTCTTCTTTTTTAGAGATGTGAGTATACAAAGACTCCTAACTTTCATCTATCCAATTGTCAGCTTGCTTAGTCTGGCAATGAGGAGAGTCGCTACATCTTATAAAACAAAGTATTTTATAAGTACTGACCAATTACTCTACAAAAAAACTTGTGATTTTAAATTATTAGTATTACGAAAAAAGAATTAGAGGAAGGGAATACTCAGAATAACTAAGATGGATAGAAATGAATTCTGTGACCCCATTAATGTCATTGGTCTCAAAATTCATTTGGTTCCCAGTAAACTGGTTTTTGTAGAGGACAAATGATACTGAAAGTGCTAGTCTAAGTTGACTTTATTCCAGGTCCAGCTAATACCTTTGTTTCTACATTGAGTAGATAATATTATTGGAGTCTGGTGCCACAAAATTGGATATTTAGTTTTTTGAGAAAAATCAATTATTTGAGAAAAAATAGGAGGAAGACTCTGAAAAACACTCCCAATCCAAGAGTACATTGTAAATTGGAAGTCATACCACATCCTAGATGGAATAGAAGAGATTAGCTTCAACATCAGAAATCCAAATGTTGCTGGAGTCATTATCACCTATTCAATTTATCTAAATTTTCAAAGAAATTGAAGGCTCATAGAATAAGAGTGGACAGCAAGAAATGGAATTCAATGTTAACTTCAACTGCAGTTGTTATGCTGAGTTTGGTATCTTTACTGGAACAGATCAACAAAGGCATTGCTGAAAAACAATTAAATGCTATCAATAAAGGGGAATAAATATGCTTGAAGTTTGATGACAAATAAAATAAAATAAACTCATTTACTTTTTTAAACTGTCTAGTCTAGCTCTTGCGATCCATGTCACAATACAGTCCACAGGGACCTTGATGATTTTCATGTTTTGGAGAACAATATTCAGCCCACAAATTTAATTCCATTGTATTAAATAGTATTATTCTTAATTATATTTGTATAATACAAAATGATTGGCTAAGAGTAAGTAGTAAATGTGTGTCTGAGAAGATGCAAGATAAACATGGAAAAGATTTAGTGTGTGACCCATTGGATTAAATTTCTGAAGATGCAACTGTCTTGGGCATATCATTATAGGTAAAGAAGTTATTAAACTATTCAACACCTACATATAAAAGCAACAGCATTACTTAAGGCTTCTTCAGTTTTTAAGACATTATAACCTGCATTTAGGAATATTTCTTTTTTGATTGGAAAGGTGACCAATTTTTAATAGAATTCAGAGTTAAAGAAATATAAATTTCAATCTAAGCTGCCCTAGTACTTGGGCCTCTGATTTTGCAAATTCAATTACATTCATAGCGGCATACATACATTCAAGTGACAGTTGATATGGTATAGATCTACTATGTCTCTCAAAAGTCTCATGTGTTCAGAGGTGATGCTTTTAAATGGTGATTGGATCCTGGAGTACTATACACAAAGTGGGTTAATTTATTGATAAGTTCATAGCTGTTTATGCTGTTAAAATGTAGGCATGCCTGTAAGAGATAAGAACCTGGTTGTGTGATCTGGAAAGATGTATTCTTGTTCCCAGTCCTTTCTTTCTCTTTCTGTTTCCTAGCTTCCATAGGTTGAGTATTTCTCTTTGCCATGCCATTCTACTATCCCATTTCTGTCTTGGAGCCATGGGATGACCTAGGAACTAAACCCTCTGAAGCTATGAGCCCAAATAAGCCTCTTCTCTTTAAAGTTTCATGTGTGGTGTATACGGTCCCAGAGACAAGAAAGTGACTAATACAGAGGTTACATAAAATCTCAATAGGACAGATATACAGTATAGCAGAACTCTAGAATTCTGAATACAGTCATGTATTTTCAGGCAGAAAACTAACCACCATTTTTAAAAGTAGTAATTAAGCTGATTTTGAACTCTCATATAGTCTGAGCTTTTCACTATGTGGGATGATTTAAATACAAGGATGGAAGTAGGTTACATGATCCGGTCCCCCTGTGCCCAACATGAAGTCGCATTTATACTTTTTCATCACTCCCTTCTCCATTTTTTAGAGTCACCTGGTGAAGGGGAAAATTATGGCCTAATTCATAGCTAGGTCATTTCAATACATATGATTGTGCTAGAAGGGTGGGTTGTCAGTCTAAGTTTGACCTACCTATAGATCACACTTTGAAAAAATAAAATTGTTTTTCTTCACTTTAGTTACAATGAAGTTATATTAACATAATATTTGCTACATTAAAAATTTATTAATGGAACTCCTGATCTTTCTTATAATTTGTAGAAATAAATTTTCACATATTGAAAATGACTCACAAAATCATTTGAGATTTAATTCTGTTAAAGACATTATTAAAGGTAACACTAAGTTTATTTGATGTGACAAATGTGTTACATTTGTACAGAAACACTTTCTGTGATTCTAGAAGTTATAACAGAAACACAAATCTGGTCAAATTTTGTACAAGAAAATTACTTTTCTTTTCATGATAATCTTTTTTCCTGAGGCCTCAGCATAGATTTATGTCTTTCTGTATCTCCTTCACAAGGTATTCTTGTAGCAAAATAAATTCAGTTCTAGACTTCTGGTTGTGATCTTTTTAGCCAAAGAGAATGCTTCATTTTAAATAATATAATTCCATCACTTAAGTATGTTGGGGAATTATATTAATTGGAATTACTTTATGAATTCCTCACTCATTCAATTTTGAAATCTGAATTTAACCCTTAAATATTCCAATATTCTGCCAAGAACTGGAAAAAAGAGATAGATTACACATGTGTCTTTCCTGAAAGGCTCCCTAGTCTAGAGAGTGGTATATAAAAACTGAAAATCCATTAATATTTATAAAGCATACTTTTACAGTACTGCCATGGTAATAGGTAAATGAGAATAGGAAGATATGACATATGAACTGGATCTTCAAAGAACAATTGCTGAACAAATAGCAAACTGTTTTAATAGATCATGTGAATTTAAATATAATTATACTTTTCATATATTTTAATGATATTTAATCTACATATAATGCTTCAAAATCAATATTATTATTCCATTATTTTTAATAAAGGAGAAAAGTAAGGTTTGCAGGTTTTAGCTAACTCTGATACATTATGAGGTGGGAACAAAATCAGCTGGATAGTAGTTAATAGAGTGCAAATAGATTTTATTCAGGACTACTGCAGAAAAGGCAAAGAAACCCCAATACATTGCAGAACTGGACTTAATTCTACATACAGTGTGAGCAAGTGGGAATTTACAAAAGATTACCAGTGTAGGGGGTTGCTGGATGGAAAATTTCCAAGAAGAAACATTAGGGGTAAGGGAGGTTCTGCCAAATCAACCTTATGAGATTATTACTGAAGACAAGGCAGGGTTATCATATATTACCACGGTGAAGAATGAGAAAACTTCCAGATAGGAAGAATGAGAGATATTTTGGACTGGCATTTTGCAAAATGGGAATAAATAGGCTGAGGGTAAAGTTGAAAATTAACTAAAGTTGGGTGAAAAAAAAATTCATCATGAAAGAGTATTTCTATTCGGCTCATAAGCGAAAATGATTATGTACAAAAGCATGGACACTTGAAGGGACATATTTTAAAGAACTGTAAAGAATAGCAGTAGGTTAAAATTTTAATAACTCTTAAGGTTTCAAACTGTCAATTTCATTAAATTTCTTACTACTTTGGAAAGTTCTAATTAAATAAATTAATGCTATGGAAAGGAATTTGAAAATATAATCTAAAAATTTTTTATCCAATTTCATTTGATGCAAATATTAAATTCTTTAAGCCAGCTATATGCAATTTATTTTCTTTTTCCCACATTGCAGAAGAAGTACATTATTTACAGCAATGAGTTATTAAAGAGTTAGAAGTAGTATGTGGCATACATAGTAGTAGTGGTGGGGTATTAACTGTTATAAAGACATATCTAGAATTGTTTTGATAATAGAAAATCATATATGCTATATAAAAAATCAAGTGTTTCTGATACTCATACTTCCACATTATACAAAACTTTGCAATATCACTCTTTTAAGACCTGTTGAAATGCTCTTATAGGTTCTCCAGAGCAAGTAAGTTTTAGTTTTATTTAAAGATAAAAACAATAGTATGTTGGATGTACACAGAAAAGATAGTACAGTATAGACCCACAGCATGTGTGAAATTGTGTTAAAATGCTTTATAAAGTGAAAAAGATAGGAACAATATAGATGTAATTCCTATCTCAGAAATAGCTTAACACCAACCCACAGAATATCCTTTCCAATATATTTAGGGAATAGGTCTCAACTGAATTTGTCAATTTCATTTGGCATTTATGTTGCTTGAGTAATGCATTCACAGAATTTTTGTGGGGTTGCTTTGCTTCTAGACAATTTCTCTTGGAATTCCTCATTCAAATCACTGTGGGAATTATATTTAACCTGCCGAGATACTATCACATTTGCAGATCTCCATTACTCATTTTTCTTCAAAATTTATTTTTAGGGAATTACTCCACTGTGAAAACAACAGAAAAGTAACATTAAGCTAAACTAAAATATTCCCAAATAGTTATATAAAAAGATGTGGTAATTGTATTCAATCATATTTTAGTAGTCCCTGAAGTTGGCTATATGGTAGGATCATTTCTCTGTGAACTTCCAATTATCCAACTATTTCATTTCCCCTGTAATCCCAGTAGGATTGGTACTCCTGGTTCCAGAATAATTTCCAGAGCTTTTAAAACACTCAATATAAATAGAAATAGATGATATTTTTTGAAAGGATGCTGCTAATTTTCTTATATGTTCTTTGTAAAAGCTATCTGGTCATATGATTTTAGTTTTATTGGTTATTGTCTATTTTTTGTTAATTCTTTTGCTTAGTGTTTTCTGCTGACAAACATCACTAGGGAAATTTAAAATACTGCATGTTCTTTGAAATCCCCTTTATTCTGCTAAGTATCAGGGCAAGAATATACTGAGTTTATTGTAGGAAACTTTATGCAAAATGTTATGGTGTCATCCTTATTAGAATGACACCTTGAAGAAATAAGAGAATTGATGTGTAGGTTTTACTTATTCTTAAAATATTTCTTGCAAATATACACTGATGCTAACTACAAAAAGTGAAATATCCTCGAATTAAATTATTTTGTGACATTATTGACTTTAAAAGTCATAAATTGATACTAATACTGTGAAGGCATTAGATATATCTGTTGCATCTGTGTGTGTCAGTGCTGGGAATACTTGAGTGTATCTAACTCATGTCCCACCACATGTTGTTGGATTCCAGCAGCCATTAAGCTTTATTTTGCTCACAATTATAGCTTTTTTATGTTAAATATATATTTAAAAGGAGAGGGATAGCTTTCTAGAACTGTTTCCTTAAATTTAAGTTTTGAGAACTTTTTCTCAGGAAATGGACCACATCTGGTTTATTTCCCACTCTGTCCTCAACAATTAATAGCTTATTATGTCCAACAATTCAAACAAGCTTTTAGTGAAATATTTAGTGAATAAAAAAGAAGGAGAGTGTTTTTGAAGCAGTCAGTTGGTCAGGTTATGACAATATGCTTTGCTTAATAATCATGTTGATTGTTTCATTGACACATTCAAGTGGAGGATATGTCATGTAAAAATTACTTGGTCTTTTCTAAGATGTAACTTTGCAAACTCAGTAAAATAATCTACAAAAATATATTTAAATTGTTTTTCTGTGAAGTAAAAATAAAAAATAGTTCAAGTCTTTATTTAAAAGTTATCATACTGCTAGAAGTTCTGCATTTCTTTTTAAAGGTTTCAAACACCACAAATAATACACAGGAAATGTAGCACTGATACTAGTTTTGACTCACACTCATACCTTCTTTACAGTTGTACAATTGAAATGAATGCCTCAAATAACAGTAAATCAAAATGCATTTGATAGATTCTTGAAGAAATCCTACACGTCATCAATCACATCAATTAACATAGCAATAGAAAGTATTGTGATAAACATTGATAAATGTTTACCTTATGAATTATATATATATATATATCATTGACAACTATATTTTTGGAAGTTATATCATTTAGTGTTCATGTTGAAATACCATTCTGAAATGATGGAAATATAATAAAATAATTTATAAAGCAAAAAGAAGTAAAACTTATTTATTACATGGAAATATTTTCTCTCTTAGAAATGTTGACTGCAGTTTATCAGTTATATTCTGTACATACAACATGTATTCTCCACTATCCATTTGGTTTTTTAAATTTGGGACCACTTTTCCATAAATCAAAGTATATTATAAAATTTTTAATTTTGTGTACTTTCTTGTCAGAAATATAAAATATTATATTATAAAATATAGTAAACATCAAGGAGCTATAGGAATCCAGAGAATAGCTGAGTTGATTACAAGGTGGAATTTTCAAAGGGGTCATACAGTGTAGGGATAGAAGAAAATTATAATTTGCAAATGTTAAATGAATATGCAACATAACATGCTTTTTTTATGAAAAAAAATTGGGAATGGCCTAGCTTAGTTTCTCTCTCCTTTTTGCCTGTGTGAATAAGATTCTTGGTCACACAATACTTCTTATTAAATAGAAGGGGTGCAGTTTCTATCAACACCTGTGTAGGAAGTTTCAATTTAGTTCTTGTCTGTGGAATCACTCAAACAAATCAGTCACTTCTACAGGGACAAATAGGCACACCAGTCTCTTGGTTTTATGATGCCTGCCCCATAGACTCTCTTTTTGTTCACTCTTCACAAGTGCAATTGCTATGCAGCTTTCATTAAATAATGTTCTCCACAGCTGAACTGTGTGTAAGATGATTAATGAAGTTCTGCGCATCTTATTTGTCTAGTGCTAGGTGTTATACATTCACATATGCCTCACAGTCAGGTCAGGAATAGGGGACAATTACAGTAAATGAAAAATATACTTGGTAATTATTATATTTAGCTGTTCACAATATATACGTGTATACTCTCCAAGACATTATATTGTACACAAGAAATATATAATTTTTATCTCTGAATTTTAGAAAGAAAATTTTTATTACAGTAAGTTACGTTATATGCTTGTAATCTGAGCACACTGGGAAGCTGAAGGAGGAGGATGGTAAGCTCACACTCAGCCTGGGTAACTTAGCAACTTAACTATGAGGCTCTGTCTGAAAATTACACAAAGAACAACTAAAAAGGTCTTGAGCTATAGTTAAGTATGAAGGCTCTGGGTTCAATCTCTAGTACTAGACAAAATAAATAAATAAAACAAATATTACGTATACAAATATACACATGAAGGGGAAAGCATGTAAGTTTTCATTAGAGACAATATTTAGAGTACAGAAAATGGAGTCACTCCTGTCATAACCCACTAAAATATTGTCAAAGAGCCATGAATGAGAAACAAACATATCTAAGTTACAAATGTCTGCTCCAAGAACTGTCTTATAGAACCCATTCAACAAAACAGGCTTCTCTATATCTAAGACTAGTTGTAATGTCAGGTGATGGTGGAGCTATTAATTTTCAAAAATGTTTTTAAAAATAAAGACATTTCATTGTCTTAATAAAGGCCACACTTTTCCTTTGTTCTCTGCACATTGCAGACTGCACTTGATCCTGGGTATGTGTGTTCCACATTGGAATTCATTTTGTTTTTCCATTTAGTTTATTGGTACATTTTAGGTATACAATACAGTTACATTCATCATTCGGATCTTGTACCTTTACATGAGGTATCTTGGTTCTTATTTTTTCCCCATTCCCCTGCCTTCCCTTGACCCCCTCCACCCTTCCCTATTTACAAAAACTTTGTTTCTATTTTTTCATTTCCTTACGTTTTTTCTTTTCCCTACTCCTCCCACTTCCCCTATTCCTTTAGACCTTTTCTTGCTATTTCATAATATGAATTATACATTTTAATCCTTATTTACACTTTTAGTTTTTCATACCAGAGAAATTATACAGTATTTACACATGTGTCCTATCTATTTCACTTAAGAGTATGGCCTCAATGTGCATCCACTTCTCTATAAATGTCTCTAGTTTCTCATTCCTTATGGCTGAGTAATACTCCATTTTATATAAAAAAAACCCCACATCTTCTTTATCGATTCTCCAGTTGATGGGCAATTGGGCTGTTTCCAAGTTTTAGCTATTACAAACTGCGCCACTATAAACACGGGTGAGCATATATCACTGTGGTATGATTCTTTTAATTCTTTGGAGAAGATCCCCAGCAGAGGAATAGCTGGGTGAAATGGGACTTCTAATTCTAGTTGTTTGAGATATCTCCATACTGATTTCCACAGTGGTTGCACCAGTCTGCACTCCCACCAACAAAGGAGAAGGGTTCCTTTCTCCCCACAGCCCTGCCAGCATTTGTTATTGGTTGATTTCATGATGGCAGCCATTCTTACTGGGGTAAGGTGGACTATCAGGGTTGTTTTCATCTCCATTTCTTGAATGACCAGTAATGTTGAACGTTTTTGGATATGTTTATTTGCTGCTTTTACTTCTTTGTCTGAGAAATGTCTGTTCATTTCAGATGCCCGTTTGTGAATTGGGTCTATATATTTGGGGGTCTGATTTTTTTTTTTGAGTTCTTTATATATTATACGTAGTAGACCTTTGTCTGAGGAATAGCTGGTAAAAATTTTTCCCACACTGTAGGTTGCTCTTAGCTCTGTTGGAGGTTTCTCCTGCAGTGCAGAAGCTTTTTAATAAGATGAGATCCCAGTTGTTGATTCTTTGTGCTAGTTCCTGTGCTGCTGAGGATTTGTTCATAAAGTCTTTTCCTATGCCAAAGTCTTCAAGAGTTCTACCTAACTTATCTTCCAGAAAGTTTAGTGTTTCTGTTTTAATTTTTAGACCTTTAATCCACTTGGATCTTAGTTTAGTGCATGGAGATAGGTATCAGTCTAGTTTTAATGTCTGGCAAGTTAAAATCCAGTTTTTCCAATACCATTTATTAAAAAGACTATCTTTCCTCCAGTGAGGATGGTTGGCTCCTTTGTCAAAGATGAGGTAGCTGAGTGTGTCTGGAGTTGTTTCTGCATCTTCTTATCTATTCCACTCATCCTCAGGTCTGTTTCTTTGCCAGTACCATGCTGTTTTTATCACAGTGGCTTTGTAGTATAGCTTCAAGTTGTCGATTGTGATACCCTCTGTCATGTTCCTGTCGCCTAGATTGCTTTTGCTATTCTAGGTCTCTTCTGGTTCCAAATGAATTTTTTGGATTGTTTTGTCTAGTTCTGTGAAATATACTGTTGAGATTTGAGTTGAGATTGCATTGAGTCTGTATAGCAGTTTTGGAAGTACCACATTGGAATTCTGTTTTATTATTCCCAAATATAAGATATATTATTTGTTATTTGTCTCTATATTTCTGTTTGACTTTAACACCTGCAACAGGGAAATATCATTGAAAGGGAGGAAGAGAAAAGGGGAAGAAGGGAAAGAGGGAGAAAGGGAAAGAGGAAGATAGAAGAAATGAAGGAAGAAAAATGTGATGATAGGTATAAATTCTGTTCTTTTGTCTTCTTTCACAATAAAATTTTCTCAATAAAAGTTTGCCTAGTAAAATGATTTTGGCTTTTTGCTATTTGCACACAGCAATAAATGTTAGAAATTCTTCTATTTTGATATAATGCTTTAATATTAAGATTTTTTTAAGTAATTGTTTTAGTGTGCTTATGATCAGATAAGTTCACAGTGTGATGTAGAAGAGTATCCCTAATCAAAGTAGTTCAGTTCATCATTCACATATTACATTTTGTGTTTCCCCAACTACATATTTCCCTTCTTAGATGAGAAATGTTCAGGATTATGTCAGATTGATTAAAAATACAATATTTTCATTCTTCTTGGAAAGTGAAATAACCTATTGCTTGGTTAAAGGTGTTAGTCATTAAGTTAATGCCTCCTACAACAAAAGGCACTTTCAATAATTTTAATCAGAGTATTTTAGATTTATTGTATATATAATCCCTATAGCTCCATTTGAGTGTTATAGCAATGACTATATTTATTTCATTTTCAAGATATGAAAGCAAATTGTATAAAAGTTAAAAATGCATAGTTAAATATGAATACTTTAAACTAATTATACAAAAGCCTGTAATATATTTATATGAATGGTCATAAATCTGTTGAGCTACTGGACTTTACTCAAAGCATATGATATACCATTTATTCTATAGAATCTTACAAGTTTCTTTTATCCATTTTATGATATCTTTATATGAGTTCAATATAAAACATTTTACAATTTTTATTGTAATAATTGTAGATTAAAATACAATTTTTAAAAATAATTCAGAGATCCTTTGTGCACTTTCATAAGTTTCCCCCAATAACATTTAAAAATCATAGTATGGGTCAGGGATTTAGCTGAGTGGCACCATGCCTGCCTTGCAAGCACAAGGTTCCTGAGTTCAATCCCGGGTGTGTGTGTGTGTGTGTGTGTGTGT